>JARQOD010000001.1:449887602-449944331 GCA_033576555.1 Oophaga sylvatica
TGCCGAGACAGGCACTGAAACCCGCATCTATGCCTGTGCGATCGTGGGTACAGAGTGCTGTGCACACTGTCACACCAGGATCTGATAAAATACGTAGCCCCACCCTGGGACAAATAAAAATTTTTAAAAAATAAAAAAAAACATGTGTAAAAAAAACCCAAAATAAAAAAAAAAAAAAAATAAAATTTTCCCCCCAAAAATTCACTTCTTCCTGTAAATAAAAAAAAAAAAAAACAAAAAAAGTACACTTTTTGGTATCGCCGCATCCGTAACGACCCCCCCTATAAAATTGTCCCACTAGTTAACCCCTTTAGTGAACCCCTTAAAAAAAAAAAAAAAAAAACGAAGCAAAAAATCAATGCTTTATCATCATACCGCCGAACAAAAAGTGGAATAACGCGCGATCAAAAAGACCGATATAAAAAATCATGGTACCGCTGAAAATGTCATCTTGTCCCGCAAAAAATAGCTGTCATGAAGCATCATCAGCGAAAAAATAAAAAAATTATAGCTCGCAGAATAAAGCGATGCAAAAATAATTATTTTTTATATAAAATTGTTTTTATTCTATAAAAGCGCCAAAACATGAAAAAATGAATATAAATGAGGTATCGCCATAATCGTACTGACCCGAAGAATAAAACTGCTTTATCAATTTTACCACACGCGGAACGGTATAAACGCCCTCCCCCAAAAGAAATTCATGAATTGCTGATTTTGTTCATTCTAACCTCCCAAAAATCGAAATAAAAAGCGATAAAAAAAGTCACGTGCTCAAAAATGGTACCAATAAAAACGTCAACTCGTCCCGCAAAAAATAAGACCTCACATGACTCTGTGGGCCAAAATATGCAAAAATTATAGCTCTCAAAATGTGATGATGCAAAAACTATTTTTGCAATAAAAAGCGTCTTTTAGCGTGACAGCTGCCAATCATAAAAACCCGCTATAAATAGTAAATCAAACCCCCTTTATCACCCCCTTAGTAAGGGAAAAATAATAAAATTAAAAAAAAGTATTTATTTCCATTTTCCCATTAGGGTTAGGGTTAGGGTTGCGGCTAAAGTTAGGGTTAGGGTTGGCGCTAAAGTTAGGATTAGGGTTAGGGTTGGGATTAGGGGTGTGTTAGGGTTAGGTTTGTGGTTAGGGTTGGGACTAGGGTTAGGGGTGTGTTGGGTTAGGGTTGGAGTTAGAATTGGGGGGTTTCCGCTGTTTAGGCACATCAGGGGCTCTCCAAATGTGACATGGCGTCTGATCTCAATTCCAGCCAATTCTGCGTTGAAAAAGTCAAACGGTGCTCCTTCACTTCTCAGCTCTGCCATGCGTCCAAACAGTAGTTTATCCCCACATATGGGTATCAGCGTACTCTGGACCCCAAGAGTTATTGTGAAATTTGTCCTATTTCTTCTGCTACCCTTGGGAAAATTAAAAACTGGGGGCGAAAATATCATTTTTGTACAAAAAAAAATATTTTTTTGTTTTTACGGCTGTACATTATAAACTTCTGTGAAGCACTTGGGGCTTCATAGCGCTCACCACACATCTAGATAAGTTCCTTGTGGGGTCTATTTTCCAAAATGGGGTCACTTGTTGGGGATTTCCACTGTTTAGGCGCATCAGGGGCTCTCCAAATGCGACATGACGCCCCCAGACCATTCCATCAAAGTCTGCAATCCAAAACGTCACTACTTCCCTTCCGAGACCTGACGTGCGCCCATACAGTAGTTTTCTCCCACATATTGGGTATCAGCGTACTCAGGACAAATTGGACAACAACTTTTGGTTCCAATTTCTTCTGTTACCCTTGTGAAAATAAAATATTGGGGGCGAAAAAATCATTTTTGTAAAAAAAAAAAAGATTTTTTATTTTTACGGCTGTACGTTATAAACTTCTGTGAAGCACTTCGGGGTTCAAAGTGCTCACCACACATCTAGATAAGTTCCTTGTGGGGTCTATTTGCCAAAATGGGGTCACTTGTGGGGGGTTTCCACTGTATAGGTGCATCAGGGGCTCTCCAAATGTGACATGACGCCCCCAGACCATTCCATCAAAGTCTGCAATCCAAAACGTCACTACTTCCCTTCCGAGCCCTGATGTGCGCCCATACAGTAGTCTTCTCCCACATATTGGGTATCAGCGTACTCAGGACAAATTGGACAACAACTTTTGGGTTCCAATTTCTTCTGTTACCCTTGTAAAATAAAATATTGGGGATGAAAAAATCATTTTTGTAAAAAAAAAAAAGATTTTTTATTTTACGGCTGTACGTTATAAACTTTAGTGAAACACCTGGGGGTTAAAAGTTCTCACCACACATCTAGATAAGTTCCTTGAGGGGTCTAGTTTCCAAAATGGCGTCATTTATGGGGGTTTCCACTGTTTAGGCAGATCAGGAGCTCTCCAAACACGACATGGCGTCCAGCCAATTCTGCGTTGAAAAAGTCAGACGGCGCTCCTTCCCTTCCAAACTCTGCCATGCACCCAAACAGTGGTTTACCCCCACATATGGGGTATCAGCGCACTCAGGACAAATTGCACAATAACTTTTGGAGTCTTGTTACCCTTGGAAAAATAAAAATTGGGGTGAAAAGATCATTTTTGTGGAAAAAATATGATTTTTAAATTTTACGGCTCTACGTTATAAAACTTGTGTGAAGCACTTGGGGGTTCAAATTGCTCACCAAAGATCTAGAAAAGTTCCTTAGGGGGTCTAGTTTCCAAAATGGGGTCATTTGTGGGGGGTTTTCACTGTTTAGGCACATCAGGGGCTCTCCAAATGCAACATGGCATCCAATCTCAATTCCAGCCAATTTTGGTTGGAAAAAGTCAAATGGTGCTCCTTCCATTCCGAGCTCTGCCGTGCGCCCAAACAGTGGTTTCCACCCACATAGGGGTATCAGCGTACTCAGGACAAATTGGACAACAACTTATGTGGTCCAATTTCTCCTGTTACCCTTGAGAAAATAAAAAATTAGTGACTAAAATATAATTTTTGTGGGAAAAAAATAGGATTTTTTATTTTCATGCCCGGGCATTATAAACTTGTGTGAAGCACTTGGGGTTCAAAGTGCTCACCAAAGATCTAGATAAGTTCCTTAGGGGGTATAGTTTCCAAAATGGGGTCACTTGTGGGGGTTTCCACTGATTAGGCTCATCTGGGGCACTGCAAACGGAACATGACCCCCATCAACGTCTGCATTCCAAACGTTACTACTTCCTTTCCAAGCCCTGCCGTGCACCCAAACAGTTTCCCCCCCCCACATATGGGGTATCAGCGTACTCAGGACAAATTGGACAACAACTTTTGGGGTCCAATTTCCTTGGGAAAATTCAAAAATTTGGGACTAAAAAATCATTTTTGTGGAAAATTGTTTTTTTTTTTTTTTCACACCCAGGCATTATAAGCTTTTGTGAAACACTTGAGGGTTCAAAGTGCTCACAACAGATCTAGATAAGTACCTTAGGGGGTCTAGTTTCCAAAATGGTGTCACTTGTGGGGGTTTCCACTGTTTAGGCGCATCAGGGGCTCTCCAAACACGACATGGCGTCCAATCTCAATTCCAGCCAATTTTAGTTTGAAAAAGTCAAACGGCGCTCCTTCCCTTACGAGCTCTGCCGTGTGCCCAAACAGTGGTTTTCCCCCACATATTGGGTATTGGCGTACTCAGGAGAAATTGCATAACAACCTTATCTGCCCATTTTCTCCTTTTACCCTTGTGAAAATAAAAAAAAAGTTTGTAAAAGATCATTTTTGTGGCTAAAAAGTTAAATATTCATTTTTTCCTTCCACGTTGCTTTAGTTCCTGTGAAGCACCTGAAGGGTTAATAATCTTCTTGAATGTGGTTTTGAGTACCTTGAGGGGTGCAGTTTTTAGAATGGTGTCACTTTTGGGTATTTTCTGCCATATAGACCCCTCAAAGTGACTTCAAATGAGAGGTGGTCCCTAAAAAAAATGGCTTTGTAAATTTTGTTGTAAAAATGAGAAATCGCTGGTCAACTTTTAACCCTTATAACTTCCTAACAAAAAAAAATTTTGGTTCCAAAATTGTGCTGATGTAAAGTAGACATGTGGGAAATGTTATTTATTAACTATTTTGTGCGACATATTTCTATGTTTTAAGGGAATAAAAATTCAAAGTTTGAAAATTGCAAAGTTTTAAAAATTTTCGCCATATTTGCGTTTTTTTCAAAAATAAACGCAAGTTATATCGAAGAAATTTTACTTCTAACGTGAAGTACAATATGTCATGAGAAAACAATCTCAGAATCGCGAAGATCCGTTGAAGCGTTCCAGAGTTATAACCTCATAAAGAGACAGTGGTCAGAATTGTAAAAATTGGCCCGGTCATTAACGTGCAAACCACCTTGGGGGTGAAGGGGTTAACAGATGTTTTACTGGGATGGTTAAAGTCTATGAAAAGAAAAATTTCTAGCACTAGTTCTGGAGTATAGAATTTAAATTTATGTTAAGGCAATATTTCACAGAAGATTAACGTTAAGTAAAAATAAAAGAGTGTGTATACGCCTATTTTTTTTTTTTATTGTAGGCTACAAACGTTAGAGATAGGCTATTGTTAAAAAGTACTTACTCTCTGTAGTTCAATTCTGATTGTTTAATAGTGCAAATAAAAATTATTAGGTTTCATAATCATCAACTGTTTTAATATTTTTATTTGTGTAAAATAATTTGATTTGCAAAAAGACAAAGTTTTGCTTGTGTACAACTTGATTAAAAAATCCTATTTAAATCAAAAAAATCCGATTTAAATCAAAAAAATCCGATTTAAATAAAAAAAATCCGATTTTTTTTGATTTTTTTAAAAAAAATCATGATTTTTATCCACCCTGCTTACAATGCACATAATTATACACCCACTGGTCATACAGATCTATACACACACACACTGCACAGTGTATACAGTATATGCACACTACACATCAGTACATAACAGCCTAGTTCCTCTAGACTCCTGCAGGTAAAGGACCTTTGGTGACATAATTTTCACATGGCTGTGATGTCACCAAAGGTCATTAAGCAGTCTTAACCTCGGAATAGAAATGCTGGAGGCCCTAAGAAAGTGGGGGCCCTGGGCAATTGCCCAGTTATCCTCCCACTTACTGCAGGCCCTGACTGTAACTAGAACCTATTTTTTAATTAGGGCTTACATTCAAGCATACTCCAAAATCCTGTAAAATCATGCTAGGGCTCACTTTTGGGGTAGGTCTCTTTTTTTGAGGAAACAAGATACATGCATATATGTAAAAAAAAAGGTCTCTAAAACTGGTCAACCCCTTTTAAAGTTACCACTCTGCTATTAGAGAAGTGGGGGAGATCTCTTGTGGTAGCCAATCACCTTACAGCAATGGTTCTGGGGTTTGCCATGTAGGATGTAAAGGCTTGGTATTTATTTTCCATTTCACATACTCTTCAGGTTCCTTGGACCAATTTCCAGCACACACGTTCATGCCACCCAGTAACAAAGAAGATGGGACTCCATTTTCCAAGGGCTCTATGTAAAAGTTTATTTTGTTCAGCATTTATTGGGGTTTTGTGTCAATGGAAAAGAGGATATTAATGGGAACTCATAGCGTTTCTCCAGTGTAACTCCACCACAAGGTTGTTTGCTCTCTACATATCGTTCTGTGTCTTTTCATCCTAAAGCTTGGCCTGATAAAAATGAGTTTATACTTATGGCAAATCAGTGTTGAGTGGGCCGATGGGTATAACTTGCACATGCATGGGCTTCAGCTTGAGAGCATGGGACAACAGGGGGTGATAAAGGGAATGCCATACACATAATTAAGAGTTTAATGGGCTGGATTGTCCAACTTGCAGGTGACGAGGATGGCCTAATTCTACCCATTATACCAAGACAACTACAGTAATTTGCATCGGCTATGATAACCAACGATAGAGAAATACAGACATGGAATTCTCATTAAGGGGAAAACAACCTAGTAGCAGAAGTTTAGAACCTGATGATAGTTGCCTTTAAGGGTAAGAATTGCTTGCCTTTTTATTTCTATTGTGTGTTAGTTTTACAGTTACTGTTCCTTTTAAATATCAGGATAACATTTGAGAGGATATTATGTCAAGCAAGGGCTGTAAGCAGAAAAAAAGATGACAATCAATTAGACACCTACAGTGACTACCCCTCCAGACACTTTTGATAACCTGGAAGAAGTCCTGGTGGAGTCAAAACTGATAGGAAAAGATGTTCTCTATAAATGATAAAATAGTCGAATGAAGAGAACATTGGGTCAGTCATGTCTTACCAGTTCTGTTGGAAAGCTTGAAGGAAACCATCTTGTCTGGAATGTTACAGACATTTCGCACTGAGGCTATACAGCTGTAATTGGCATAATCCTGAGGTCTAAGATTTTTCAGCTTCAGAATTTTCGTTTCACCCTGGAACAAAGATTAAGGAACATGAAACCTGAAACTTCACATTTTGTTCTTCTGCTAAAATCTCGGAAATTAAAATCGAGGAACGCTGCACAATGTAACACACTGTGAGCTGACCTGGATGCATCGCGATTTATTAACATTAATGGATTTACAGTAGACCTGTGAAGAAGATCTTGGTACACCTTCTACATCCACTATATAGAGAAAGAATTGAGAAACAGTGAAGAATTCAATGTCTGCAGGTCCAATTGCCACTACTAATTATTTAATTAACCATGCCATTAATTACTAAGATATCATTAATTAGAGATGTTATGAATCTTTAGAGACTCTTTGCAATTATGTATGGTAACCAGAAGAATGAAGGTCTATTTCCATCAGTGGAGGCTAAAGATCCTATTGAAGTCAGGTTTATTATTGCACTCAATGGATGCTCTATACAAGGAACTTGTCAGGAACCTTTGGGTCAGCAAAATAATTAAATTGGTGGGTAGGATAGTAAAAGACAGGTTCAACCCTATCTTTTGGCTGCAAATGGAAATTCCATGAGTAAGAAAATTGGCTTTGAATCTTCATGTACATGAGGTTGGAACCACATGAAGGGCGGGTTGATTCCGAGATGGTGCATTGGTTCTCCAAAGAATTACCTGCCTAGTGCCACCACTAAGAGATTATTTATATATATTATATTTATAAAGGGTCATATCCATCAGTACCTGAGATCACTGATTGACTGCAGTGGTCAGGTGATTGATAAACTGGACTTTACTCCATTTGAAGTGATAACAACATGTCCTGAACTTCAGCCAATCAGTGGCCTCAGTGCTCATCTGACTTATGGGCAGGATGTCATAATTTATAATCCCAATAAAGATTAACAGATTGGCAAAGTAGTAGAAATTCACAGGAGCTTTGCAAAAGAAGCATATAAAGACGTGGCACTTCCTAATGTCATTCATAACATGATGAAGCAAAATCTAACTTAAAAAGTTCAATAGCTAATGCCTTATATGAGCCTAAAGTAAATGTGTTATCCAAAATGTACCTATTATTTAAATCAGATTTTCGTGTTAAATGTATATTTTTTTAAAGTTTTTGACAACTTTTTTTTTCCCATAGCTTTATAAAAAATAAAAAGTAGAAATTTTGCCATTTTCACACTGGAACTTTTTTAGACTCTAACTTCCTGTGGTTTAAGGAAACAACACATGTACATTAATAGCAATGAAAATACCCCAACCCTACCATTTGTGTTGAAGCATCTGATGAGTATGTGCAAAGGTCATTGTGATGAGAGGAGAAACATGATGAGCTGTAATATCACCTATTATAATTGGTAGATTCTGTTTTACCTGTCACTGTAATCCTGCCTCTGATGATAAGGAGCCTGCTGAAAACGCTTCCTGAAAGAAAAGGAAGTCTGAATCTAAAACTGCCACAGTGGCCAGTGTGAAAACTGCAAGATTACCAATGTTGTTAGTTTTTTTAAATAAAGATCTTCATATGAAAAAAAATGCACAACACAAAAACCTAATTTAAATAATAAGTCATTTTCTGATGACATTTTCCTTTTAAGATGGGAGCCTCATCTACCAGTTTAGTTGACTTTTTTATTTCACTGTTTAAAATGGCATGCCCATTAAAGTTTTTATCCTCTTAAATTTATATTGCAGTCATCATATTATACAGCACCATGTACTTGCAATTGCTCATTTTGCCTTTTACCCAGCTAATTATTCTCTTTTCCATTAGGTCACATGATTAAAAACAGACTATCTGAATCCTTCTAAGCACTATGTAGAAAAAGAAAGTCTCTTTTCCCTGCATGAGTGATCATTAGAACTACAATTCTACATCACTGCAATGTCCCTGGAAGGGGGGGTTGAGCATTGCAGCTGGGTCAGGGATTGAAGAGGGGGTGGTGCGTGGCTGTCAGGGACTTTGCAGTGACGTGGTATCGTAATTCTAATGATGACTCATGTAGGGAAAAGAGACGTCTTGTTTCTACATAGAGCCTAGAAGGATTCAGATAGTCAGTTTTTAATCATGTAATGTCATACACCTAATGGAAAAGAGAAGAATTAACTGGGTAGAAAGGCAAAATGATATATAATATAATATAATATGATTGCAATAATAAAACTTTGATGGGAGGAGGTCTTCTTCAAGTTCCAGTACAAACACTAACTCAATATTTCCTAGCTAGATTTAGAGGACTACAAAACAGCTTTGCAGTTTAACATACTATTTACATTGGTACCGATGTTATAAAGATAATTCATCCACAGAATTAGTTGTACTAAAGTCTATGTCTCTTCCATTTTCTCTTGAAGACAAATCCAATTATAACATCAGTCATTGCCTCATCAAGTCATTTATGAAACATTTACAGTTTTTTTTTTGTCCTTTTTTATTTTTTTTAATCTTTTTTACCCCCTTAAAATGCCCTGGGAGATGAAACAGAATAGTTATTTTGTAGCTGTTATCTAGCTTTTGAAATTGTCACATGTCATCTAAGGTAACATAGCAGGCGGCTGACAAGCTGTCTTATGCAAAAGTTCCAATTCTGGATGCCGCAAAATCACTTTTCTTAGAAATTGACATCTGGAATGTTTCTAAATTATTTCGGAGATCATTGTAGCTAGATATTAATGAGCAAGGTCGAAGTATAGTCTTAAAAAATAGATGAGTTCTCTATAGGTGCATAGAATTGGACACCCCAATATCAGTATGACTTTGGGAATTATTGTTTGTCACCAGGATAGGATCTGTGGGTTAATTGAAAAATTTCCTATTAAATAGAAATGAAAGAGTCCTGGAGAAGTTATTGGTAAAGATGAGCAAATCGATTTTATGCTAATAATATTAATGTAGAATTTGTAGGAATTTGCTGTACCTATGAATGTGAACAATTTGTGAATCAGCATTGCAGAAAATTGCACCAGCCAGAGAGGATGCACATGACTTCACATGGAGTGTCCAAGAGAGTGTCCATCACATGGCATAGCAAAGACAATTAGAAGGGATTATCATAGTCTGTATAAAAGCAGGGGTAGGGAATTCAGCAGTCATTTTTATTGTCAATTTGGTTACTGAGTGGACTTCCCAGCTCAGCAGTAAAGGTGGGGGAAGAAAGCCATGAAACACTGAATCAACACTGAATCAACATTATAGATAGTGTGTATGACATTACAACATTGAAATACAGTTACCATACATTTACTCATAATCATATACACTTCTCAAAAAAATAAAGGGAACACATGAATGAAATATTCTCATTGAATACTTTGTTCTGTACAAAATTGAATGTACTGACAACAATATCACACAAAAATCATCAATGGAAATCAAATTTATTAACCAATGAAGGCCTGGATTTGCAGTCACCCTCAAAATTAAAGTGGAATGTAATGTACTTAAAACAAGTCAAAATGATGCTCAGTAGTGTGTGTGGCCTCTACGTGCCTGTATGACCTCCTGTGCCTGTATGACCTCCCTACAATGCCTGGGCATGCTCCTGATGAGGCGTCAGATGGTCTCCTGAGGGATTTCCTCCCAGACCTGGACTAAAGCATCCACTAACTCCTGGACGGTCTATGGTGCAACGTGACGTTGGTGGATGGAGCGAGAGATAATGTCCCAGATGTGCTCAATCGGATTCAGGTCTGGGGAACGGGCGGACCAGTCCATAGCTTCAATGCCTTCATCTTGCAGGAACTGCTGACACACTCCAGCCACATGAGGTGTGGCATTGTCCTGCATAGAGAGGAGCCCAGGGCCAACCACACCAGCATATGGTCTCACAAGGGGTCTGAGGATCTCATCTCGGTACCTAATGGCAGTCAGGCTACCTCTGGCGAGCACATGGAGGGATGTGCGGCCCTCCTAAGAAATGCCACCCCACACCATTACTGACCCACTGCCAAACTGGCCATGCTGAAGGATGTTGCAGGCAGCAGATCGCTCTCCACGGCATCTCCTGACTCTGTCACATCTGTCACATGTGCTTAGTGTGAACCTGCTTTCATCTGTGAAGAGCACAGGGCGCCAGTGGCGAATTAGCCAATCCTGGTGTTCTGTGGCAAATGCCTAGCGTCCTGCACGGTGTTGGGCTGTGAGCACAACCCCCATCTGTGGACAACGGGCACTCAGACCATCCTCATGGAGTCGGTTTCTAACCGTTTGTGCAGACACATGCACATTTGTGGCCTGCTGGAGGTCATTTTTCAGGGCTCTGGCAGTGCTCTTCCTGTTCCTCCTTGCACAAAGGTGGAGATAGCAGTCCTGCTGCTGTGTTATTGCCCTCCTACGGTCCCCTCCACCTCGCCTGGTGTACTGGCCTGTCTCCTGGTAGCGCCTCCAGCCTCTGGACACTACGCTGACAGACAAAGCAAAAGTTCTTGCCACAGCTCGCATTGATGTTCCATCCTGGATGAGCTGCACTACCTGAGCCGCTTGTGTGGGTTGTAGAGTCCGTCTCATGCTACCATGAGTGTGAAAGCACAAACAACTTTCAAAAGTGACTAAAACATTAGCCAGAATGCATTGGTACTGAGATATGGTCTGTGGTCCCCACCTGCAGAACCACTCCTTTATTGAGTGTGTCTTGATAATTGCCAATAATTTCCATCTATTGTCTATTCCATTTGCACAACAACATGTGAAATTGATTGTCAATCAGTTTTGGTTCCTAAGTGGACAGTTTGATTTCACAGAAGTTTGATTTACTTGGAGTTATATTTTTTTGTTTAAGTGTTCCCTTTATTTTTTTGAGTAGTGTATTTTGAGGTCACTATTAGTGATGGGCAGACCTGTGGAGGTTCAGGTACATTGGGTTCCACCGAACATTTAAAAAAAAATGTATTTGAGTACCAGAATGGTACGCAATCTTGAACCTGAACCCAGATCTCATTCAAATAAATGGAGGGCCCGAACATCCAGCATTCCCCACGCTGCCACACAGATGAACGTCTCTGATCGACGGTAAGCTCGTTACCGCCTGTCAGAGTGCTGTGGTTCCCACGATGTTAAGCAAATGACAGCATGTGAGTCAGACTGGCAGTAAAAAGGTTGCTGCTGGTCACAGGCATTAGCTGATGTGAGTACTACTGATAGCTGATAACAGCTAGATCAGGCACTGCTGATTGGATAATTCACCAGCTGTCATGTACACAAAAAATAAATAAAAAATTGAAGTGAGGTCCCCTCTATTTGTGTTAATGAGTGCAAGTAAAGCTGACAGCTTTGGGCAGCAGCCTCCAACTGTCAGCATTATCTTGGCTAATTTATGGTTATCTAAAATAGATAGGTCACCATGCCATTTTTTTTTACTTAGATAAATAAATAATTTTAAAAAATGGAGTGGGGTCCCCCCCATTTGTGACCAACAGCCAAGTTAAAGCAGACAGCTGGGGGCTGTTATTCTCAGACTGGGAAGGGGTCATGGATATAGACCCTACCCAGCCTAAAAATAGTCTGCAGCCGCCCCAGAAAAGGCGCATCTATTAGATGCTCTTTTCTAGAGTCTTGGTGCAGTGTCAAGTGGGGTATTAGTATTCGGGTTGACTTCACCTTTGTAATGTCAGCTGACATCAAGGCCAAGGGTTAGTAATGGAGAGGCGTCTGTCAGATGTCAGCGCTAGCTGCGTGAGAACTTTCTCAGAATTTGCCGCTGTTCATACTGGGTGACATCTCATGAGCACTGAGTGAGGTGACCGGAGTTCAATGGCTACGAACTTCAGTCACCTTATTGATGTCACTTGGCACTGAAGCTGAAGTTCTCAAGCTCAGCTCAGTATCTCTGGAGTCCTGGATTTACGGCTGAGCGATCACATTATGTCACCGCTCATTCCTGCAATACAGATGAAGCAAAATTTGCCTCTTCAGGGGACAAATGGATTGTCATCAGACAGATGAGGAATATGGTGTTTTATTACCTTTAGTTTTACAGTAATAAACGGGTAAAAGAGGGTGGAGAGTGATTCTTTCAAATAAAGGTTTTTTTCTGCGTGTTTTTTAACTTAAAACTTACAGGGTTAGTAATAGAGACGTCTGATAGATGCCTATCCATTGCTAGACCCTGGGCTTGATGTCAGTTGACATTACAAAGCTCAATCCCAGACATATCTCACTTGCCACCTCACCAGGCCAAGTCGGAGGAGCTAGCCAAAGTGCCTGAATTGGTGCATTTAATAGATGCACCTTTTTCTGAATACTAGACCTCAGCTGTCTGCTTTAGATTTGTTGTCAAAAATTAGAGGAACCTCACGTTTTTTTAATTATTTATTTAAATAATTAAAAATAACTGCATGGGACTCCTCTATTTTTGATATCTAGCCAAGATAAAAGAGTTAGCTTTACCTGGGCTTGTTATCAAAAATAGGGGAGACCCCCACATCTTTTTTTTTACATACTACACCAGCGTTTACTGTACATGCATTTCTGAATAAATAATTGAAAAATGGAGTGAGATCTCCCTTAATTTTCTTAACCAGCTAAGGGAAAGCCGACAGCTTGGGGCTGGTGTTATAATTCTGGAAAGGGGCCAATATCCACAAAGCTTCCCAGGTTTTTAATATCAGCTCACAGCTGTCTGCGTAGCCTTAGTTAGGTTGGTAAATGAGGGCCCCCCAAAAAAATGACGTGGCGTCACCCCTAATACTACTAACCGCCAAACGCTAAATAGACAGCTGCAGGCTATTAATTGGATGGGAAGGGGCCATGGATATTGGCCCCCTCCTAGGTTAAAAACTTCAGCCCACAGCTGCCCAGAAATGGCGCATCCATTAGATGTGCTAAATCTGACTCTTAGCCTTGGGTTTCCCTCTTGCCCTGGTTCGATGGCAAATAGGGTAATAGTTTTGGGGTTGATGTTAGCTTTTTTATGTCAGTTGCCACCAAGCCCAGAGGTTAGTAATCGAGAGGTGTATATAAGACTCCCCCACTACTAACCCCGTTGTGAAAATGAAATAAGACACAAACATGAAAAAGTCCTTTAATTGAACAAAACACACATAAAAAATACTTTATTTAAAATAAAAACTCCCCTCCCTCTTTTACCATTTATTGCTGTAAAATAAAAAACTATAAAACACCATATTCCTCACCTAATCATGCCACCACTCAGCCATGAAATCCAGATCAAGCAGAGTTGGCTTCTTCGTGGGACAAATGGATTGGCGTCAGACAGATGAGGAATATGGTGTTTTATTATTTATAATCTTGCATTAATAAATAGCTAAAAGAGTGTGTTAGGCATTGAGATCCCGCCACTGAACAGGGGGAATCTCGAGCCATGTCCTTCGCTGCTTCCCAATCTTCTGCAGCCACAGATGATCCTGCTCAGCAGAGACATCTGTCCTAACATCTTGCTCAGGCTAATGCTATGAGTTTGGTTGTTGCTGCCGCCCCGCGTTCAGCTATAAAAATGAGCATTAGTCAGCGGCGAGCAGAGGTTCCTGGGACTAAGTCCTGCTTTTCTCCATCTGAGCATTCTGTGAGACGACCGCTCATTGGTGGTGGGAGGTCACATGCTCAGGTCCTCAAGCAATTTGGATTGGGCCATCAGCAAGGTCCTGGAAGGCTGGGGTTATAAAAGGATGGCATGGCCTCACTGCCGTGCACTAATATAAACCATATGGTGTGTGAGCGAGTGGATACGCTGCCACTCTGTGTATGCACGGTGTGTTTGGGCTGAGAACCTACCACACTGTCGGCGTGTATGATCATCTAGTCATCTGGGCAGCACGGTGGCTCAGTGGATAGCACTACAGCCTTGCCGTGCTGGAGTCCTGGGTTCGAATCCCACCTAGGACAACATCTGCAAGGAGTTTGTATGTTCTCCCTGTGTTTGCGTGGGTTTCCTCCCACACTCCAAAAAACATACTGATAGGGAATCTAGAATGTGAGCCCCATCGGGGACAGCGACGATAATGTGTGCAAACTGTAAAGCGCTGTGGAATATGTTAGCGCTATAAAAATAAATTATTATTATTATCTAGTGTTCCTTAGTCAGGCAGGTTTTTACTCGGCTTGACCTAGCGCCTGTCTCGGCCACATGTGCTGCTTAGCATGGTCTATTTACAGGGCACATTCAATCCACGTGCTCTGGCACACACCTTTTGGTACCGCTTTGCATCAGTTGAGCTTTTGCTCTTGTTTTTTAGTTATCTGTGTTTTGCTAGCACTGAGCGCCAAGTAGTGGCATCGCCAGTGCGACGTGGTGCACATTGTGGGTCCGGTCAGACTCAAGTCCCCGCGCTCTAGAGGTTGAGCCTAGAGACCTTCACTTGCGCCATATCAGCTGTGTCCTGTGACGTTTAACAGGGAACAGCGTTCTGTTACTTTGTTGCTGTGGCTCTGTAAAGCAACAGAGTTCGCAGCTGTTCATACCATACTGGGTGACATCTAACCCACGTGTTGTCGGCGTTCAACCGCCGCCTTGTTACGCCATTGCTTAGCAGCAGGTTCCATCTCTGCACAGTGAACGCACCTTATTGTTATTATATATATTTTATTTGGTGCGTTCCGCCAACCCTAACAGAGGGTGGAGAGCGTTTATTTCAATCAAAGACCTTTTTTCTGTGTGTGTCTTTATTTGATTTTTACTATCGGGTTAGTAATAGGGGCATGTTCTAGACGCCTCTCTGTTACTAACCCCTGGACTTGATGCCAGTTGACATTATAAAGCTGACATCAACCCCACAAATATTATACCACTTGCCATCACACGAGGGCAAGTGTGAAGTGTGAAGCGCTTTTTCTGGGGTGGCTGTGGGCTGTTATTGTTAGGCTGAGGAGGGCCAATATCCATGGCCCATCCCAGTCTGGGAATACCAGCCCCATCTGTCTCCTTTAGCTTGGCTGCTTGTTAAAAATGGGGTGGATCCATGCCACTTTTTTAAATTATTTACTTAAATAACTTAAAACAACTAGGCGGGAACCCTTCTATTTTTCATAAGCAGCCAAGCTAAACTTGACAGCTGGGGGCTGCAGCCGGCAGCTGTCAGCTTTACTTGCGCTGGTTAGCACAAACAGAGCATACCAAATGATTGTTTTACACAGTGGGCCCCAGTCAATCATAGCCAAGTCAATACTTGTCATGGCTGCGATTGACCTGGAAGTGCCAACCCCGGTAAATCTTGTTGATTGGCCCACGCTGAAGCTTTTCAACAAACTTTGTTCATGCTGTAGAACCCAAACAGTAGCATGAACTTCCTGGAGAACTCTGTTTTCGTTGTCTGTGCATGGACACTATTTTACCGTTTGGGTTTGCCCATCTCTAGTTATTAACACTCTTTTAGTAATAAAGAAAGGGTTTAAATACAGTACTCAGTGTATTATACTAGTCTTTTCGAGGCATTTTGAGTACTTGTGCATCATGGCAAAACAATTTTTTGTAAATTTTGTTTTTTAAAACTTTTGCCAACGTGATTAATTTAAATTTCAAAAGATTTGCTCATTTCCAGTTCCTACAAAAAGAGGCCAGCAAATCAAAGCTTGAACCTTTCTTTCCAGGTCACTATAGGGGCTCCAGGGCCTACATTTGTTGCAATTATAAAGTTTTATTGAAATTGAGTTCAAGAATTTAGACCAGTGTCTTGGATACGCAGACCTTGGAAATTAGATTTGATTAGGGGACCTGGCCGAAAAAATGGGACACACAAGCAATCTATTGGCTAGAGTATCTGGCTGACAGTCTAGCAATTTCTGCCAAGAAAGAGTGAAGCGTTGGATTGCAACCTGTAAATTACCCGACAAAGGGCATTTATACATAATGGAAAGGGGTTCCCTAATTTGCTAAGGAATGTGAAGCAATGTAATTGCAAAATCAAGGCACCCAAGTATATGTTATACATAATAATAGTATGTGGTCTTCTTAGCCTCCAGATGCAACTGCTGCTTCTTCAACCTCTACAGGTAAACATCTTGAGTGATCTCCTGGCTGGCTCACCAATATTCACTTATTTCTTTACAGTGATTTTTGTGTGTAGATCCATTAAAGGAGACTTTTCAAACTTCAAAAGTAGGTGACCCCTGTAATCTTCTTAAGATAGGGTGTTCAAAATACACATTGTGAATTGCTTTGTATATATTTCAAATTATTCTTTGGAAATTGTAAAGTTACAAATTTTTGTAATGTACTCAAATTTCCTTATTTTTATTCCTTCCTTCTTACCCAATTACAATACTGACAGTGTTGTTTTAACTGCACAGTTCCTGTTCCTTTAGATGTTGCTTTGAACTGCTGCTCTAACAAGAATCCATATGCAAAAACTATGTACAAACACTTTTCTGTCTCCACATGGGAAGGTTAATAGAGATGCTTACAAAGGGATACTGTTTGTAAATAGTGTATGAGTATGGATTCTCATTGGGGCAGCATTTCAAAGCAGCTTCTAAAAGAGTAATTAGGATGCTAAAACATCACTTACAACATGATGTTTAGAAGAGACGGAAGCAATATGAGGTATTGAAGTATATTACAAAGATTTCTATCTTTGCAAAGGTTGGTAAATAACTGCATAATACAAAGTTTAGTTACTCTATAATATATTCAGAAGGCCAATAACTGAAGTAGTTAAAGTGGCTGTTGCAAATTAAAATCATTGCTACTTTTCAGAAACAGAGTTAGACTTGTCCACAAGTTGTATATGGTATTGTACTGCTGAAAGAAAGCAGCCATGTTATTCTTATTTGTCATAAGTCAAAACAATATATTATTCAAAGATGTATTCATAACTAGTAGTAAAACAAAATGCCTCATTGTATACGTTACACAGAGGCTTTTATGGTTTAGAAGGTCTGAATTTGACTCCTGTGGCATACATTGTGGAACAGTCACAAAAGATCGACTCAAAGTAAACCGCAACTACAACAACAATGGTTGTGTAATAGATGAATGTTTATGAGCACATTCAAATGTCATTCGCATGAATCTATTCATTGCATATTTTACGGAGTGCGACTTTGATATAAAATGCTGGTATTTAACAATTTGAGGAAAGTCACTAACGCTATCGCATGTACTGTATTCATTTACACAGTGCTATTCATCGTATTAATGAAAAAAGTTCATGTAGTTCATACATTTTGCACATTTTTTTTTAGTCTGGAAATGAAATATATTTCTCTAAATAAATGTACTATTTCAGTAGTGCCACCTAGTGGAGGTTTCCAACCTATAAGTCATTGTCCGACCCCAATGTCTTCTACATTCGAATATTTAGCCAAGACAGGACTTTCCAAAATAGAAATGACATCCATTTGCAGCTCCTTATCAGTGCAGATCAAGGAAACCGTCAGCTGGGTGAAGGGCTTGGAGGTCAAGGAGGTACTCCTTCACCCTGTGTAAACCACCAGTTGGTCTAGGGAAACTTATAGGCTGGCAATGTTCCTTGGGGAAACCGATGAAAATTAACTTTTCTCCACGCGTTAGCGATCTCGCTTAGTGTGACAGTACCTTATCTCTCTATGTGCTAAAAATTGTGGCTTATCAGGGCAACATTTGCCTTTTTTTGCTGTGTCTTACCCTATTTGTATCCAGTCTTTTGGGTTGAAAAAAAAATCCAGGCCACATATTGACCAGTGTGGTATCTGTTCCCTCTTTTTGGATAAGTCACATCTTATGTATGTGAAATAACATCCCCTAGTCTAACAAGTTGTAAAAAATATTTGAAACACATCATATATATGGTGCAAGTCATAAAAGACAGATTTTGGTGAAAATTACACCAGAATTGTGGCACACTTAGCTGGTCTACCCTAGTGCCACCCGCTGTAGTTCATCACTGTATAACTCAACGTCCAACGCTTTAACATACTTTGCCTCATGACTTCAGATTAGACCTTCATCTGCAGACACCGGTATCAAGGTTCTTACCACGGTCAGTGCACAGTAGGATACCAGATGGCTGGTTGAGGGGTCATTGAGGGAAATTAGTCTGGAGATCACTATTGTCATTATCATTTTTGCTACCCTACTCTGCCATTTCTCCTAGTCACTGGGTCGCCAATACAGTTCTCAGGACAAAGGGGCTAATTCCATAAAAATAGAAACTAGACACCTCTGATGCTTAAAAGCCCCAAATCTGTTTTTCTTGTAGGCAATACACAGTATGATAAGACGAAAGTTGAAGACGCTCTACCTACCTTTAACCCTTGTCTACTATGTGGCTGAGGTTCTCTAAGGAACCGAAGACCTTGGTATTGTATGAGCAGTGCAATGTATATAACATAGGGTGGCATTTATTAGGAGACAGTATGGAATTATATAGGCACTGTATGACGCTATTATTTACATATCATTATCAGAGCTGAAACGTGAAGATCCTGTAACATCTTTTATGACCTACCACATGCCATTTATAACATTGATGTCTCCTAATACGTCACCAGACCCCAATGTCGGACTGGGGCACCAAGGACCCAGCAGTAACCAACTGCAGGACCCCACTTTTCAACTACATGTAAATGTGACATTTTCCTCAATCACAAATGTTTATAACAATGACCTGGGTAGATTGTTGTAAAAAATAACTTGGCACTCAAATGTGTAACACGAGAATTAGTTTAATAACGGTGCATCCAGACACAAAACAATTGAACGTTTTCGGTCCAACTATTGGACCTTCATCAGAATACTTTTCAAAGGAACACTGGACACAATAGAATGCAATCTCCAAAAGGTAGCTGGATGAGAAACAAATATCCCTAAATAGATAAGGATGGATCAAGAAGCTGTGAATCAGGACCAGGCACTCACAATAATGGAAGAGGGGAGCTGGGAGCCAATGTGACAGGCGCCTAGGTGAGGCTTGCTCAAATAGGTTGCTGGGAAGGCACTGGGAGTCTGGATCTGAAGACACGCTGTGGAAGCAGGAGAAGCAGGAGTCTGTTGCAATAGGAGCTGGGTAGATTGTTGAATCTTTGTCTGTACATAGTGATTAAAGTATATGGTGCCAATCACTGTTCATATAAGAGGGTGATGGCTTACTCTCGTAAAGGAGCCCACCGGAGGATTCTCCTGATCTCCTGTAGGCCAGTCCAAGCCTGCAAGGCCCCATGACCAATGTGCGACTGCTACCTCAACCTCATATATACAAATACATATATATATATATACAGTATATATATATATATATATATATAATACATGCAGCATTACTTTAAGGGTATTTTAGATTGCATCTTAGCTACTGCCTATATGAGATCACCAGCACGGGATACATTAGGTGGACATTTGGCAGAGAAGTAAGAAACAATGTTAGGGTGCGCTATAACAAGTATGTAACACTAATATCTAAGCATTGGAGCATTTTTTTAATAATTGCAATTAAATAGGATCTGTCATTTGCCATATATGCATTTTCTTCATATTGTCTAAACTGCAGTGTTCTCCTGAATCAGTCATTGTTTTTCTTTTGTTTCTGCGCCTCTCCATTCTCGAGATATTGCCTTCTCTTCCCTGTCTATAAATTTAGTCTTTTTATTCAAGTGTGTGTGGTCCATAACTTCCAGATGATGACGTCTAGTTGGCGGAAAAGGCCAGATTTATATAGAGAGAAGAGGAGGCCGTATCTCAGGAACGGAGAAGAGCAGAAACAAAAGAAAAACAGCGCCCGATTCAGGAGAACAGCGGCATTTACACCCCATAAACAAAAATAAAAATTTTAAGATAAGTGATGTGTCCTCTTTAAGCAAATATTAGGTAGTTTTACCTTATCTAATGTCGTATGTATTCATGGGCATGTTCTTTCACTTACTTGGGGTTGTTATCACTTTCTCTTATATATATATATATATATATATATATATATAAAACTTTAAGGAATGCATGAATGCTGATTATAAATACCGTGTGTGTGGGCTAAAAGGTCTGGGTGCCATTGACTTAAAAAATTAATGAGGCGAATAATGAAAACAAATGAAGCCTGAAAGGCCAAATGCTATTTGTAGGGTCCATATAGCATGAGAGTCCTTCACCCGCGAAAGTCCATTCTATATGTATCATTAGATCTTGCCCTTTAAAGGGAATCTGTCACCCTAAATTGGCGGGATATTTAAATGATGGCAGTCAGGTCAGATGGGCGGTGTTTTGGGTACTTGCCTTAACATGTTGTTCGCCGCTGTCTCCATTATTTCTGGGAATTGTAGTCGTTGCCCTCCATATAACGCGCCTGCGCATTGCAATCTGCGGGCAAAGCATACTGCGCGTGCGCAATTCAAGATTGCAATGCGCAGGCGCGTTATCTGGAGGGCAACGACTACAATTCCCAGAAATAATGGAGACAGTGGCGAACAACATGTTAAGGCAAGTACCCAAAACACCGCCCATCTGACCTGACTGCCATCATTTAAATATCCCGCCAATTTAGGGTGACAGATTCCCTTTAAGCATTTCTTATTCTTTAAAAAAGTAATGATTTTCTTTACCACGGGTATCTAAGGTTACTATGGAAACCTTACAGCCTGTACAAGGTCTCGGTGGAGAGATACATTTAACACCCCAGTTACTTAATATTTCAATATATCACGTCTCCAGAAAAAGTACTGGATTCTATAAATGAAGACATTTTTAGCGATACGAGGCGCTGTCACCTATAAATATAGCACAGTGTAACACAGGAACCGTCACGGCACAAAGCTTACGTCTCTCTCCGCTCATATCAAAGGAATTCTAATAATCAGTGATTTGACTCTACATCGCTTCCGATGGTTGAAAACAGTATTACAACATTACTTTCACATCCAAATTGTTTTCGGTCCTGGTCACAATATATTTTAATTTTAGAGTTATTTATTCAAGTCCACAACTATAATTTCAGTGTCTGATACTATCTATGCGATTTCAAGTTGTTCTTTAATTTTTCTTCACCCATGTTATATGGCCAACTTAGGCTAGTTTCACACTGGGTGGGGCTGCGGAGGGCTGTGTACTTCTTCCATTAAGCCCCACACACTGCCGCACCTCTTCCGTTCAGCTCCGCCTACGTCTACATGTGTCCTGCGTACATGTTGCATTTTGTTGCGGTCTGCGCAGAGTCAAAACGACGCATGTGGACGCATCCACATACATATGCTAAAGATAGGGTACGCAGGATGCATGCAGATATAGGCGGAGCTGAACGGAAGAGGTGCGGAAGTGGGCGGGGCTTAATGGAGGAAGTACGCAGCCCTGCCAAACTCTAGAGTGAAACTAGCCTTGAACGAAATGTGTCTGGGAACAAATTTTGAAACAGACTGTCATGAAAAGCTTTAAAGGGAAAATGTCATCAAAAAAATGATCTATTGTTTAAATCAGGTTTTGTGTTAATTATGTTTTTAAAAATAATTTGACCATGTTTTTTCCTGATATAAAAATCTAAAAATTAGAAATTTTAGTTTTCACACTGAGGCTTTGTTATATTCAAATTTCTTGTTATTTTAGAAAATGCACACGTACATTAGCAGCAATAGGCTGACTCAGACCCTATCTTTTGTATTCAAGCACCTAATGAGCGTGTGCAAAGGTCATAGCAAGATGAGGGGGAGGAGGTGAGCTGTGATATCACCTATTGTGAATGGAGGATCCTGTTTACAGTATATAAAGGTGTTATCAGTCATTGTACAGGAAGAGGTGAGCTGTGATATCACCTACTGTGTGTTATGATTTGGTAGCTGAGGAGAGCAGGCAAAAAAGGAAATACACCAGAGAAGTTGGAAACTATGAGATTGCAGTACCCTGACTAACCACCACAACTAGAGGCAGCCGTGGAGCGTTCCTACGTTGGTCCTAGACGCCTCGTCACAGCCTGAGAAACTAACTACACCTAAAGATAGAAAGAGGAAAGCTATCTGCCCCGGAGCAGATCCCCAAAGAACATAGAAAGCCCCCAAACATGTAATGGCGGTTAGACAAGAAGAAATACTGACACAGACAGAAAATAGTATGAGCAAACGTTGGGGCCCAAACTTACTAAATAGAAAAGGATAGGAAGGGCACTTACTGCAATCCCAAAAAACCCTGAAAAGCACCAACTCTACTAATTTCAAAAACACCTGAGATCACACGACCTCTACCACCTAAATTAGTTCTCTGGTGTAACCAAAAACAAAACAGCAGCCACTGAAAAAACTGGAAAAAGCAAATGTACAAACATCAGTGGCTGAACTAAACTGAGAGGGCAAAAGCCCCCGGAGGGGACCCTGAAGGCCCCCACAGAAGTGCAGGACAAAATGCAAAAATCTAGCACAAAAACAAAAAGAAGAAAATGTCTTATCTGATAGCAGGAGATGCAGACACGACACAGCAGGCTACAAGGGAAACAGGATTCAAGGATTGAGACCAGAACAATTGATCACCGGCAACCCTGATGGGAAGGTGACTCCCTTATATAAGACCAGTCAGTAACACCTGATTCCCAATCCTCACAATCTTCACTGGACAGTCCAGTACCGTTTGTAACCACCAGAGGGAGCTTCTGCTCAGAACTCATTTCCAGCCTATTCACAACAGTACCCCCCCCTTGAGGAGGGGTCACCGAACCCTCATTTGAGCAACCAGGTCGGTCAGGATGAGTTCTATGATAAACACGGATGAGTCTCCTAGCATGGATGTCCGAAGCAAACACCCAAGAATTGTCTTCCTGACCATAACCTCTCCATTTAACCAAATACTGGAGTTTCCGTCTAGAAAAACGAGAATTCAATATTTTCTCAACCACATACTCCACAACAGAGTCAACACCTGGACAGACAGAAGCCTCCGTCTGTCCCGAAGAAAATCGAGGGTGAAACCCAGAATTACAGAAAAATGGAGACATCAAAGTGGCAGAGCTAGCCCTATTATTAAGAGCAAACTCAGCCAAAGGCAAAAAAGAGACCCAGTCATCCTGATCAGCAGACACAAAGCATCTTAGATAAGTCTCCAATGTCTGGTTTGTTCTCTCAGTTTGACCATTGGTCTGAGGATGAAACGCCGAGGAGAAAGACAATTTAACACCAATTTTAGAAAAAAGGTCCTCCAAAATCTGGAAACAAACTGGACTCCTCTGTCAGACACAATGTTCTCAGGAATGCCGTGTAAACGAACCACGTGCTGAAGGAACAAAGGCACCAATTCAGAGGAGGAAGGCAACTTAGGCAATGGCACAAGATGTATCATCTTGGAAAACCTATCGCAAATCACCCAGATGACGGTCATTCTCTGAGAAACAGGGAGGTCGGAAATTAAATCCATAGAGATATGGGTCCATGGTCTCTTGGGCACAGGTAATGGCATCAACAAACCACTAGAACGAGAGCAAGGCTTGGAGCGAGAGCAAGTCCCGCAGGACTGCACAAACTCCCTGACATCACGAGACAAGGTAGACCACCAAAAGGACCGACTAACCAAGTCTCTGGTACCAAAAATTCCGGGATGACCGGCCAACGCGGAACAATGAATCTCAGACATTACACTCTTTTTCCACTGGTCCGAGACAAACAATTTCCCAACAGGGCAGCGCTCGGGCTTATCCTCCTGACACCCCTCCAGAGCCAGTCTCAAATTGGGCGAGATGGCGGAAAGAACTACACCCTCTTTCAAAATAACAGAAGGATCAGATAACTCAGGAGAGTCCGCCAGGAAACTCCTCGAGAGGGCATCCGCCTTAACATTTTTAGTGCCAGGAAGAAATGAAACCACAAAATTAAAACGTGTGAAAAACAAGGCCCACATGGCCTGTCTAGGATTAAGTCGCTTGGCAGATTCCAGATAAACTAGATTCTTATGGTCCGTAAGGACCACCACCTGATGTTTGGCTCCCTCCAGCCAATGTCTCCACTCTTCAAAAGCCCACTTCATGGCTAATAACTCCCGATTACCCACGTCATAATTACGTTCAGTGGGAGAAAATTTTCGAGAGAAAAAGGCACAAGGGTTACTTTTAGAGGTCTCTGGATCTCTTTGGGACAAAACGGCACCTGCCCCAATTTCAGAGGCATCCACCTCCACCTGAAATGGTAGAGAAACATCAGGCTGCCGTAGAACAGGAGCAGAAGTGAATCTCTGCTTAAGTTCCTGAAATGCAGAGACTGCCTCAGGAGGCCAATTCAGCAAATCAGAACCCTTCTTGGTGAAATCAGTTAATGGTTTAACAATAACAGAGAAATTACCAATAAATTTACGATAAAAATTGGCAAAACCCAAGAATCTTTGAAGAGCCTTTAATGAAGTAGGTTGGACCCAATCAGAGATGGCCTGAACTTTGACCGGGTCCATTGCAATAACAGATGGGGACAAAATGAATCCCAGAAATGAGATCCTCTGAACGCCAAAAAGACACTTTGATCCCTTCACATACAGAGCATTCTCTCTCAAAATCTGGAACACAGTCCGAACATGTTTTACATGAGAGTCCCAGTCATTGGAAAAAATCAAGATATCATCCAAATAAACAATCAGAAATTTATCCACAAAATCCCTGAAAATGTCATTCATGAAGGACTGGAAGACAGAAGGAGCATTAGTGAGCCCAAAGGGCATCACAAGGTACTCAAAATGCCCTTCAGGGGTATTAAATGCCGTCTTCCATTCATCCCCGTGCTTAATGCGAATAAGGTTATATGCCCCCCTGAGGTCAAGCTTGGTAAACCAAGTAGCGTTTTTCACCCTGGAAAACAGATCAGAGATCAAGGGTAACGGATATTGATATTTCACAGTAATATTGTTCAAGAGACGATAATCAATACACGGCCTTAATGAACCATCCTTTTTGGCCACAAAGAAAAAACCGGCACCTAAGGGTGAAGAGGATGGTCTGATATGACCCTTCTCCAATGACTCCTTGATATAAGACCGCATAGCGTCATGTTCAGGTACAGACAAGTTAAAAAGGCGACCTTTAGGGAATTTACTACCAGGCACTAATTCAATAGCGCAGTCATAGCTCCTATGGGGAGGTAAGGATGCATGTTGTGAATGGGTTTGAGATGAGTTCTGAGCAGAGGCTCCCTCTGGTGGTTACAAGCGGTACTAGTGAGGATTGTGAGGACTGGGAATCAGGTGTTACTGATTGGTCTTATATAAGGGAGTCATTTTCCCATCAGGGTTGCCGGTGATCAATTGTTCTGGTCTGAATCCTTCTTTCCAGTTTCCCTTGTAGCCTGCTGTGTCGTGTCTGCATCTCCTGCTATCAGATAAGACAATTTCTTATTTTGTGTTTTTGCTATTTTTTTGCATTTTGTCCTGCACTTCTGTGGGGGCCTTCAGGGTCCCCTCCGGGGGCTTTTGCCCTCTCAGTTTAGTCCAGCCACTGTGTTTTGTACTTTTGCTTTTTCCAGTTTTTTTTCAGTGGCTGCTGTTTTGTTTTTGTTACACCAGAGAACTAATTTAGGTGGTAGAGGTCGTGTGATCTCAGGTGATTTTGAAATTAGTAGAGTTGGTGTTTTTTCAGGGTTTTCTGAGATTGCAGTAAGTACCCTTCCTATCCTTTTCTATTTAGATAGTTTGGGCCCCAGCGTTTACTCATACTATTTTCTTTCTGTGTCAGTATTTCTGCCTCTCATGCTATTTCAGTCTGCCCTAAGCGGGGAAGACATTTTGCACGCTCAGTTGTCTTGGGTAGTGTTCAGACTAAGTTTTTATTAACTGTCACTCTGATATGCTCTCTGTCCTCATTTTCTGCTCAGGCTTTCGTTGATTCTGGAGCAGCTATTAACCTGATGGATTATGATTTTGCTAAACGTTGTGGGTTTCCCTTGATACCCCTACAGAAGTCTATTCCTTTACTGGGGATCGATTCTACCCCTTTGGCTGAGAATAAACCCCAGTTTTCTACTCAGGTGATAATGAGGGTTGAACCTGATCACCAGGAGTGCTGCAAATTTTTGGTTCTATATAATCTGCATGACATTATAGTGCTGGGTTTCCCTTGGTTACAGTCTCATAATCCTGTTTTGGATTGGAAATCTGTGTCTGTAACCAGTTGGGGCTGCCAATGTGTTAATACCAACACTCCTGTTTTTTCAGCCTCCCCCCAGGCTGAGGATGTTCCTGACTTTTTGTTTGATTTTTCTGATGTGTTTAGCGAAAGTAAATCTGCATCCTTACCTCCCCATAGGAGCTATGACTGCGCTATTGAATTAGTGCCAGGTAGTAAATTCCCTAAAGGTCGCCTTTTTAACTTGTCTGTACCTGAACATGACGCTATGCGGTCTTATATCAAGGAATCATTGGAGAAGGGTCATATCAGACCATCCTCTTCACCCTTAGGTGCCGGTTTTTTCTTTGTGGCCAAAAAGATGGTTCATTAAGGCCGTGTATTGATTATCGTCTCTTGAACAATATTACTGTGAAATATCAATACCCGTTACCCTTGATTTCTGACCTGTTTTCCAGGGTGAAAAACGCTACTTGGTTTACCAAGCTTGACCTCAGGGGGGCGTATAACCTTATTCGCATTAAGCACGGGGATGAATGGAAGACGGCATTTAACACCCCTGAAGGGCATTTTGAGTACCTTGTGATGCCCTTTGGGCTCACTAATGCTCCTTCCGTCTTCCAGTCCTTCATGAATGACATTTTCAGGGATTTTGTGGACAAGTTTCTGATTGTTTATTTGGATGATATCTTGATTTTTTCTAATGACTGGGACTCTCATGTGAAACATGTTCGAACTGTATTCCAGATTTTGAGAGAGAATGCTCTGTATGTGAAGGGATCAAATTGTCTTTTTGGCGTACAGAAGATCTCATTTCTGGGATTCATTTTGTCCCCATCTGTTATTGAAATGGACCCGGTCAAGGTTCAGGCCATCTGTGATTGGGTCCAACCTACTTCATTAAAGGCTCTTCAGAGATTTTTGGGTTTTGCCAATTTTTATCGTAAATTTATTGGTAATTTCTCGGTTATTGTTAAACCATTAACTGATTTGACCAGAAAGGGTTCTGATGTGGTGAATTGGCCTCCTGAGGCAGTCTCTGCGTTTCAGGAACTTAAGCAGAGATTCACTTCTGCTCCTGTTCTACGGCAGCCTGATGTTTCTCTGCCATTTCAGGTGGAGGTTGATGCCTCTGAAATTGGGGCAGGTGCCGTTTTGTCCCAAAAAGATCCAGAGACCTCTAAAAGTAACCCTTGTGCCTTTTTCTCTCGAAAATTTTCTCCTACTGAACGTAATTATGACGTGGGTAATCGGGAGTTATTGGCCATGAAGTGGGCTTTTGAAGAGTGGAGACATTGGCTGGAGGGAGCCAAACATCAGGTGGTGGTCCTTACGGACCATAAGAATCTGGTCTATCTGGAATCTGCCAAGTGACTCAATCCTAGACAGGCCAGGTGGGCCTTGTTTTTCACACGTTTTAATTTTGTGGTTTCCTTTCTTCCTGGCACTAAGAATGTTAAGGCGGATGCCCTCTCGAGGAGTTTCCTTGCGGACTGTCCTGAGCTATCTGATCCCTCTGTTATTTTGAAGGAGGGTGTAGTTCTTTCCGCCATCTCGCCCAATTTGAGACTTGCTCTGGAGGGGTGTCAGGAGGATAGGCTCGAGCGCTGCCCTGTTGGAAAATTGTTTGTCCCGGACCAATGGAAAAAGAGTGTGATGTCTGAGATTCATTGTTCCGCATTGGCTGGGCATCCCGGAATTTTTGGTACCAGAGACTTGGTTAGTCGGTCCTTTTGGTGGCCTACCTTGTCTTGCGATGTCAGGGAATTTGTGCAGTCCTGCGGGACTTGCTCTCGCTCCAAGCCTTGCTCTCGCTCTAGTGGTTTGTTGATGCCATTGCCTGTGCCCAAGAGACCATGGACCCATATCTCTATGGATTTCATTTCCGATCTTCCTGTTTCTCAGAGAATGACCACCATCTGGGTAATTTGTGATAGGTTTTCCAAAATGATACATCTTGTGCCATTACCTAAGTTGCCTTCCTCCTCTGAATTGGTGCCGTTGTTCCTTCAGCACGTGGTTCGTTTACACGGCATTCCTGAGAACATTGTGTCTGACAGAGGAGTCCAGTTTGTTTCCAGATTTTGGAGGACTTTTTGTTCTAAACTGGGTGTTCAATTGTCTTTCTCCTCGGCATTTCATCCTCAGACCAATGGTCAAACTGAGAGAACAAACCAGACATTGGAGACTTATCTAAGATGCTTTGTGTCTTCTGATCAGGATGACTGGGTCTCTTTTTTGCCTTTGGCTGATTTTGCTCTTAATAATAGGGCTAGCTCTGCCACTTTGATGTCTCCGTTTTTCTGTAATTCTGGGTTTCACCCTCGATTTTCTTCAGGACAGACGGAGGCTTCTGTCTGTCCAGGTGTTGACTCTGTTGTGGAGCGTATGCAACAGATTTGGGACCAGGTAGTGGAGAGGTTGTCCCTCTCTCAGGAGAAGGCCCAGCGGTTTGCTAACCGGCATAGGACTGATGGTCCTCGGTTTAAAGTGGGGGACTTGGTCTGGTTGTCCTCAAAGAATATTCCTATGAGAGTAGCATCTCCGAAATTTAAGCCTAGGTTCATTGGACCTTATAAGATCATGGAGATTATTAATCCTGTTTCTTTTCGTTTGCTTCTTCCAGGGACATTTAAGATCCATAACGTGTTCCACAAGTCCTTGTTGAAGAGGTTTGTTGAGCCAGTGGTTCCTGCTGCTGTGCCTCCTGACCCTGTTTTGGTTGAGGGCAATCTGGAGTATGTGGTTGAGAAAATATTGGATTCTCGTTTTTCTAGACGAAGACTCCAGTATTTGGTTAAATGGAGAGGTTATGGTCAGGAAGACAATTCTTGGGTGTTTGCTTCGGACATCCATGCTAGGAGACTTATCCGTGCGTATCATAGAACTCATCCTGACCGACCTGGTTGCTCAAATGAGGGTTCGGTGACCCCTCCTCAAGGGGGGGGTACTGTTGTGAATGGGTTTGAGATGAGTTCTGAGCAGAGGCTCCCTCTGGTGGTTACAAGCGGTACTAGTGAGGATTGTGAGGACTGGGAATCAGGTGTTACTGATTGGTCTTATATAAGGGAGTCATTTTCCCATCAGGGTTGCCGGTGATCAATTGTTCTGGTCTGAATCCTTCTTTCCAGTTTCCCTTGTAGCCTGCTGTGTCGTGTCTGCATCTCCTGCTATCAGATAAGACAATTTCTTATTTTGTGTTTTTGCTATTTTTTTGCATTTTGTCCTGCACTTCTGTGGGGGCCTTCAGGGTCCCCTCCGGGGGCTTTTGCCCTCTCAGTTTAGTCCAGCCACTGTGTTTTGTACTTTTGCTTTTTCCAGTTTTTTTTCAGTGGCTGCTGTTTTGTTTTTGTTACACCAGAGAACTAATTTAGGTGGTAGAGGTCGTGTGATCTCAGGTGATTTTGAAATTAGTAGAGTTGGTGTTTTTTCAGGGTTTTCTGAGATTGCAGTAAGTACCCTTCCTATCCTTTTCTATTTAGATAGTTTGGGCCCCAGCGTTTGCTCATACTATTTTCTTTCTGTGTCAGTATTTCCTCTTGTCTAACCGCCATTACATGTTTGGGGGCTTTCTATTATCTTTGGGGTTCTGCTCCGGGGCAGATAGCTTTCCTATTTCTATCTTTAGGTGTAGTTAGTTTCTCAGGCTGTGACGAGGCGTCTAGGACCAACGTAGGAACGCTCCACGGCTGCCTCTAGTTGCGGTGGTTAGTCAGGGTACTGCAATCTCATAGATTCCAACTGCTCTGGTGTATTTCCTTTTTTACCTGCACACCTCAGCTACCGTAACATAACAGATGCAGATTTACTTTCGCTAAACACATCAGAAAAATCAATCAAAAAGTCAGGAACATCCTGAGCCTGGGGGGAGGCAGAAAAAACAGGAGTGTTGGTATTAACACATTGGCAGCCCCAACTGGTAACAGACACAGATTTCCAATCCAAAACAGGATTATGAGACTGTAACCAAGGGAAACCCAGTACGATAATGCCATGCAGATTATACAGAACCAAAAATTTGCAACTCTCCTGATGATCAGGTTCTACCCTCATTATCACCTGAGTAGAGAACTGAGGTTTATTCTCAGCCAAAGGGGTAGAATCGATCCCCAGTAGGGGAATAGACTTCCGTAGGGGTATCAAGGGAAACCCACAACGTTTAGCAAAATCAAAATCCATCAGGTTAATAGCTGCTCCAGAATCAACAAAAGCCTGAGCAGAAAATGAGGACAGAGAGCATATCAGGGTAACAGTTAATAAAAACTTAGTCTGAACACTACCCAAGACAACTGAGTGTGCAAAACGTCTTCCCCGCTTAGGGCAGACTGAAATAGCATGAGAGGCATCACCACAGTAGAAACATAACCCATTGCGCTTTCGAAATTCATGACGCTGTGCCCCAGAAACCACTCTATCACACTGCATGGGTTCAGAAGCAGGTTCACAAGGCAACATTATTCCACGCATACCTTTCCGCTCACGCAAACGTCTGTCAATTTGAATCGCTAATGACATAGAATCATTGAGACCAGAGGGAACAGGGAATCCCACCATAACATCCTTTACATTATCTAACAGTCCCTTCCGAAAAAGAGCTGCCAAAGCGTCGTCATTCCATTTGGTCAGGACTGCCCACTTACGGAATCTCTGACAGTATAACTCAGCGTCCTCAAGCCCCTGACTTAATGCCAACAAAGTTTTTTCAGCTTGATCAGTGACATTAGGCTCATCGTACAATAACCCCAAAGCCTGAAAAAACGCATCAACATCACTCAAAACAGGATCCCCAGGTGTCAGGGAAAAAGCCCAATCCTGAGGGTCGCCGCGCAGGAGAGAGATGACAATTTGAACCTGCTGCGCTGCGTTCCCTGAGGACTTAGATTTTAAGGCAAAAAACAATTTACAGTTATTTTTGAAATTCAGAAACTTAGCTCGATCCCCTAAAAACAAATCTGGCATGGGGATCCTAGGTTCCACAACAGGCAACCTAGCAAGATAGGTAGCAATACTCCAAACTTCAGTGGCAAGCTGATCCACACGGCCAGCCAACTGTGCAAACTCCATTGAGAGAGAAAAAAAATCCTCCTCAGCACCCAGAGATACAGAGGGGAAAAAAATGCAACAAACAGAAAAAAAAAAAAAAATCTCTGACAACTCTGACAAATTTTTTCTTTCCACAATATTTTTCCCTTCTGTGAGTACCATATAATTTTCAGTTTTGGGCCGGTGATACTGTTATGATTTGGTAGCTGGGGGGAGCAGGCAAAAAAGGAAATACACCAGAGAAGTTGGAAACTATGAGATTGAAGTACCCTGACTAACCACCACAACTAGAGGCAGCCGTGGAGCGTTCCTACGTTGGTCCTAGACGCCTCGTCACAGCCTGAGAAACTAACTACACCTAAAGATAGAAAGAGGAAAGCTATCTGCCCCGGAGCAGATCCCCAAAGAACATAGAAAGCCCCCAAACATGTAATGGCGGTTAGACAAGAAGAAATACTGACACAGACAGAAAATAGTATGAACAAACGTTGGGGCCCAAACTTACTAAATAGAAAAGGATAGGAAGGGCACTTACTGCAATCCCAAAAAACCCTGAAAAGCACCAACTCTACTAATTTCAAAAACACCTGAGATCACACGACCTCTACCACCTAAATTAGTTCTCTGGTGTAACCAAAAACAAAACAGCAGCCACTGAAAAAACTGGAAAAAGCAAATGTACAAACATCAGTGGCTGAACTGAACTGAGAGGGCAAAAGCCCCCAGAAGGACCCTGAAGGCCCCCACAGAAGTGCAGGACAAAATGCAAAAATCAAGCACAAAAACAAAAAGAAGAAAATGTCTTATCTGTTAGCAGGAGATTCAGACATGACACAGCAGGCTACCAAGGAAACAGGAATCAAGGATTGAGACCAGAACAATTGATCACCGGCAACCCTGATGGGAAGGCGACTCCCTTATATAAGACCAGTCAGTAACACCTGATTCCCAATCCTCACAATCTTCACTGGACAGTCCAGTACCGTTTGTAACCACCAGAGGGAGCTCCTGCTCAGAACTCATTTCCAGCCTATTCACAACACTGTGAATGTGGATCCTCTTATTTACTATATATAGAGGTATCAGTCATTGTACAGGAGGAGGAGGTGAGCTGTGACATCACCTATTGTGAATGGTGGATCCTGTGTCATCTACTGTATATAGAGGTGTTATCAGTCATTGAACAGGAGGAGGAGGTGAGCTGTGACATCACCTATTGTGATTGGTGAATCATGTGTTATCTACTGTATATAGAGGTGTTATCAGTCATTGTACAGGAGGAGGAGGTGAGCTGTGACATCACCTATTGTAAATGGTGGATCCTGTGTTATCTACTGTATATAGAGGTGTTATCAGTCATTGCACAGGAGGAGGTGAGCTGTGATATCACCTATTGTGAATGGAAGATCCTGTTTACTGTATATAAAGGTGTTATCAGTCATTGTACAGGAAGAGGTGAGCTGTGATATCACCTATTGTGAATGGTGGATCCTCTTATTTTCTATATATAGAGGTATCAGTCATTGTACAGAAGGAGGAGGTGAGCTGTGACATCACCTATTGTGAATGGTGGATCCTGTGTAAATTACTGTGTATACTGGTGTTATCAGTCATTGTACAGGAGGAGGAGGCGAGCTGTGACGTCACCTATTGTGAATGGTGGATCCTGTGTAATTTACTGTGTATAGAGGTGTTATCAGTCATTGTACAGGAGGAGGTGAGCTGTGATATCAGCTATTGTGAATGGAGGATCCTGTTTACTGTATATAAAGGGTGTTATCAGTCATTGTACAGGAAGAGGTGAGCTGTGATATCATCTATTGTGAATGGTGGATCCTCTTATTTACTATATATAGAGGTATCAGTCATTGTACAAGAGGAGGAGGTGAGCTGTGACATCACCTATTGTGATTGGTGAATCATGTGTTATCTACTGTATATAGAGGTGTTATCAGTCATTGTACAGGAGGAGGAGGCGAGCTGTGACATCACCTATTGTGAATGGTGGATCCTGTGTTATCTATTGTATATAGAGGTGTTATCAGTCATTATACAGGAAGAGGAGGAGGTGAGCTGTGACATCACCTATTGTGAACGGTGGATCCTGTGTTATCTATTGTATATAGAGGTGTTATCAGTCATTATACAGGAGGAGGAGGAGGTGAGCTGTGACATCACCTATTGTGAACGGTGGATCCTGTGTTGTCTACTGTATATAGAGGTGTTATCAGTCACTGTACAGAAGGAGGAGAAGGTAAGCTGTGTCATTACCTACTGCGATTGGTGAATCCTGTGTTATCAGCTGTCTAAAGAGGTGTTAACTGTATTGTAATTCTGCCTTTGATGATAAAGAGCCTGCTGGAAACCCTTACTAAAAAGACGTACATTATTATTCTAAAATAACCTTAGGTTTTTTTTTTTTTAATGAAGACTGATATGAAAAAATGACAGAAAGAAGAAAAAAACATATTTGTAACAAAAAAGCCTGATAAACCATAGACCATTTTGTGAAAACAGCTTCCCTATTCAGTTTTTTAAAGGGGTTGACTTCTATAGTCTAAAAACAGCGCCATACCTTTCCACAGGTTATGTGTGATAATCCAGCTCAGCTCCATTGAAGTTAATGAGACTAAGCTGCAATGCTACATGTAAACTGTAGACAGGTGTAGCACTGTTGCACTAGAAATGGGCCACATTGTTCCTGAAACTGGACAATTGTTTTAATAAAGAAAATTAGCATCTGTACACTCTATACTCCTCCTCAACATGAATCAGGCAGTATAAGAGTCCAATTCTAGGTTAAGACCATTGGTGGGCACTATTTATTTGACCTAAGGGTCATTACCCAAATTTTCAAATATCCAGAATAAATAAATCTGCATTTTTGTAGCATTAAATTCCTACCTGACTGATTGTTTAGTTTGTCCTGAAATAATGAAAGATAATTCAGATCACTTAGTACAATGGATAGGCTTCTCAGTAACTGACCATAGGCTGAACTTTATGTTTTAGTTGTGAAGGGGTACACCTCCAACAAAGACATTTAGGACTTCACATACAGGCATCAATTTTAGCTTAAAAAAATGTAAAATTTTCTGAAAATATTCCAATGAGTCCATCTGAACCTTCCATGGATAACGTTTTAGAGAAAAATGATAAAGGGTAAGAAGACTATGTATGAGTATGACACCCCCGCCCCCCTATAATATACAAAATAAAAGTCATAGTTAAAAAGGGGTGTTCAGATCTACTTTGTGACATCTGTGTTGGTGCCTGTCCTTCTGTCACCAGGGGGCATTGCATTTTTGTTACGGATGACACAAGGCGACTACGCTAGTCCCGTATTCTCAGATCCTTATAGTTTTGTTTGTACTGGGAGATCAGGAGTTAATTTTTCTATGTTTGCTTCCTTCTGTGTAGCCTGGGATGCGATGCAGGCTATTTAAGCTCCTGAAAGCCTGCAGTCCACTTCCAGTTACGATTTGACTTGCTCCTAGATAACTTTCCAGTATCCTGCTTTCACACCTTGTAGACATTCCTGATTTTTGACCACCTTTCGTTTTTTGACCACTCTCCTGCCTTGTGATTTTGTCCCTGTAATGACCTCCTGGTTCTGACCTGGCTAATATTCTACTTGCCATCTGACACCACTGACTGCCTGCTAACTTTGCAATCCTTGAAATCTTGAAAACAGAGTAGTTGAGGCCAAGTTTGTTCACAGGAGCCCTCTTTGAAGCTGCCACAGTATTACCATTGTATGCTTAAATTATCAACCATTTATTGAATACTGGTGATAATCACCAAAATGAGGGCTTTATTTTCCCCAATCTCACCTGACTGCAAGACCACGGGCAGGAGGAGTTTAATTCCTTAGCTCTGCCACTCTGATCTAAGTTGACAACACTTAAGATATGAAGGTAGCTGAATACAGAACGGGACTCAACTATCTTCATCAGTGCTGTGAACTTACAATAGAAAATCCTGGGGCATGCGCAACAAGGCAATCCACAAAGCTCCTCCTGGCTGCTTGGCACCAAATCTAGTTTTCAGTGGGAGTTCAAGATGTAATAATGTGTTGATGCTTTTCCTCAGTTGGTGGCCCAAGCCCTGTATCAAAATACCATGATAAAGGCATCTGGAGCTAATGCCTCCTTCCTTTTCTAGTGGAGGTCATCTATAAACATGCAACCACCCGCTATTGGAACGAATATTGGCATTCGCTCTCATACATTTCATTGTGAAATAGTGAAGCTGCCAATGGAGAAAGAGACCTCTCTGTTTTGTACATCATGGGAGTCCCCATATGACAGATCCCATTAATGTGATTGACATGTCCTAATCATCTTTGTTTGGGTGCGGAACCTCTTGAAGAAATGAGAATAGATACATTATTAATATTTAATATATGTAATAAAGGAGATCAGATACCTTATTTCCTACCTGGGTGAAGAAAGGCTCATATATCTCCACACCTTTATCAGAGCCTTGTAGAAGGATCTCCTCTCCCCGTTTCCAGCTGTACCGGACTGGTGGATTGGAGTTAGCAATGCAACGCAAGAAAACAGTTCTCTCATAGTAAAATTGCTCCTTGGCTTCTCCAATGCTTTGATGTACGGTCACAATGGGATCATCCAAATCTGAAAATGAAATGGTACAAGGAGAAGATTATGTAAGATCCTACAGCTGAATAAACACCTTCCCGACTAGCGGAGCCAAGATTCACCAGCGAGCTCCAGGAGGAAATGCTGTCGGGATAGAGATGTATGTTACCTAGAATTTTGCTTAGAGCAACAGAACTTGGGAACAATTTTAGCAATTACATACAGAATTTCTACTTTACGGTTGCCTGCAGAGGGATATTTTGTAAAACTACAAGCTCTGATTTGATAGGTTGCAAAAAATGTAATGCATTATTAAAGGGATATTCCAGTTTAAACAGGTGACAATTGTTAGATTGGTGTGGGTCAGAGTACTGGGACCTCAACTGATTGACAAAAGTCCCTAGTTTCTCCCAGTGAGGAGTGATTGATTATGTATGGTGCTCCAGTCAGTCAATGGCACTAATGAATATAGCCTAATACTACTCTCATCAGTGCATGCGCAAGCAGAGTTCTAAGACCTCTAATGATCTACAAGAAGGGAACCCACGTCCCTCGATTCTCCCAGCCAGACTTGATTAATTATGCATGTGCCCTGCTGCTCGATTTAGTCGATGCCACTGATGAAGATAGCCTAATGTTGCTTCACCGAGGTCATCAGCGCATGCGCAACAAGAGTTCTGGATCCTTAAATGATCTACAAGAGGGGAACCCATGTGCCTTGTTTCTCCCAGCTATGAGGAATTGCATGGAGTGATTATGCATGTGCCATGCTGCTCCATTCAGTTAAAAGGAATCTGTCACCCTAAATTGGCGGGATATTTAAATGATGGCAGTCAGGTCAGATGGGCGGTGTTTTGGGTACTTGCCTTAACATGTTGTTCGCCGCTGTCTCCATTATTTCTGGGAATTGTAGTCGTTGCCCTCCATATAACGCACCTGCGCATTGCAATCTTGAATTGCGCACGCACAGTATGCTTTGCCCATAGATTGCAATGCGCAGGCGCGTTATATGGAGGGCAACGACTACAATTCCCAGAAATAATGGAGACAGCGGCGAACAACATGTTAAGGCAAGTACCCAAAACACCGCCCATCTGACCTGACTGCCATCATTTAAATATCCCGCCAATTTAGGGTGACAGATTCCCTTTAATGGTACTGATGAAGATAGCCCACTACTTTGCTCATTGGTGCATGCACAACAAGTGTTATGAGATCTCGACTGATCGATAAAAAGGAACCCATATCCCTCAGTCAAGAGGAATTGAATGGATTGATTATGTATTTGCCCTGCTGATCCATTCAATTGATTGCACTGATTAAGAAAGCTTGGTAGAGTGCTCATCAGCACATTACACAAGCAGTCACTCCGTTGAACTCCTCCTTACCATGGTCCTGTGATGGGACATGCGGTGAGGGTCCAAACAGTGTGATCCATACTGATCCAACAGTTATATCACCTACTTACTGGAGAAATGGTTTCTCTATTCTATTATTTTCTAAACACTGTTTTTCTGTGATTACTTTGTATTCTCCATTCATACTGCACCCACACACACAAATGATACACCATTTGAAAGGTAAACTTGCCCCCTTCAGCAAGAAAATAGCCAAACAAACCACACATCCACGATTTGATCAGAAAATACAGTTTAAACATTAATTTTCATAAACCTGCAGTAAGGAAAAATGACCTTCAGGTGGCACCACAGTACCCCAAAGCACACTACCACAAAGCTGATTACAGACATCACAAACAAATCCAAACATTTGCCTTGGGGCTTTCCAGCTTGCCGAACTGCTTGCCCAGCCTATTTTAACCAAATTGGAGGATTGCACACTTCACTGCAGGTGGGGCACATATGCAAACACATTTGTAAACATGCACTGCTTATTGAATTGCACACTTGCTCCGTTCATACTCCATCCACACAAACAAATGATACACCATTTGAAAGGTCAAATGACCTGCAGGTGGCAGCACACTACTCCGAAGCACACTACCACAAAGCTGCTTACAGACATCACAAAAAAATCCGAACATTTGCCTTGGGGTCTTTCCAGCTTCCCCAAGTGCTTGCCCAGCCTATTTCAGGCACATTGGAGGATTGCACACTTCACTGCAGGTGAGTCACATATGCAAACACATTTGTAAAAAAGCACTGCTTTTTTGCTGATTACTTCGCCCCACACACACAAATGGTGAGTCACATATGCAAACACATTTGTAAACATGCACTGCTTTTTCGCTGTTTACTTTGCCCCACACACAAATGATACACCATTTGAAAGGTAAACTTACCCCCTTCAGCAAGAAAAGAGCCAAACAAACCACACATTCACGATTTTATCACTAAATACAGTTTAAACATTAATTTTCATAAACCTGCAGAAAGAAACAATGACCTGCAGGTGGCACCTCAACCGGAAGACATTTTTTGGCCTCTACTTATCAAACCAATTTATTGTATTACCAAGCTACATATATAAATACCTGTCTGTGTTCATCATCTCATGAAATACATTTACATTTGACCAGCTTGCTTTTTCTGAATTTGCCTGAGCCCCCGACGACCAATGTGCGAAAATTTTGCAGGGTCCAAGCTAGTCTTCTATATTAGAATAACTCTTAAACAGAATACTGCCCACATTTTAGTGCTTATTGCAGGCATGGAGATGGTCGTATGCGACTAACCTCTTTGGTGTTTTTGAATTCATGTTTCATCATTAAAATGACATAATGCATCAGTTTTGCTTGGAAAGTACCTTTAACCCCTCTCTGACATCAGACGTACTATCCCGTCCATAAAACCCATGACAATCTGACCATGGACGGGATAGTATGTCATAGCGATCAGCCGTGCTCCCGGGGGGAGCGCAGCTAATCGCCGCCGGGTGTCAGCTGATTATCACAGCTGCCACCCGGGACTGTGTGCCAGGAGCAGTCATGGACCGCTCCCGGCACATTAACCCCTTGCACACCGCGATCAAACATGATCGCGGTGTACCGGGGGCACAGGGGAGCATCGCTCAGGGAGGGGGCGAGCTCCCCTGAGACCCTCAGAACAGCGCGATGTGATAGCGCTGTTCTGAGGGCTTCCTCCCTCCCAGGACCCGGATCCAAGATGGCGCCGGGGTCCTAGAGGGAGGCGGCTTCCTCAGTGCCTGCTGAGAGCAGGCACTGAGAAGCCTGCAGCGCTGCCTGTAAGATCGCTGGTCTCACAGAGTGCTGTGCACACTGTGAGACCAGCGATCTGACATTTTACAGTGATGTCCCACCCTGGGACAATGTAAAAAAGTAAAAAAAAATAAAAATAAACATGTGTAAAAAAAAATTCCAAAATAAATTTTAAAAAAAAAATATTCCCCAATAAATTCATTTCTTCCTGTAAATAAAAAAAATAAAACAATAAAAGTACACATATTTGGTATCGCCGCGTCCGTAACGACCCCCCCTATAAAACAGTCCCACTAGTTAACCTCTTTTGTGAACCCCTTAAAAAAATAAAATAAAAACAAAGCAAAAAATCAGTGCTTTATCATCATACCGCTGAACAAAAAATGGAATAACACGCGATGAAAAAGACCGATATAAATAAACTTGGAACCGCTGAAAACGTCATCTTGTCCCGCAAAAAACGAGCCACCATACAGCATCATCAGCGAAAAAATAAAAAAGTTATAGCTCGCAGAATAAAGCGATGCAAAAATAATTATTTTTTATATAAAATAGGTTTTATTCTATAAAAGCGCCAAAACATAAAAAAATGATATAAATGAGGTATCGCCATAATCGTACTGGCCCGAAGAATAAAACTGCTTTATCAATTTTACCACACACGGAACGGTAATAAACGCCTCCCCCAAAAGAAATTCATGAATTGCTGATTTTTGTTCATTCTAACCTCCCAAAAATCAAAATAAAAAGCGATCAAAAAATGTCACGTGCTCAAAAATGGTACCAATAAAAACGTCAACTCGTACCGCAAAAAATAAGACCTCACATGACTCTGTGGGCCAAAATATGCAAAAATTATAGCTCTCAAAATGTTGCGATGCAGAAAACTATTTATTTTATTTCCTTTAGCGTGACAGCTGCCAATCATAAAAACCCGTTATAAATAGTAAATCAAACCCCCTTTATCACCCCCTTAGTTAGGGAAAAATAATAAAATTAAAAAAATGTATTTATTTCCATTTTCCCATTAGGGTTATGGTTAAGGTTAGGGTTGCGGTTAAAGTTAGGGTTAGGGTTGGCACTAAAGTTAGTATTAGGGTTATGGTTGGGATTAGGGATAGGGGTGTGTTAGGGTTAGGTTTGTGGTTAGGGTTGGGACTAGGGTTAGGGGTGTGTTGGGGATAGGGTTGGAGTTAGAATTGGGGGGTTTCCGCTGTTTAGGCACATCAGGGGCTCTCCAAATGTGACATGGTGTCTGATCTCAATTCCAGCCAATTCTACGTTGAAAAAGTCAAACGGTGCTCCTTCCCTTCTGAGCTCTGCCATGCGCCCAAACAGTAGTTTACTCCCACATGGGGTATCAGCGTACTCTGGACCCTAAGAGTTATTGTGCAATTTGTCCTATTTCTTCTGTTACCCTTGGGAAAATAAAAAACTGGGGGCAAAAATATCATTTTTTTTAAAAAAAAACTGATTATTTTTGTTTTTACGGCTGTACGTTATAAACTTCTGTGAAGCACTTGGGGCTTCATAGCGCTCACCACACATCTAGATACAGTAGTTTTCTCCTACATATTGGGTATCAGCGTACTCAGGACAAATTGGACAACAACTTTTGGGGTCCAATTTCTCCTGTTACCCTTGTAATAAAAATAAAATATTGGGGGCGAAAAAAATAATTTTTGTAAAAAAAAAATATTTTTTTTTTTACGGCTGTTCGTTATAAACTTCTGTGAAGCACTTGGGGCTTCATAGCGCTCACCACACTTCTAGATAAGTTCCTTGTGGGTCTATTTTCCAAAATGGGGTCACTTGTGGGGGGTTTCCACTGTTTAGGCGCATCAGGGGCTCTCCAAATGCGACATGACGCCCCCAGACCATTCCATCAAAGTCTGCAATCCAAAACGTCACTTCTTCCCTTCCGAGCCCCAACGTGTACCCATACAGTAGTTTTCTCCCACATATTGGGTATCTGTAAGGTTCTGTATATCTGTTTCTGAAACTCAGTTTGTTCGTCGGCCATTTTGCTTTCTGTTTTGCTGCAGCTATCTTGCCCTCAGTTAAAATGGAGTTTTCCAGCTTGCATGTTCCCGCCCTGATTCTCTCCGTTTGCTTCTTAAACAGCCACACCTGAGCAATCAGTGCTTCAGAATCTGGCCTGCAGTGAACCTGTGTTCTGACTCCTGAAGCCTTGGACTTTGTACTCCAGCCATTTCTACTGAGAAACTCTGGAGCTCTTGTGGACTCTGAACTCTGCTCTTGAAAGCCTCACGGTTGCATGGACTTGCGGTAACATAGAAGAAGATCTGAATCTGTTGTGGAGAGTTATTGATGAACTTAGATTACTTTGGCCTGCTGTGTCTCCTGCTTCTGTGTTTGCAACCTGTATGTTTATTTTTGCCAATTTGTATGAAGCAATACAAGACTTTCTTTTTCAACCTGTGTCTCAAGTATTTTCATCGCACCCAAGCACAAGACGCTATATGAACTGTATCACATACATTACAAGATTCTGAAGCCAAACGTTAGTGTCTGCTGGGTCTGGAAAGGCTTGTCTGCTGTACTGTGGATATCGGATGTCCGGTTGTACTTTCTGTGATAACAGTGGTTGTGACTTCTCACAACCATTCCAGGTGAGCAATTCCCTTAAGTTTTTTTTTCTGCAGAGTTATCACAGGTAAACACTATTGTTTTTTTTTTTCCTCTTCTCTTTTGTCTGCTGAAACTCTGGATATCAGATGTCTGGTTGAAAGTTTTCTGTGATGATAGTGGTTGTGACTTCTCACAACCATTCCAGGTGAGCAGTTCCCTTAAAGTTTTTTCTTTCTTCAGTGTTGCCACAGGTGAACACTATTGTTTTTTTTTCTCTCTCCTCTTCTTCCAGTATCCTGTCTTAAAAGATCTGGAAAATGGAGGCCCGCATAAAGGAACTTTGTGGAGTGACTGATAATATCCTTGCAGATTTGCAGAATATAAAGACCCGTCTTACAAATCTTCAGGACCTAAATAATCACAATTTGCAAGTGGTTGGACAGACTACTCAGGATTTGCGAGCCAGGATTGAGGTTCTGGAGGGGCAAGTCCAGGCTCCTGCCATGGCCCCGAGTTCTGGGATTCCCAAGTTGCCCCCTTTTCGTTTTGGTGGTGAACGTGAAAAATTCAGGGGATTTGTTAATCAATGTAATCTTTTTTTTTCTGCACATGCTTCACAATTTCCTACTGAACGATCTAAGGTGCTTACTATAATTATGTTGCTTACCAACAAGGCTTTGATATGGGCAAACCCTCTGATTGAGACTGAGGATGATTGTTTGAATCACCTTGATGACTTTATTTCAGCCATGGGGCAGGTGTTTGATGACCCCAATCGAGGTGCAACAGCTGAAGCAGCCATGTTAGCTTTGCGCCAAGGTAAGCACTCAGTAGCTGAATATGCCTTGGATTTCAGGAGATGGGCCCTTGATACCACCTGGGACAATTCCGCCAAAAAATCTATTTTTCGAAAGGGGTTATCCCCACTAATTAAGGATGAACTTGCTCGTGCCGACCCTCCCACTGCGTTAGGTGACTTTATTAACTACTGCATCCGTATTGATACTCGTTTAACTGAACGCAGGCAAGAGAGATGGTTCGAGAGCAATCGTACTAACCTTTTCCTGCCTTCCTCTCCAGCTAAGGAACCTTTGAATAGGATTACACGGGAACCTGAACCTGAACCCATGCAGGTAGACTCTTTACTACGACGGGTTAGTGATGCACGCAAGGAACATCGTTTTAAGGAGAATCTATGTTTTTACTGTGGTAAGTCAGGGCACTTTATTATTAACTGTCCCAGCCGTTCTCGCAAGACTACTGCAGCACTCATTCATTGTGAGTGTTGCGAGAGGGGATCTGTCAGGTCCGAGCCTCAGGCTCCAGAGATAGCTGCCGCAACAGATCTTGATTTCTCGGACTTAAACTCCGTTACCTCTGAGGACGTTGACTGTGTAAATGCTGCCATCTTTCAAGTTTCCTCAGCGGTGTCCCAGCTGAGTTGTAAGAAAAACAATTCTCACTGTTTTCTTTCCATCAAACTCTGGGTTGACTCAGCCTGGGTGTCTAGCTCTGCCATGATCGACTCAGGTGCAAGTGGAAATTTTATGGATGTCTCCTTTGCTCTAAAACAGGGAATACGTTCAGTGAAGAAGGCTGCTCCCGTACAGATGGAAACTGTGGATGGCTCCCTGCTGACCTCTGGACCAGTGGATCAGGAAACAGAGCCTTTAAAGGTTCTTATGGGTAAAGATCATCAAGAGAAACTGTCCTTTATGCTTATCTCTTCTCCTCACTTTCCCATTATTCTAGGGCTACCATGGCTACAGGCTCAGAATCCTACCATTAACTGGGAGACCAAGGAATTACACTTCCCAGAGAAACAGATGAGTCAAAAAATTTCAGCTTGCTCTGTTCCTAAAGGAACCATGTCAGTCCCTGAATTACCAGCTGTATACCAGGACTATGTGGATTTATGTGACAAGAAGAACGCTGACCAGCTTCCTCCTCACCGTCCATATGATTGTCCAATTGAATTATTGCCTGGAGCAGAGATACCTTTTGGTAAGATCTACCCCCTGGCGGGGCCCGAGCTGAAGGCTTTAAAAGAGTACATAGACGAAAATCTAGCCAAGGGCTTCATACGCCCCTCTTCATCTCCTGCAGGGGCACCCATATTCTTTGTAAAGAAGAAAGATGGATCCCTGAGACCATGCGTAGACTATAGGGAACTTAATAAGGTTACTATTAGAAACCGTTATCCATTGCCTTTAATCCCTGAGTTATTGGAGAGAGTGCGACATGCTAAAATTTTTTCTAAACTAGATCTTCGTGGGGCCTATAACTTAGTCCGTATTAGACCTGGGGATGAATGGAAGACTGCATTCAGGTCACGCTATGGACACTTTGAATATCTGGTTATGCCTTTTGGTCTGAGTACCGCCCCAGCCACTTTCCAACACTTGGTGAATGACATCTTCAGGATCTCCTAGATACATTCGTGGTAATTTATTTGGATGATATTTTAATTTTTTCTAACTCCACAGAGGAACATCATGGACATGTGAGAATGGTCTTGGAACGTCTAAGACAAAATCATCTTTACATCAAGCTTGAAAAGTGTGAATTCCATAAGACCGAAATTCAATTTCTGGGGTATGTACTGTCTACACAAGGAATTAGTATGGATGGAAGTAAAACCCAAGCCATCAATGATTGGCCAAGTCCTAGAAATGTGAAGGAGGTACAGCGCTTCATCGGGTTTGCAAACTTCTATAGACGTTTCATTAGAAATTTCTCTGAGGTAGTGTCACCTATCACCCAACTTACCCCGGAAAGAGTCTAAGTTCTCCTGGACTCCCCAAGCCCAGGAAGCATTTTCCCGTCTAAAAGATAAATTTACCACTGCACCTATTCTAGTACATCCCAACCCAGAGCTTGCCTTCATAATAGAGGTGGATGCTTCAGACTGTGCCGTGGGAGCCATACTCTCTCAGAGAACAGGTGAGAAGAATGTCTTGCATCCCTGTGCCTTCTTTTCCCAGCAGTTGTCTTCGGCTGAGAAGAACTACGATGTGGGCAATAGAGAGTTGTTGGCCATTATTGCCGCCTTCAAAGAATGGAGACACCTTCTGCAAGGAGCTGCACAGCAAATAGTCGTTCTGACAGATCATCGTAATCTTGAGTTTATCAGGTCGGCTAAGTGCCTGACTCCTCGCCAGGCTCGCTGGAATCTTTTCTTAAATCAATTTAATTTTATTATTTCTTATAGACCAGGATCGCGTAATGGAAAGGCTGATGCACTCTCTAGGATTTACTCAGCAGAGACACGTCCAATTACTCCTCCTAAGACTATTCTTCCTGACTCTAGATTCCTAGGAGTGATTCATCATCAAGACCTAATTAAAGACATCAAGGAAGCATACCATGCGGATTCTTTTTTGGCTCAACCCCCAAGGGACGTAAGTCTTGTCTTTAAGAATGGTGTGTGGATTCTGGGACAACGTCTGTATATACCTGAAACAGTCAGATTGAGAGTATTGCAACTCATTCATGATTCCAAAATAGCCGGGCATAGAGGAATTCTAAAGACACAGGAATTTCTTTCTCGTTTCTTTTGGTGGCCCACTTGTAGGAAGGATGTTTTGGATTATGTCACTTCATGTGAGGTTTGTGCAAGATGCAAAACACCTCGCTCTTCACCAACTGGTCTGTTACAGCCTCTTCCCACCCCGTCCCGCCCGTGGGGATCCATTTCTATGGACTTCATTGTCGAATTACCAACTTCTCAAGGGAAGAACACTATTCTAGTGGTGGTTGATCGTTTAACAAAGGCAGCTCATTTTATCCCTTGTGTCGGCTTACCCACTGCAAAACAGACATCAGATTTGATGATTAAAGATGTGTTTCGTTTACATGGAGTACCGGATGAGGTTATTTCGGATCGAGGGGTGCAATTCACTTCTAGGTTTTGGCAAAATTTCTGTGCAGCATTGGATATTAAAGTAAACCTTTCTTCTGCTTTTCATCCCCAGACTAATGGACAAACCGAACGAACCAATCAAACCCTGGAGCAGTATCTCCGCTGCTTTATCTGCCACCTACAGGATGATTGGGTGGATCTACTTCCATTGGCTGAGTTCTCTTACAACAACTCTCAGAGTGCCTCCACTAAACAGTCTCCTTTTTTCTCTAATTTAGGTTATCATCCTAATATTCTACCACGATTTCCCATAGAGACACCTTTGCCAGCAGTGGCTGAAAGAGTCACGACTTTACAGAAGAATATGGATCTTCTAAAGGAGAATCTGGAATCGGCTCAGGAAAGGTACAAGAAGGCAGCAGATAAATTTCGTAAACCTGCACCAGTTTTTAAGGTAGGAGACCTGGTCTGGCTGTCAACCAGAAATCTTAAGTTAAGGATTCCATCATCTAAGTTGGGACATAAGTACATTGGACCCTATAAAATCAGTAAGATTATAAGTGCCGTTGCTTGTCGTCTTCAATTGCCCAGAACTATGAGAATCCACCCTGTCTTTCATGTATCCCTACTGAAGGCTGCAACACCCAATACGTTTCCTGGACGTTCTTCTCCTTGCCCTGACCCAGTGCTAGTCGATGGTCAGGAAGAATTTGTGGTGGAAAGGATTTTAGATTCCAGGTTGTATAGAAATCAGTTACAATATTTGATCAAATGGCAGGGCTACCCAGTGGAGGACAACTCATGGGAACCAGTCAATAACGTTAATGCTCCTCGCTTGCTCCGTCAGTTTCATCAGAGGTACCCACACAAGCCTGGTCTGAGGTCATCCGGAGGTTGCCCCTAAGGGGGGAGTAATGTAAGGTTCTGTATATCTGTTTCTGAAACTCAGTTTGTTCGTCGGCCATTTTGCTTTCTGTTTTGCTGCAGCTATCTTGCCCTCAGTTAAAATGGAGTTTTCCAGCTTGCATGTTCCCGCCCTGATTCTCTCCGTTTGCTTCTTAAACAGCCACACCTGAGCAATCAGTGCTTCAGAATCTGGCCTGCAGTGAACCTGTGTTCTGACTCCTGAAGCCTTGGACTTTGTACTCCAGCCATTTCTACTGAGAAACTCTGGAGCTCTTGTGGACTCTGAACTCTGCTCTTGAAAGCCTCACGGTTGCATGGACTTGCGGTAACATAGAAGAAGATCTGAATCTGTTGTGGAGAGTTATTGATGAACTTAGATTACTTTGGCCTGCTGTGTCTCCTGCTTCTGTGTTTGCAACCTGTATGTTTATTTTTGCCAATTTGTATGAAGCAATACAAGACTTTCTTTTTCAACCTGTGTCTCAAGTATTTTCATCGCACCCAAGCACAAGACGCTATATGAACTGTATCACATACATTACAGTATCAGCGTACTCAGGAAAAATTGGTCAACAAGTTTTGGGGTCCAATTTCTCCTGTTACCCTTGTGAAAATAAAATATTGGGGACGAAAAAATCATTTTTGTAAAAAAAAAAATAATTTTATTTTACGGCTGTACGTTATAAACTTCTGTGAAGCACTTGGGGGTTCAAAGTGCTCACCACACATCTAGATAAGTTCCTTGAGGGGTCTAGTTTCCAAAATGGTGTCATTTGTCGGGGGTTTCCACTGTTTAGGCAGATCAGGAGCTCTCCAAACACGACATGGCATCCAGCCAATTCTGCGTTGAAAAAGTCAAACGGCGCTCCTTCCCTTCCAAACTCTGCCATGCACCCAAACAGTGGTTTACCCCCACATATGGGGTATCAGCGTACTCAGGACAAATTGCACAATAACTTTTGGAGTCTTGTTACCCTTGGGAAAATAAAAATTGGGGTGAAAAGATCATTTTTGTGGAAAAAATAAGATTTTTTAATTTTCACTGCTCTACGTTATAAACTTGTGTGAAGCACTTGGGGGTTCAAATTGCTCACCAAAGATCTAGATAAGTTCCTTAGGGGGTCTAGTTTCCCAAATGGGGTCACTTGTGGGGGGTTTCCACTGTTTAGGCACATCAGGGGCTCTCCAAATGCAACATGGCGTCCAATCTCAATTCCAGCCAATTTTGTTTGGAAAAAGTCAAATGGTGCTCCTTCCATTCCGAGCTCTGCCGTGCGCCCAAACAGTGGTTCCCCTCCACATATCGGGTATCAGCGTACTCAGGACAAATTGGACAACAACTTTTGTGGTCCAATTTCTCCTGTTACCCTTGGGAAAATAAAAAATTAGTGACTAAAAATAATTTTTGTGGGAAAAAAATAGGATTTTTTATTTTCATGCCTGGGCATTATAAACTTGTGTGAAGCACTCGGGGGTTCAAAGTGCTCACCAAAGCTCTAGATAAGTTCTTTAGGGGGTCTAGTTTCCAAAATGTGGTCACTTGTGGGGGGTTTCTACTGTTTAGGCTCATCTGGGGCACTGCAAACGGAACATGACCCCCATCAACGTCTGCATTCCAAAACGTTACTACTTCCTTTCCAAGCCCTGCCGTGGCCCAAACAGTTTCCCCCCCCCACATATTGGGCATCAGTGTACTCAGGACAAATTGGACAACAACTTTTGGGGTCCAATTTCCTTGGGAAAAATCAAAAATTTGGGACTAAAAAATCATTTTTTGTGGAAAATTGTTTCTTTTTTTTTTTCACACCCAGGCATTATAAACTTTTGTGAAACACTTGGGGGTTCAAAGTGCTCACAACAGATCTAGATAAGTTCCTTAGGGGGTCTAGTTTCCAAAATGGTGTCACTTGTGTGGGGTTTCCACTGTTTAGGCGCATCAGGGGCTCTCCAAACGCGACATGGCATCCAATCTCAATTACAGCCAATTTTAGTTTGAAAAAGTCAAACGGCGCTCCTTCCCTTATGAGCTCTGCTGTGCGCACAGACAGTGGTTTTCCCCCACTTATGGTGTATTGGCGTACTCAGGAGAAATTGCACAACAACTTTATCTGTCCATTTTCTTCTTTTACCCTTGTGAAAATAAAAAAAAAGTTTGTAAAAGATAATTTTTGTGGCTAAAAAGTTAAATATTCATTTTTTCCTTCCACGTTGCTTCAGCTCCTGTGAAGCACCTGAAGGGTTAATAAACTTCTTGAATGTGGTTTTGAGTACCTTGAGGGGTGTAGTTTTTAGAATAGTGTCACTTTTGGGTATTTTCTGCTATATAGACCCCTCAAAGTGACTTCAAATGTGAGGTGGTCCCTAGAAAAAATGGCTTTGTAAATTTTGTTGTAAAAATGAGAAATCGCTGGTCAACTTTTAACCCTTATAATTTCCTAAGAGAAAAAAATTTTGATTCAAAAATTGTGCTGATGTAAAGTAGACATGTGGGAAATGTTATTTCTTAACTATTTTGTGTGACATATTTCTCTGTTTTAAGGGAATAAAAATTCAAAGTTTGAAAATTGCAAAATTTTAAAAATTTTCGCCATATTTGCATTTTTTTCAAAATAAACGCAAGTTATATCGAAGAAATTTTACCAATAACGTGAAGTACAATATGTCACGAGAAAACAGTCTCAGAATCGCGCAGATCCGTTGAAGCGTTCCAGAGTTATAACCTCATAAAGAGACAGTGGTCAGAATTGTAAAAATTGGCCCGGTGTTATGTTTCGGTAGCTGAGGAGTGCAGGCAAAAAAGGCAATACACCAGAGCAGTTGGAATCTATGAGATTGCAGTACCCTGACTAACCACAACAACTAGAGGCAGCCTTGGAGCGTTCCTACGTTGGTCCTAGACGCCTCGTCACAGCCTGAGAAACTACCTACACCTAAAGATAGAAATGGAAAGCTATCTGCCCCGGAGCAGAACCCCAAAGATAATAGAAAGCCCCCAAACATGTAATGGCGGTTAGACAAGAAGCAATACTGACACAGACAGAAAATAGTATGAGCAAACGTTGGGGCCCAAACTAACTAAATAGAAAAGGATAGGAAGGGTACTTACTGCAATCCCAGAAAACCCTGAAAAGCACCAACTCTACTAATTTCAAAAACACCTGAGATCACACGACCTCTACCACCTAAATTAGTTCTCTGGTGTAACAAAATCAAAACAGCAGCCACTGAAAAAACTGGAAAAAGCAAATGTACAAACATCAGTGGCTGAACTAAACTGAGAGGGCAAAAGCCCCCGGAGGGGACCCTGAAGGCCCCCACAGAAGTGCAGGACAAAATACAAAAATCAAGCACAAAAACAAAAAGAAGAAAATGTCTTATCTGTTAGCAGGAGATGCAGACACGACACAGCAGGCTACAAAAGAAACAGGAATCAAGGATTCAGACCAGAACAATTGATCACCGGCAACCCTGATGGGAAGGTGACTCCCTTATATAAGACCAGTCAGTAACACCTGATTCCCAATCCTCACAATCTTCACAATCTTCACTGGACAGACCAGCACCGCTTGTAACCACCAGAGGGAGCCTCTGCTCAGAACTCATCCCAAGCCCACTCACAACAGTACCCCCCCCTTGAGGAGGGGTCACCGAACCCTCACTTGAGCAACCAGGTCGGTCAGGATGAGTTCTATGGTACGCACGGATGAGTCTCCTAGCATGGATGTCCGAAGCAAACACCCAAGAATTGTCTTCCTGACCATAACCTCTCCACTTAACCAAATACTGGAGTTTCCGTCTAGAAAAACGAGAATCTAATATTTTCTCAACCACATACTCCAGATTGCCCTCAACCAAAACAGGGTCAGGAGGCACAGCAGCAGGAACCACTGGCTCAACAAACCTCTTCAACAAGGACTTATGGAACACGTTATGGATCTTAAATGTCCCTGGAAGAAGCAAACGAAAAGAAACAGGATTAAGAATCTCTATGATCTTATAAGGTCCAATGAACCTAGGCTTAAATTTAGGAGATGCTACTCTCATAGGAATATTTTTTGAGGACAACCAGACCAAGTCACCTACTTTAAACCGAGGAACATCAATCCTATGCCGGTTAGCAAACCGCTGGGCCCTCTCCTGAGAGAGGGACAACCTCTCCACTACCTGGTCCCAAATCTGTTGCATACGCTCCACAACAGAGTCAACACCTGGACAGACAGAAGCCTCCGTCTGTCCTGAAGAAAATCGAGGGTGAAACCCAGAATTACAGAAAAATGGAGACATCAAAGTGGCAGAGCTAGCCCTATTATTAAGAGCAAACTCAGCCAAAGGCAAAAAAGAGACCCAGTCATCCTGATCAGCAGACACAAAGCATCTTAGATAAGTCTCCAATGTCTGGTTTGTTCTCTCAGTTTGACCATTGGTCTGAAGATGAAATGCCGAGGAGAAAGACAATTGAACACCCAGTTTAGAACAAAAAGTCCTCCAAAATCTGGAAACAAACTGGACTCCTCTGTCAGACACTATGTTCTCAGGAATGCCGTGTAAACGAACCACGTGCTGAAGGAACAACGGCACCAATTCAGAGGAGGAAGGCAACTTAGGTAATGGCTAGAGTTGAGCGATACTTTCCGATATCCAAAAGTATCGGAATCGGAATGGTATCGCCGATACCATTAAAATATCAGCGATACCCGATACCGATACCGGAAATCCAATGTAAGTCTATGGGAACAAAATATCGTAACTAAAAAAACCTCTTTCTTTCCTTGTAAACACTAAATATACACACATAGAATACATATATATATATATATACATGTCATTGTGACATATATATATACATATATTTATAGTTTATACACTTCTACATAGTAAAATAGCCTCTGATTCAATTGCCGGGTAAAGTCGGCTTTTGTGAAAAGACAGAAGCACCCGACATGAAATGACACTTGGTTTACATAGAGTTAACCATGTCTTTTCATGTAGTTTGATATCTGATTTGCACAAACAATTACATGAGTGTAAGTGTGCAAAATTTCACACCTGTAGGGGTTAATTAAAGGTGTAAATTCGTTGTAAAAAAACGGACTTTTTTGCTACGAATTTACACCTTTAATTAACCCCTACAGGTGTGAAATTTTGCACACTTACACTCATGTAATTGTTTGTGCAAATCAGATATCAAACTACATGAAAAGACATGGTTAACCCTATGTAAACCAAGTGTCATTTCATGTCGGGTTCTGCATTTTCACAAAAGCCGCAATTGAATTAGCGGCTATTATACTATGTAGAAGTGTATGAACTATAAATATATATATATATATATGTGTCACAAACTCAATGACATGTATATATATATATATGAGGTGTAAAATTGCTGAAAAATAATGCGTGGGCTCCCGCCCTATTTTCGCAACCAGACAGACAAAGCCAGTGAGTGGGGGCAGATAATAATAGCCCAGAGAGGGACCATTATTTTTGCCCCCCCCGGCTACTAAAATCTGCCCCCAGACACCCCAGAAAGGGCAAATCTCTAATTAGATTTGCCCTTTCTGGCACTTTGCCCGTCTATTCCCATTGCCGTGTAGCGGTGGCGAATGGGTTAATAAGGGGTTAAAATGACCTTGCAATTGAAAGGTCACTTTAAGTCAGGTTAATAATTGAGAGCTGTCAATTAGACAACTATCAATTATTAATCCTATTGTATGAAAGAAAAATCAAACACACACACTTTAATAAAAAAGAAGTTTAATGAAATAATCACACAGTTTTTGACCATATTTTATTTACCTGCTAAAACCATTTCCTGTAATAAAAATAAAATAATAAAGCAAAATTATTCTTACCTATCCCATGCACAGTCAGGTCCCATGGTGTAATCCTTCAGAAAGGGTTAATGTTTACTGCAGGGACCGCAGCTAATGCTGCAGCCTCACAGTAAACCCCCAAATGAATGAGCTCCTCTCCTGGCTGACAGGAGAGGGAGTGGAAAGCTTAATTGATTGCTTTCCACTTTCACTTCAGGTCAGCCAGGGACACCATCAGTGACGTCAGAGGGAACTGATTAACAAAAATAGGGGTTCCCTTCGAAAAAAAAATGGCGTGGGGTCCCCCCTATTTTTGTTAACCAGCCAGATGAAGCAGACCGCTGAGGCCTGGATTTTCAGGCTGTTAAGGAGCCAAGATCCATGGACCTTGCCAGCCTGATAATACCAGGCCACAGCAGTCTGCATATCTTGGCTGATTAACAAAAATAGGGGATCCCCTCGAAAAAAATTGGCGTGGGGTCCCCCCTATTTTTGTTAACCAGCCAGATGAAGCAGACCGCTGAGGCCTGGTTTTTCAGGCTGGTAAGGATCCAATATCCATGGACCTTGCAAGCCTGATAATACCAGGCCACAGCAGTCTGCTTAGCTTGGCTGGTTAACAAAAATAGGGGATCCCTCGAAAAATAAACGGCGTAGGGGTCCCCCTATTTTTGTTAACCAGCCAAGAAAAATGCAGACTGCTGCGGCCTGGTATGAAAAGACTGTCAAGGCCCATGGATTTTGGCCCTCAACAGCCTGATAATACCAGGCTACAGCAGCCCCACATTTGGCGCATCAAAAGATGTGCCAATTGTGGCACTTTACCCGGCTCTTCCCACTGCCCTGTAGCGGTGGCAAGTGGGGTAATAAGGGGTTAATGTCACCGTTGATTGCACGGTGACAATAAGCCCGGTTAATAATGGAGAGGTGTCAATAAGACACCGATCCATTATTAACCCCAAAGTTATTAAATGTATAAAAAAAAGAAAAAGCAAGAAAAAAGTCTTTTAATGAAATAAAAGAGACAAACCAGTTTTCATTAATTTTATTATACACTCATTCCTGCGACGCCATCGATCTCCTGTAAAAAAGAAAAAAAACAAACCAACAGTATACCACCTGTCCGACGCAGTCCATAGTAACGACAGTCCCACGACGATCCAGCTCTGCTACATCGCAATGACAGGCAGACCCTGTCATCCCGACGCAGCACAGCTGATTACCTGCTTCCCCGGCGGTGACGTCATCGGACTGACTGCTTTACGGCCGGGATTACCCAGCAGTCACTGCAGTTATCGCGAGAAAACTGCATGTGACCGCCGGGGAAAGATGATGGCGGCCATGAAGCAGTCCAGGCCGTGACCGCCGGAGATCTTCTGCCAGGTAAGTGCCGCTGACCTCCTGACAGACCCGACCGACGGACACTGACAGTGACAGTGACATTCCGATTCCGGTATCCGATATGACGAAAATATCGAAACTCGGAATCGGAATTCCGATACAGCCAAAATATCGGCCGATACCCGATATTTGCAGTATCGGAATGCTCAACCCTAGTAATGGCACAAGATGTATCATCTTAGAAAACCTATCACAAATCACCCAGATGGCGGTCAATCTCTGAGAAACAGGAAAGTCGGAAATGAAATCCATAGAGATATGGGTCCATGGTCTCTTGGGCACAGGCAATGGCATCAACAAACCACTAGAACGAGAGCAAGGCTTGGAGCGAGAGCAAGTCCCGCAGGACTGCACAAATTCCCTGGCATCACGAGACAAGGTAGGCCACCAAAAGGACCGACTAACCAAGTCTCTGGTACCAAAAATTCCGGGATGCCCAGCCAACGCGGAACAATGAATCTCAGACATCACACTCTTTTTCCACTGGCCCGGGACAAACAATTTTCCAACAGGGCAGCGCTCGGGCCTATCCTCCTGAAAACCCCTCCAGAGCAATTTCTCAAATTAGGTGAGATGGCGGAAAGAAAATACACCCTCTTTAAAAATAACAGAAGGATCAGATAACTCAGGAGAGTCCGCAAGGAAGCTCCTCGAGAGGGCATCCGCCTTAACATTCTTAGTGCCAGGAAGAAAGGAAACCACAAAATTAAAACGTGTGAAAAACAAGGCCCACCTGGCCTGTCTAGGATTGAGTCGCTTGGCAGATTCCAGATAAACCAGATTCTTATGGTCAGTAAGGACCACCACTGATGTTTGGCTCCCCCCAGCCAATGTCTCCACTCTTCAAAAGCCCACTTCATGGCCAATAACTCCAGATTACCCACGTCATAATTACGTTCAGTAGGAGAAAATTTTCGAGAGAAAAAGGCACAAGGGTTACTTTTAGAGGTTTGGATTTTTTTGGGACAAAACGGCACCTGCCCCAATTTCAGAGGCATCAACCTCCACCTGAAATGGCAGAGAAAACATCAGGCTGCCGTAGAACAGGAGCAGAAGTGAATCTCTGCTTAAGTTCCTGTAATGCAGAGACTGCCTCAGGAGGCCAATTCACCACATCAGAACCCTTTTTGGTCAAATCAGTTAATGGTTTAACAATAACCGAGAAATTACCAATAAATTTACGATAAAAATTGGCAAAACCCAAAAATCTTTGAAGAGCCTTTAATGAAGTAGGTTGGACCCAATCACAGATGGCCTGAACCTTGACCCGGGGCCATTTTTAATAACAGATGGGGACAAAATGAATCCCAGAATGAGATCCTCTGTACGCCAGAAAGACACTTTGATCCCTTCACATACAGAGCATTCTCTCTCAAAATCTGGAATACAGTTCGAACATGTTTTCACATGAGAGTCCCAGTCATTAGAAAAAATCAAGATACATCCAAATAAACAATCAGAAATTTATCCCAAAAATCCCGAAAAAAGTCATTCATGAAGGACGGAAGACAGGGGGGAGCATTAGTGACCCCAAAGGGGATCACAAGGTACTCCAAAATGCCCCTCCGGGGTATTGAATGCCGTCTTCCATTCATCCCCGTGCTTAATGCGAATAAGGTTATTTGCCCCCCCGCAGGTCAAGCTTGGTAAAACCAAGTAGCGTTTTTCACCCTGGAAACAGGTCAGAAATCAAGGGTAACGGGTATTGATATTTCACAGTAATATTGTTCAAAAGACGATAAATCAATACACGGCCTTAATGAACATCCTTTTTGGTTACAAAGAAAAAACCGGCACCTAAAGGGGGAAGAGGATAGTCTGATATGACCCTTCTACCAATGGCTCCTTGATATAAGACCGCATAGCGTCATGTTCAGGTACGACAAGTTAAAAAGGCGACCTTTAGGGAATTTACTACCAGGCACTAATTCAATAGCGCAGTCATAGCTCCTATGGGGAGGCAAGGATACAGATTTCTTTCGCTAAATACATCAGAAAAATCAATCAAAAAGTCAGGAACATCTGAGCCTGGGGGGAGGCAGAAAAAACAGGAGTGTTGGTATTAACACATTGGCAGCCCCAACTGGTTACAGACACAGATTTCCAATCCAAAACAGGATTAGAGACTGTAACCAGGGAAACCCAGTACGATAATATCATGCAGATTTATACAGAACCAAAATTTGCAGCACTCTGATGATCAGGTTCAAACCCTCTTATCACCTGAGTAGAGAACTGAGGTTTATTCTCGCAAAGGGGTAGAATCGATCCCCAGTAGGGGAAATAGACTTCTGTAGGGTATCAAGGGAAACCCACAACGTTTAGCAAAATCATAATCATCAGGTTAATAGCTGCTCCAGAATCAACGAAAGACTGAGCAGAAATGAGGACAGAGAGCATATCAGAGTGACAGTTAATAAAAACTTAGTCTGAACATACCCAAGACAATGAGCGTGCAAAACGTCCTTCCCCCGCTTAGGGCAGACTGAAATAGCATGAGAGGCATCACCACAGTAGAAACATAACCCATTGCGCTTTCGAAACTCTGACGCTGTGCCCAGACACCACTCTATCACACTGCATGGATTCAGAGCAGGTTCACAAGGCAACAATATTCCACGCATACTTCTCCGCTCACGCAAAACGTCTGTCAATTTGAACGCTAATGACATAGAATCATTGAGACCAGAGGGGGACAGGAATCCCACCATAACATCCTTTACATTTTGACAGACCCTTCCGAAAAGGGCCGCCAAAGCGTCGTCATTCCACTTGGTCAGGACTGCCACCTACGGAATCTCTGACAGTATTAACCAGCGTCATCAAGCCCCTGATTTAATGCCAACAAGGCTTTTCAGCTTGATCAGTGACATTAGGCTCATCGTACAAATAACCCCAAAGCCTGAAAAAATGCATCAACATCACTCAAAACAGGATCCCCAGGTGTCAGGGAAAAAGCCAATCCTGAGGATCGCGCCGAGAGGAGAGATGACAATTTGAACTGCTGCGCGCGTTCCC
>JARQOD010000001.1:449944431-450018262 GCA_033576555.1 Oophaga sylvatica
GGGATAGGTAAGAATAATTTTGCTTTTTTATTTTATTTTTATTACAGGAAATGGTTTTTGCAGTAAAATAAAAGATGGTCAAAAACATGTGTCTCTATTTCATTAAAATGATTTTTAATTAAAGTGTGTGTGTTTTATTTTTATTTCATGCAATAGGATTAATAATTGATAGTTGTCTAATTGACAGCTCTCAATTATTAACCTGGCTTAAGGTCACCTTTCAATAGCAAGGTGGCTTTAACCCCATATTAACCCATTCGCCACCGCTACAGGGCAATGGGAATAGACGGGCAAAGTGCCAGAAAGGGCTAATCTAATTATAGATTTGTCTTTCCTGGGGTGTCTGGGGGCAGATGTTAGTAGCCGGGGGGGGGGGCAAAAATAATGGTCCCTCTCTGGGCTATTATTATCTGCCCCCACTCACTGGCTTTGTCTGTCTGGTTGCGAAAATAGGGCGGGAGCCCACGCATTTTTTTTCAGCAATTTTACACCTCATATATATATATATACATGTCATTGAATTTGTGACACATATATATATATATTTATATTTGTAGTTCATACACTTCTACATAGTATAATAGCCGCTAATTCAATTGCCGGCTTTTGTGAAAATGCAGAACCCGACATGAAATGACACTTGGTGTACATAGGGTTAACAATGTCCTTTGCTATCTGATTTGCACAAACAATTACATCAGTCTATGTGTGCAAAATTTCACACCTGTAGGGGTTAATTAAAGGTGTAAATTCGTAGCAAAAAAGTCAGTTTTTTTTACAACGAATTTACACCTTTAATTAACCCCTACAGGTGTGAAATTTTGCACACATAGACTGATTTAATTGTTTGTGCAAATTAGATAGCAAAGGACATGAAAAGACATGGTTAACCCTATGTACACCAAGTGTCATTTCATGTCGGGTGACCCGACATGAAATGACACTTGGTGTACATAGGGTTAACCATGTCTTTTCATGTCCTTTGCTATCTAATTTGCACAAACAATTAAATCAGTCTATGTGTGCAAAATTTCACACCTGTAGGGGTTAATTAAAGGTGTAAATTCGTAGCAAAAAAGTCCGTTTTTTTTTACAACGAATTTACACCTTTAATTAACCCCTACAGGTGTGAAATTTTGCACACATAGACTGATTTAATTGTTTGTGCAAATCAGATAGCAAACGACATGAAAAGACATGGTTAAACCTATGTACACCAAGTGTCATTTCATGTCGGGTGCTTCTGTCTTTTCACTGAAGCCGGCTTTACCCGGCAATTGAATCAGAGGATATTTTACTATGTAGAAGTGTATAAACTATACATATATGTATATATATATGTCACAATGACATGTATATATATATATATCTATATATATATATGTATTCTATGTGTGTATATTTAGTGTTTACAAGGAAAGAAAGAGGTTTTTTTAGTTGCGATATTTTGTTCCCATAGACTTACATGGGACTTCCGGTATCGGTATCGGGTATCGCCGATATTTTAGTGATATCGGCGATACCATTCCGATTCCGATACTTTAGGATATCGGAAAGTATCGCTCAACTCTAGACCTGAGTAGTCTCGAAAGCTTGCAATTTGTTACCATCTTTTCAGTTAGCCATTAAAAGGTATCAACCACTGAGGACTCTCAACTCTAAATATTTTTCTATCTACTGGCTAACACAGTACGAAGATATACATCTTTACTGAGTCAATCATTTATTCACTCACTCATTCGTTAATTCGTGCAATACACATTCCTACATTAATTTTGTAAATTTTGGAAATCTGTGATGTGTTACAACTTATAGAAATTTGCTTGAAGTACGTTATCTTTAACCCTTTCACGACCTTGGGATTTTCCGTTTTTGTTTTTCATTCTTTACTCCCTTCTTCCAGAGCCATATCTTTTTTTTTTTTTTTTTTGGAATATGGCTATGTGAGGGCTTGTTTTTTCGGGACAAGTTGTTATTTTTATCGACATCCTTGATTTTATCATACATTGTATTGGAAAACGGGAAACAAATTCCAAGTGTGATAAAATTGCAAAATAAGTGCAATTCCACAATTGTGTCTTTTTTTTACCATGTTCACTAAATGCTAAATCTGAGCTGCCATTATGATTCTCCAGGTCATTATGAGTTCATAGACACCAAACATGTCTAGGTTCTTTTTTACTTAAGTGGTGAAAAAAAATCCAAAGCATGTAAAAAAAATTGATTTGAACTTTTATATTTTTAAAAACATTTTTTTTTACTTTTAACTTGCCCTGCAGTGTGTAGCAGAACTGATCATCTGCTATGACCACTGGTGCTCACAGCAGATTAGTAATGACAACAACCACAGGGGTCTCCTACAGACCTCTTGCTGTCATGCCATCCCATCTGACAGGGATGCCGACAGACGAAGCTAGTGATGCGCATCCAGTTTGTGCAAGTCAAATGCAGCTGACAGAAATTGACAGCGGCATTTAACATGTTAACAGCCGCGTGTGGATCGCGATTCCACCCCCGGCTGTTAGGGGCACATGACAGCTATTATGTGACTCAGCACATGCGGGTTCAGCTTTGGAGGCCGTATTAAATGCCGGGACACAACCTATGACATATACATATGTCATATGTCTTTAAGGGGTTAATATATCCTTGTACTACTATCTTGGAAAAAAAAGAATCCAATTTAATTAATACACTCGTTAAATATCTGCACTATCATTTTAATACATTCTTCAAACTTGTGACTCAAATATGAGCTAGTAGTTTCACGATAATCAATTGTTTTGTCCTAGAAAAACAATGTTTGCTACGGCATCTTAGAGGAGTAATACTTGATAAAAAAAGCAAATTAATTAATTTTAATACATTTTATCATTTTTCTTATCATAATGTTAATCTTTTTAATTCATATGAATTAACATATTTTAAATGAATCAATTAATTCATTTTCTTATGTTTATTCTTTGATTAAAATTCAAGAATTTAAACAATGAATATTTTAAGTAATTAATTAAAAAAATCTTGAAATTTTTAAACTTAGAAGAAAAATATAAACTAATTAATTAACTAATGAATTCATCAATTTATTCATAAATCTAAAATATTTTAATTCCATATATATAAACAAATTATTATAATTTTTCGAGAATGCTCCTGTAGCTTTATCTCAACAGACAGGAGAACTGTAAGGAGTATTATATTAATTACATGAAGATCTAATGTACAGAAGCAAGAAGAGACCAAATCTCCCACCATTGTCTTACAAACCTAAATAATAGTGATGAGTGAATTTTTCAAAACTGAATTTGGCAATTTACTCAAATTTTACCAGGAATTTCAATTCACTTAGAATGTATTAGATGGAAATTGAATCTGCTCCATTATTTCCTGGGGTCTTTACAGAACTGAGAAAATAATAAAAGTAGGATGAAAATGAAGAAAAGAAAAATACTCGCCTCACTGCTCACCTCTCCGGCCACTGCAACTCTTTGGCCTTACTTTACAGCGCTACCATGCGGGAAGTCTTCATTCTTCATCTTCTCTCTTACTGGGGCTTCTACCACCAAGTAGAAATCAGAGTGAAAATCGAGGATGAGAATAGTGTGGGTTGAGATAAGCGAACCTTTCAAGGTTCGGTTCAGATTCACCAAACGGACCTCCGTTTGCTGAACAGTTCGCCAAACGGTTCTCCTAACGGTTCGACTGCGAACACCATTAGAATCACTGGGCGGCAATAACAAACCCACAGACAACTCCTTATCGGGTTACAAAAAGCTTGCCAAACAGCTAAAATTAGGGGCAGACACCAGAAAAAGTGGAATCAATTGACCCACAGAAGAAATTTGCAAATGGCACAACAGCAGTCAGCTGTCCCAGCATTTACAGCTTGGAATTTAAGTTTTAATGAGAACCTGATGGTTAAGGGAGCAGTGTAAGCCTTCTTAGCTGGGAGATCTCACAACTATTTTTTTTTTATTCTAGCCACACATCTAGGCACAAACATCCATTTTATAGACTAGAATTAATAGAAAAATGTTAGAATAGTAACACAGGTAGTTGACTGATCAATTGATCCACAGTAGAACCTGTTATAATGGCACAGCAGCAGTCAGCCATAGCCATGCATGCGATTTCAGGCTCTGGCCCAGAATTTATAGCTTGGAATTGAAGTTTTAATGATGACCTGGTGGCATAAACATTAGTTTTATAGACTACCATTGATAGAAAAAGTATGGAAAGTAACACAGGTAGTGGACTGAAGGTAATTCAGGCCTGCTTGTCTGGGAGACCTACTTACATGGGCAACCCACCAGATGTAGACCCCATTTGGAGTCTCTACATTTCAAAAAATAATTGTCATACAGCACTAAAGTGCCATCAATTTCCACAGAGTAGAAACAGTATAACAGGCCTCTGACACACCTTCCATCATAGGCAAACCCCCTGATGAAAACCCTACTTGGAGTCTCCACATTTCAAAAAATTGTTTGTAACATCAGCAGCAGTAGCAACAGCAGGCACAGAAGACACCACAAAGATCGCACAGACTGCAATAGCACAATATCAATACTCAAAATGAGATTAAAAATGACACCATCGCCTAGTATGCCCAATCTGCGACTCAGGTGTAAAAGTCATTGGAGATCCATGACTTGTTCATTTAATGAAAGTTAGGCAGTCTACATATTGAGGGGACATCTGGATTGGCTTATCCATCAGGACAGCAGCACTGAAGACATGTTCTGACAGAACACTAGCTACGGGGCACGACAAAACCTCCAAGGAGTGACAGGTGATCTCAGGCCACTCTTCCATTTTTGAAGACCAAAATGTAAAAGGGTACAAGCACCCCTGATGGAATTGATATTGAGTTCCAGATACTCCTGCACCATCCTCTCCAGTCATTCACAATGTGACAGGTTTTTACTCTGTTCTGCTGGTGCACAGGCTGATCTAAACAATGTGTTAAATGACTCACAGAAATTGCTTCTGCCACTTATGCTTCTGGTGCTAATGTTTTGGCAATGATGCCTTGATATTCCTGGGGTTGAACGTCTACAACTGGGATGCACACTGTGTGCCTCACTGTTGTCTTGTGGAAAACCACTCTTAATATTGTCTGCAAGTGTATTTCGATACTCCAGCATATGCGCATCCCTTTCTAGGGAAGGAAGAATCTGGCTAAATTTACTCTTGTACCGTTGATCTAAGAGTGGCAACACAGTAGTCAGCACTATTTCTGATCCTAAGAACACAGACATCGTGTTGAAGACAATGCAGCAAGAAGGCGCTCATGTGTGGGGCGCTTCCATGGAGGTGGGGGAGATTCTATCTGCACTGTTGGAATGCGTGTCTGATTAAGGGAGAGGTTGAGGGCACAGATGGAGGATCTAGAAGAGGTGAAGGAGGTAGAAACAGTGGAAAAACTGATAGATACAGAGGTTTGTACCGCAAGCTTTGGGGATTCAAAAACTTGTGGAATTGCTCTTGACCGCAGGCCTCCAGAGCCACTAGAGTCACTTAGTGACCAAACAGTGAGATTTAACGCCCCTGCCCATGTTTGCTCATCCAGGTGTCAGTTGTGAAATGCACCCTGGCAGACATAGATTTTTTCAGGGAAAGGGTGTTGTTGTTGGCGACATGCTGGTGTAGCTCAGGCACAGCTTTCTTCAAAAAGTAATAGCAACTGGGAAACTGGTATGGGGGACTGTGACAGCCATCAACTTTCGGAAACCATCTATATATACCAGGCGCAAAGGCAGAATTTTCGTGGCCAACAGATTGGAGATGGTGGAATTCAAGCTTTCAGCTTTGCCATGTGTAGGAGAAAACATTATTTTGCATGATCAAAACTGCAGGACTGAAAGCTGGCTGCTGTGCTGAGAGAGAGCAGAGTACAGAGAAAAAGACAAACTGCTGGACTGTGAGTGAGGTGCAGGCGCAGATGTTATTGTGGATTGAGAAAGATGTGTTGTTCTAGGTTATACAAAAGCAGCAGTCATGTCTAGTTCCATAACAGCTGACTGGCTCTCACTCACCCCAACTCTGGTGGGTAAACAACTGTAGTTTCTGCGGCCGGAGACCTGTATGTGAACACTTGAAATGGTGACAGAGGAGTAAGAAGCAGCAGATGGGGTTAATGGGATGGCCGGTGGTTGGCGAGGCCTGCTTGTTTGCATTTTTGCGCTGTGAGATTCTCACACTAGAGGCATGTTGATTGCGCATGTGCCGGATCATGAATGTAGTTGTCAAATTATTGCAATTTTTGCCTCTACAGAGTTTTTTTTTGCAAATTTGACAGATAATGTGTGTTGGGTCATCCTTTGCTGTCTCAAAAAATGCCCAGGCTAGGCATTCCTTGCCACCCCTGCGAAATGTACACAACTGCAGATTTGGGGCTGAGGATGCGGTGCTTGTCATGGTTGCATCACTTCGTGTATGTGTGGGAAGCCGCAACGCAACCTCATCTTCCTTCTCCTCCACCTCCTCTGCTGAGCTACTCAGCTGCATACCTCTGGGTTCACACCAAGTGGGATCTACAAGGTCATTGCCATCCTCTCTGTTTTAACACTTTTCACCCTGAGAGTCACCCTCCTCCTCTTCCTGCCCTGATACCACAGTATTGTACGCGTGTGCCTCTGGTATCTGATTCTCATCAGGATCGCCTCCAACCTTGGTGGTTAACGTCTGGTGACGAGGTACTGGATTCTGCTTTGACCCTACTTTGTCTGGTCCCAGCTCCAAAATGAAAGAAATATGGGCATCGGTGTAGATGCTTTCTTTCTTTGGATTCTGTGAACAGACCTCTGATGCTCATGAAATACAGTGTGTGAACAGCTCTTCAGAATGACACATCTGAGGTTCCACACAGTCGTTGGGTGTTAGGAAATATTTGACACAGAGAAACAAGAGTGATTGGGGTGCCACCTTTGAGGATTGTACTGTGTGTGATGTTAAGGCGGAGGAAGAGAGGCATCTTCATGTAGCACATGCTCTTTCTGAGCCTTATCTACAAGGCGTACCGCCACTCCACTGCCAAAGTAAAGGAGTAAAGTAGGCCGGTCACTAAAAGATATTGTCAGTGGCTTTTGGATAGGATGAGACGTGTTTGTTCAGTTGAGCTTTCATTAACATTAACACGTAATCGACGAACATGTCTAATGCCAAGCATATTCCCCTTCCACCATGACCTTGCTTTTTCCCACTCATGTTGTAAGTAGCCTTTCCCTCTTGTACCCTGCTATTTCACAACCTTAAGCCCACAGCTGTCAGTCACTTGTCACTAAATAAACAATCATTATTTTTTTTATAGATAGTGTGCCTGAACAACACTATCAGGCACACTATCTATAAAAAAAAAAGATTCCTTCTGCACGGCAACAGATTCCTCCTGCATGGCAGCATGATCGCGCAGGAGATGCTGAAATATCAGCACTTCCTGCCTGGTCAGTGTCTGAGCTTCTGCACTTCTGCATTCAGCCAGTGGCTGAGCTTCAGCACTAGTAGCCAGGAACGGCTGTTAACCCCCTAATTGCTGCAATCGAGCGTGATCGCAGCATTCAGGAGGGAGGCAGAGGGACGGGAGCTCCCTCCGCCTTCTGATCAGCATCCCCGCGACGTTATCGCAGGGCCCGATCTCTGCTATGATGACCGGAGGTCGTCATGACGACCCCGGGTCATCAAGCTATGGTAAGCCTCTGAGACCATGCAAACAGCATGGCCTCAGAAGCTTTCACCATGGGTATAATGCACTGCAATGCTGGAGCATTGCAATGTATTATATCTGCAATCAAAGTAAAAAAGTGAAAGTCCTATAAAGGGATTAGGTAAAGAAGGAAATTTAAAAAAAAAAATTAAAAATAAATTTAAAAAATAATAAAATTAATTTATAAAAATCCACTAATAAATATATATTTTTATGTAAAAAAAATTAAACAAAAAAGTACACGTTTGGTACTGCCGTGTCCGTAAAAATCCTATATATAAAAGTGCCACACTAATTAACCCCTTCAGTGAAAAAAAAACACAAAAAAGTAGCAAATTATACTTTTTCCAAGTGGTATCATCATACCACTTTGAAAAAGTGGAATAAAATGCGATAAAAAAAGAATGGTAATAAAAGTAGTATCACTGAAAGCGCCATCTTGTCCCGCAAAAACAAGCCCTCACATGACTCTGTCGGCCCGAAATATGGAAAAATTATAGCTCTAAAAATGCGGCGATGCAAAAACTTCTTACAAAAAAAAGTGTCTTTTAGTGTGTGACAGTTGCCAAACATAAAAAAACCCGCTATAAATAGTAAATCAAAACCCTCTTTATCACCCCCCTTAGTTAGGGAAAAATAATAAAATGAAAAAATGTATTTATTTTTATTTTCCCATTAGGGTTAGCGTTGTGAATGTGCTAGAGATGGTTTCTGAGCAGAGGCTCCCTCTGGTGGTTACAGACAGTACTGAACCTTTCAGCGAGGAATGACAATCTGGGTTCACTGACTGGACTGATATAAGGGAGGTTCCCTCCCAAGATGGTCGCCGGTGAACCCAGATTGCCATTCCTCGCTGAAAGGTTCAGTACTGTCTGTAACCACCAGAGGGAGCCTCTGCTCAGAAACCATCTCTAGCACATTCACAACAGTAGACAGTACTGAACCTTTCAATGAACAAATAACAGTGGCTACAGATAAATTGAAAGGCCCAGAAGGGGACCCGGCTGACCTTCACAAAAGTGCAGAAAACTATGCCAAAAACAAGCACAAAAAGAAAAGCAGAAAATATCCTATCTGAAAGCAGCAGGTGCAGGCAAGACTCAAGCAAACTTCCAAATGAACCAGGAACCACAATTGAGACAAGAACAATTGATCACCGGCGACCATCTTTGGAGGGAACCTCCCTTATATCAGTCCAGTCAGTGAACCCAGATTGCCATTCCTCGCTGAAAGGTTCAGTACTGTCTGTAACCACCAGAGGGAGCCTCTGCTCAGAAACCACCTCTAGCTCATTCACAATAGGTTAGGGTTGGTGTTAGGGTTAATGATAAGGTTAGGGATAGGGTTAGGGTTGGGGCAGGGTTTAGGGATAGGGTTGAGGTTGGGGCTAAAGTTGAGGTTGGGGCTAAAGTTGAGGTTGGGGCTAAAGTTAGGGTTGAGGCTAAAGTTAGGGTTAGGGTTGGGATTAGGGTTAGGGTTGGAATTAGGGTAAGTGTTGGAATTAGGGTTAGGGGTGTGTTAGCGTTAGGTTTGTGGTTAGGGTTATGGTTAGGGTTGGGGGTGTGCTGGGATTAGGGTTGGAGTTAGAATTGGGGGGTTTCCACTGTTTAGGCACTTCAGGGGCTCTCCAAATGTGACATGGTGTCCACTCTCGATTTCATCCAATTTGTCATCTGTGTCATTGTGATTCCTCTATTCAATGACCGCCGCTCCGTTCCAATCAACAATGGACTGGTCATCTGGAAATACTGGCCACTGGCCAGATAGGTGGTCTGACGACACTCATAACAGTATCGCTATCTCAAAAAGTGGATATTCTTGACAACTGCAGCAGAATAGAGAGCTGTCGGCTCCTTCGTCCACTACCATTATTTCAATTGGGCCGACCATATGCTGCTCCCAGCCTGTGGCCTTCCAGAAACCAGAGCAAGGCAGCAGATGCAGACAGAGCAAGGCAGGCAGAGCAAGGCAGGGGATGAAGGCGGAACAACGCCGGGGATGCATGCAGAGCAAGGCAAGGGAGGCAGGTGGCGCAAGGCAGGCCAGAAAACCTAGATATACCTCTGGCAACAGTTAACAGCCGCGGCCAATCACAGGCTGGCAGCTGACGTCAGCGCGCACGTCGTCAACTTATGACTTCACTGTCATATGCCGGAATGATGCTGCACGCCTCAGCCGAATCGTGGGTGAAGATATCGCTGGATATCGGCCAGGTAAGGAAAAACTTTTTTATTTGTAAAGCTGCAGAATGGGGCATTTATTCCATGGTGCTTTACATGTGAAAGGGGCAAATATAGACAAGTACAATAAATATGAGCAAAACAAGGCACACAAGTACAGAAGGAGAGAGGACCCTGCCCGTGAGGGCTCAGAGTCTACATTATACTACTATGGTGGATTGGGGGGAGGGGATGCATTATACTGCTACGGGGCTGCTGCATTTTATACTCCTATGGGGCTGCTGCATTATACTATATAAGACTTTAGGGTGCATAATACTACTATGAAGTATTATGGGGTGCATCATACTTTATGGATGACTATGGAGGTGCATTTGATTATACTACATGGATGTCTATGAACTGTGCAGTATATGGTATAGAGGACTATGGGGGTGCATTATATTATATGGAGAACTATGGGTGTGCATTGTACTTCATATTTGGATCCCCATGACTTCTATGTAAGCCCCTGATGAGTATATTGGTTTATTTTCTTTTATACATTACAGAACAACGCAGTACGGGGGACAAATATATACCAGGATAGGTCTGAGGTCAGACCATACAACATTGCAACAAAGCTAAGGTGTGCGAAATGAATAGGAAAATGTGAATTTGGGTGGAAAATATGTTGGCATGGGGGGCCCCATTTAAAAGTTCGCACCCGGGCCCATAACTTTGTAGTTATGCCATTGCTCATAGCTACACCATTATATTAGGCCTAATGATTTTTCCATGGAAATCTGGCCTTCTGATTTGTCACTGAAACACAGTTTTAGCACAAATGATTTGCAGTAGCTAATGGAGCTTCTGGAGACTGCCACACAGTTTTTGCACAATCTACTTCGATGCTGGAAGATCGATTTCACACAGGACAGAATCCTATCTATTTCACTGACAAGTTCACTTTCAGCAGCACCAGCCCTAGAGCAGGAGCACCTTCTCTCTGCACTGTGACACTGAGCAAATGGTGCCCACAAAACAAGATGTCCGCTTTATATATAACCAGGGACATGTGATTTGGCAACCAATCACAGAAGACCTTGTGTCATGATGTTGTGGATGGCTACAGCGCCCTGATTGGTTGCCAAAGTCAATCCGCATAAAGTTAAGGGAATAAAAAAAGCTTCTGTAATCTCTTCAGATGCTCCTTTAACCTCTCCCACACCTCCTCCCCTCATCAAACCCCACACCCCCGCTCATCATGCAGCAACACTATCCTAGTCAAAGTAATAACAAAAGCATTGGAAATGCGATAATTTACCAAAATGTGACCGACTTTTGCCAACTTTGAGTAAAAATGTTTGTGAAAGCGAACACGAATCTGAATGCGCTACGTCATGCTGAATTTGAGATTGGCAAATGTTTTCTGAACACGTTCGCTCATCTCTACTCGTGGGTAGAGTTGAGCGAATTTTTAAAAATTTGGTTCCGATTACGATCATCAGTGAATATTGGTTTTGCAAAATTCACCGAACACAGCCGAACGTCATTGGCGTCAATGGGAGTAGAAATTACCGAATATGTTCGGAACTGATCATCAAACATAAATTCAGCACAAATAGGTTAGCAATATGGCAAGAATATGGCAAATTCATACTCGGCTACCAAATCTGAACAAATACGCTCAACTCTACTTGTGGGAAGCTGCGCAGAGGACTGAATGGGGGACAAGTAAGCGTAGATGTAAGTTATTTTTTTTATATCTCTTTCCCTTTTCCCTGATCACAATTTTGATGAATTTGCATAAAAAAGATTGCAAATTGTCTCTTCAGAGAGAAAGAGGACTCTCTAATGAGCCTTGTCACATGATTAAGAATAAAACCCAAAACCAAAATCTCAATTTCTAGACATGGTGTTTGGGGCAGTAGCGTAGCTACTGGGGGGGCAGAGGGGGCCATTGCCCCAGGCCCCGTCACATGCAGAGGCCCACTGGGAGACATGGCCACTTATGTCATGAGGCCGTGTCTTGGTTGCAGGGAGAACAGCAAAATGCCGGCTCCCCTGTCAGACAGACTGCACAGCAGCATGTTGCAGAGCCAGAGACTCAGTCCCGGCTGTATGCCACGCTACCTCACAGGAGAAGCTCCTTCCTGGCTGCCAGCAGCTGCAGTCTTTTTCTCTGTGCAGACACTGGCTCAGGCACGCTGGGTCCTAGTGCCCTCCTCACATTAAACTGGACACTTCCTGGAGCCACCTCACTGTGCCTGCAAGCTTCATCAGTAAATGGGGATGGAATTGATTAGATTTATTTAGTTTGTGCATCTCATGGTCACTGTGGGTTGAATGTGAGAGGATGGGGGTACTGAGGGGGCTAGGGCACTGGGGGGGTGAATGTGAGAGTATGGGGGTATTATGGGGAAAGGAGATGGCAGTGGGGGTGAATGTGAGATGTTGTTGGGACTAGGGCAGTGGGGGGTTAATGAGTGAGGATGAGGTATTGTGGGGGCTAGTGCACTGGGGGGGTTAATGTTAGAGGATGGGGTATTATGGGGCTAGGGCACTGGGGGTTAATGTGAGAGAATGGGGGTATTATGGGGAGAAGAGACAGGACACTGGGGGTGAATGTAAGAGGATGAGGGTATTAAGGGGGAGGAGACAGGGTACTGGGGTGAATGTGAGAGGATGGGGGTATTATGGGAGAGAGGATACAGGGCACTGCAGGGTTAATGTGAGAGGATGGGGTATTATGGAGGAGAGGAGACAGGACACTGGGGGTGAATGTGAGAGGATGGGGGTATTGTGGGGGCTAGGGCACTGGGGGTGAATGTAAGAGGATGGGGGTATTATGGGAGAGAGGAGACAGGGCACTGGAGGGTTAATGTGAGAGGATGGGGGTATTGTGGGCGCTAGGGCACTGGGGGGCTTAATGTGAGAGGATGGGGTATTGTGGGGGCTAGGGCACTGAGGGGCTTAATGTGAGAGGATGGGGTATTGTGGGGGCTAGGGCACTGGGGGGTTAATGTAAGAGGATGGGGGTGTTGTTGGGGCTAGGCAGTGGGGGTTAATGAGTGAGGATGGAGGTATTGTGGGGGCTAGGGCACTGGGGGGGTTAATGTTAGAGGATGGGGTATTATGGGGCTAGTGTACTGGGGGTTAATGTGAGAGAATGGGGGTATTATGGGGAGAAGAGACAGGACACTGGGGGTGAATGTAAGAGGATGAGGGTATTAAGGGGGAGGAGACAGGGTACTGGGGGTGAATGTGAGAGGATGGGGGTATTATGGGAGAGAGGAGACAGGGCACTGCAGGGTTAATGTGAGAGGATGGGGTATTATGGGGGAGAGGAGCCAGGACACTGGGGGTGAATGTGAGAGGATGGGGGTATTGTGGGGGCTAGGGCACTGGGGGTGAATGTAAGAGGATGGGGGTATTATGGGAGAGAGGAGACGGCACTGGAGGGTTAATGTGAGAGGATGGGGGTATTGTGGGCGCTAGGGCACTGGGGGGCTTAATGTGAGAGGATGGGGTATTGTGGGGGCTAGGGCACTGAGGGGCTTAATGTGAGAGGATGGGGTATTGTGGGGGCTAGGGCACTGGGGGGTTAATGTAAGAGGATGGGGGTGTTGTTGGGGCTAGGGCAGTGGGGGGTTAATGAGTGAGGATGGAGGTATTGTGGGGGCTAGGGCACTGGGGGGGTTAATGTTAGAGGATGGGGGTATTATGGGGAGAAGAGACAGGACACTGGGGGTGAATGTAAGAGGATGGGGGTATTAAGGGGAGAGGAGACAGGGTACTGGGGCTGAATGTGAGAGGATGGGGGTATTATGGGAGAGAGGAGACATGGCACTGGAGGGTTAATGTGAGAGGATGGTGGTATTGTGAGGGCTAGGGCACTGGGGGGCTTAATGTGAGAGGATGGGGTATTGTGGGGGCTAGGGCACTGGGGGGCTTAATGTGAGAGGATGGGGGTATTGTGGGGGCTAGAGCACTGGGAGGTTAATGTAAGAGGATGGGGTATTGTGGGGGCTAGGGCACTGGGGAGTGAATGTGAGAGGATGGGGGTATTATGGGAGAGAGGAGACAGGGCACTGGAGGGTTAATGTGAGAGGATGGGGTATTGTGGGGGCTAGAGCAATGGGGGGTTTAATGTAAGAGGATGGGGTATTGTGGGGGCTAGGGCACTGGGGACTGAATGTGAGAGGATGGGGGTATCATGGGAGAGAGGAGACAAGGCACTGGAGGGTTAATGTGAGAGGATGGGGTTAATATCTAAGTATTAGCATAACCAGGATAAGTATAAGGCCGGCGTCACACTTGCGAGTGTGATGCGAGAAACTTGCGCATCGACACCCAGCACTGCCGCCGGCACTCGGACCGGCATGTGCGGTTGCATAGAAATACATGGAAATACATGCAGCCGCACACTCCTGCCCCGAGTGCCGGTGGCAGTGCTGGGTGTTGAGGTGCGAGACTCGTGCGAGGTTCTCGCAAGTGTGACCCCGACCTTAGCATAAGGGCCAGGCAGACGGCCGTATAACTCATGTGAGGATCACTTCGCAATCCTCGGACTGCCCGCTGCTGCTCCTGACATGAGCGTGACAGTGTGATGGATTACTATGCAGCTGTTACACTCAGGTCAGGAGAGCCAACTGTCAGTCCGAGGATGGCGATACGATCCTCGCATGAGAAATATGTCCGTCTGTCGGCCCCTTAACAAGTGTAACCACGAGCTGCATTCTATTTAATAATTTCATAATTCATTTATTATTATTATAAAGTTATTAACCCCTTCACCCCCAAGGGTGGTTTGCACGTTAATGACCAGGCCAATTTTTACAATTCTGACCACTGTCTCTTTATGAGGTTATAACTCTGGAACGCTTCAGCGGATCTTCGCGATTCTGAGATTGTTTTCTTGTGACATATTGTACTTCACATTAGTGGTAAAATTTCTTCGATATAACTTGCGTTTATTTTTGAAAGAAACGCAAATATGGCGAAAATTTTGAAAATTTTGAAATTTTCAAACTTTGAATTTTTATTCCCTTAAAACAGAGAAATATGTCACACAAAATAGTTAAGAAATAACATTTCCACATGTCTACTTTACATCAGCACAATTTTGGAACCAAAATTTTTGTTTGTTAGGAAATTATAAAGGATAAAAGTTGACCAGCGATTTCTCATTTTTACAACAAAATTTACAAAGCCATTTTTTTTAGGGACCACCTCACATTTGAAGTCACTTTGAGGGGTCTATATAGCAGAAAATACCAAAAAGTGACACCATTCTAAAAATTGCACCTCTCAAGGTACTCAAAACCACATTCAAGAATTTTATTAACCCTTCAGTTGCTTCACAGGAGCTGAAGCAACGTGGAAGGAAAAAATGAATATTTAACTTTTTAGCCACAAAAATGATCTTTTACAAAAAATTTTTTTATTTTCACAAGGGTAAATGGAGAAAATGGACAGATAAAGTTGTTGTACAATTTCTTTTCCACAAAAATTATCTTTTCACCCAAATTTTTATTTTCCCAAGGGTAACAAGACTCCAAAAGGTATTGTGCAATTTGTCCTGAGTACGCTGATACCCCATATGTGGGGGTAAACCACTGTTTGGGTGCATGGTAGAGTTTGGAAGGGAAGGAGCGCCGTTTGACTTTTTCAAAGCAGAATTGGCTGGATGCCATATCGTGTTTGGAGAGCTCCTGATCTGCCTAAACAGTGGAAACCCCGACAAATGACACCATTTTGGAAACTAGACCCTCAAGGAACTTATCTAGATGTGTGGTGAGCACTTTGAACCCTGAAGTGCTTCACAGAAGTTTATAACGTACAGCCGTAAAAATAAAAAATCTTTTTTTTTTTTTCAAAAATGATTTTTTCGCCCCAATATTTTATTTTCACAAGGGTAACAGGAGAAATTGGACCCCAAAAGTTGTTGTCCAATTTGTCCTGAGTACGCTGATACCCAATATGTGGGAGAAAACTACTGTATGGGCGCACGTCAGGGCTGGGAAGAGAAGTAGTGACGTTTTGGATTGCAGACTTTGATGGAATGGTCTGTGGGCGTCATGTCGCATTTGGAGAGCCCCTGATGCGCCTAAACAGTGGAAACCCCCCACAAGTGAACCTATTTTGGAAAATAGACCCACAAGGAACTTATCTAGATGTGTGGTGAGCGCTATGAAGCCCCAAGTGCTTCACAGAAGTTTATAAGGTACAGCCGTAAAAACAAAAAAATCATTTTTTTTTTTACAAAAATGATATTTTCGCCCCCAGTTTTTTATTTTCCCAAGGGTAACAGAAGAAATAGGACAAATTGCACAATAACTTTTGGGGTCCAGAGTACGCTGATACCCCATATGTGGGGGTAAACTACTGTTTGGGCGCATGGCAGAGCTCAGAAGTGAAGGACCACCGTTTGATCTCAATTCCAGCCAATTCTGCTTTGAAAAAGTCAGACGCCATGTCACTTTTGGAGAGTCCCTGATGTGCCTAAACAGCGGAAACCCCCCAATTCTAACTCCAACCCTAACCCCAACACACCCCTAACCCTAGTCCCAACCCTAACCATAACCCTAACCACAAACCTAACCCTAACACACCCCTAACCCTAATCCCAACCCTAACCCTAATCCTAACTTTAGCACCAACCCTAACCCTAACTTTAGCTGCAACCCTAACCCTAACGGCAAAATGGAAATAAATACATTTTTTAAATTTTATTATTTTCCCTAACTAAGGGGTTTATAAAGGGGGGGTTTGATTTACTATTTATAGCAGGTTTTTATGATTGGCAGCTGTCACGCTAAAAGACGCTTTTTATTGCAAAAATAGTTTTTGCATCACCACATTTTGAGAGCTATAATTTTTGCATATTTTGGCCCACAGAGTCATTTGAGGTCTCATTTTTTGTGGGACGAGGTGACGTTTTTATTGGTACCATTTTTGAGCACGTGACATTTTTTGATCGCTTTTTATTTTGATTTTTGGGAGGTTAGAATGAACAAAAATCAGCAATTCATGAATTTCTTTTGGGGAGGCGTTTATACCGTTCCGCGTGTGGTAAAATTGATAAAGCAGTTTTATTCTTCGGGTTAGTACGATTACGGCGATACCTCATTTATATCATTTTTTTATGTTTTGTTGCTTTTATAGAATAAAAACTATTTTATATAAAAAATAATTATTTTTGCATCGCTTTATTCTGCGAGCTATAACTTTTTTATTTTTTCGCTGATGATGCTGTGTTGCAGCTCGTTTTTTGCGGGACAAGATGACGTTTTCATCGGTACCATGTTTATTTATATCGGTCTTTTTGATCGCGTGTTATTCCACTTTTTGTTCGGCGGTATGATGATAAAGCATTGATTTTTTGCTTTGCTTTTTTTTTTTTTAAGGGGTTCACTAAAGGGGTTAACTAGTGGGACAGTTTTATAGGGGGGGTCATTACGGATGCGGTGATACCAAATATGTGTACTTTTATTGTTTTGTTTTTTTTATTTACAGGAAAAAATGAATTTTTTGGGGAATATTTTTTTTTTTTTAATTTATTTTGGAATTTTTTTTAAAACATGTTTATTTTTATTTTTTTCACTTTATTACTTTGTCCCAGGGTGGGACATCACTGTAAAATGTCAGATCGCTGGTGTGACAGTGTGCACAGCGATCGCTCTGGCACTGCTGCAGGCTTCTCAGTGCCTGCTCTCAGCAGGCACTGAGGAAGCCGCCTCCCTGCAGGACCCGGCGGCCATCTTGGATCCGGGTCCTGGGAGGGAGGAAGCCCTCAGAACAGCGCGATCACATCGCGCTGTTCTGAGGGTCTCAGGGGAGCTCGCAGGGAGCCCCCTCCCTGCTCGATGCTCCCCTGTGCCCCCGGTACACCGCGATCATGCTTGATCGCGGTGTGCCAGGGGTTAATGTTCCGGGAGCGGTCCGTGACCGCTCCTGACACACAGTCCCGGGTGTCAGCTGTGATAATCACCCGGGACACCCGGGAGCGCAGCTGATCGCCTTGGACGTACTATTTCGTCCATGGGAATGAGGTCCAGGGTCACATGGACGGAATATTATGTTCAATGGAATAAAGGGGTTAAAGGCTCGGGATAATTGTCTGCAGTCACTCTGAGACTACAGACCGCAAAATCATGATATGGTGCACCTGCTGTCATGAGACCCCAAGACCACTGGTGTGATCAGGCGGTCATGTGACCATGTTTGCTATTTGCACATGTCGACTAGATAAGTTTGACTTCTCTCAATAGAAGATAATTGGGAGAAGCCGAAAGAGTCATCACACGACCCCTGCTCACATCTGTGATGCTGGGGCCATTATTACTTTACATAGGGGGACTCAGTTAATTAATATGTGGGCACTTAAGAAGCATTATTATTTATAGGGGCACCAGTAGGGTAGTTACTGGATGGCAGATGGTGCTGTGCCAGCTATCAGTCAGTGCCGGGATGCTGTTACAGCTGCCACTTTCTATACGGTGTATAGGGGAGCTGTGGGATCATCATACGGTGTATAGGGGAGCTGTGGGATCATCATACGGTGTAAAGGGGAGCTGTGGGATCATCATACAGTGTATAGGGGAGCTGTGGGAGCATCATAGTGGGTATGGGGGAGCTGTGGGAGCATCATAGTGTGTATGGGGAGCTGTGGGATCATCATACTGTTTATAGGGGAGCTGTGGGATCATCATACGGTGTATGGGAAGCTGTGGGATCATCATACAGTGTATGAGGGAGCTGTGGGATCATCATACAGTGTATGAGGGAGCTGTGGGATCATCATATAGTGTATAGGGGAGCTGTGGGATCATCCTACTGTGTATGAGGGAGCTGGAGCTGTGGGATCATCATATGGTGTAGAGGGGAGCCCACCATACTGTATATAGGGGAGTTGTACATGGGGAATGTAAGGGACATAATTAAATGTTAAGTGGGAACTTAAACATTATTGTTATATGGGCTCTCAGTATTGTGACCATCAAAGTTGCACATGGAGTATTATTACTTTCTAGGGACAAAATGTGGAGGGCACATGCACAGGAAATTAATATTGGCAATTTTACCATCTAGAGAGCACAAAGGTGGCATTATTACAATGTAAGGGGCACAGTGGTGGCATTACTATGTGGGGCAGTAAGAGGGGCTCTGTTTTTGTACCACACAGCAGGTACACATAGGACACATAGGAGGAGTTGGTGCAGGTTAGGAATACATTGTGGAAACACAAGAAGCAATGGGATGAAACTGAAAGGGAGAAGATACAAATTAGATAATAGAAAAAACTTTTTAACAGTTAGGGTGATCAATGAGTGGAACAGGCTGCCACGAGAGGTGGTGAGTTCTCCTTAAATGGAGGTCTTCACACATAGGCTGGACAGACATCTGTATGAGATGGTTTAGTGAATCCAGCATTGAGCAGGGGGTTGGACATGAGGATTATGATTCTACATGTGAACGGTGCTGGAAATCTGAGAAGTCATATGTGTCTTTGTTGTAATCTGTGCAGATGAGCCCTGGCTGGAGAAGTGACATGTCGGTCTGGGCCAGATGGAATAGACGGGAAAAGTGAATGACTCCACCTGAAAGGCCGTCCTCTGTAAGTCACCATCTATAACTGTACTGTAATCTCGTATATGTTCTGTAGGACTGGTATATACCACTATATGTCACCATAAGGCGGTAATATCAGTGCTGGTGTTTGTATGGAGATTTATTTTCAATAACGGTGCGGTCATCTCCTGAGGTTCCCCTATACCCCCATAGCTATCATCATGATTACCTGGTTAGGGGCCACAAGGAGACAGAATGGGCCCCTGTGCAAGAACAATATATGAGCGCTTTGCAGCCCAAGAGCTCCTAAAAATGCTAAATTGCTCCTTCTTTGGAGGAATATATGGGCCCCCTTACCTCTTGCGCCCATGTGTGGTTGCTCCAATGATATGTCCTACTGTTAGGGGCCCACTCAGATGTTTCATCCCCCCCCTGAGCTGAACCCTAGCTACTCCTCTGGTTTGGGGGTACTGCCCCTCGTCAGTGCAAAGTGTGAGATCTGGTTGGGCTACATGAGAGACATCTGATCTGGACCTAACTGATAACGTTTCTTTTTGCTGAGACTGACTGATTTTATTTTGTACAATTTGAGGCAACTTCAATTTGCCTGAAACCAATTCACTCATCTCTATTAAATGTCAACACAAGATCAGAAGGAATCTTGAAATACAATTTAAAAGTAAAAGATATAAAATAGGAAGAAAAGTGTATACATATTGATATTTCTTTGTGTATACAGTGTTTTAAAGCCCATTAATCGCCTGTCCACAGACTAGCTGCGCATGTGCAGCTCTTGTACTGGGACTCTGAAAATTGACAGGTATCTCTCTATATAGAAATAGTAAGAAGCCTGTCCATCTATCTGAGCTGGGTGATGAAAAACTATCAGGAGCAAGGCCAAATGACTGGTCTCTACTTTCTTAATTCCTTCTTAAACTATATTCTCATTAAAAAGACACATTTCAGAATAAAACATTCTATGAGGACAAAAGTATGTGCCCCTTCCACATTTCACCTGCAGCTTTAGCATAATCAAATTTGTGTTTACCTGTATGGAGGTTTTACCTTGAGTGACTAAATTCCCTTACATCTCCCTGGAGGGTCATGACTCCTACCATTGTCCAAGTCTTCAAAACATTGGAAAACTACAGTAGCAAAACATCAGGGAGCATGCTCAATCACCCCACCTGACTTAACATTACCTAAACTTCAGTCAATAGCTGTACTTTTAGTTTTTGAAATGATAATCACTTTATTTTGAGATACATGAAGCCAAGAAAAAATATAAGGATGGACATACCTGGAATGGATGCTTTGTTCATATCTAGTCGCTCGGTATATTCAGGTGTTTATGAGACCTTTTCGATTTATTACAAGAATTACACAAATTCCTCCATGTATCATACCCTCAACACTCCAAGTCATGTTCTCTGTAGTTATCCCCACATCATAGAGTATGGAGCCGGCATCTTTTTTTGCTTTGATTTTCTAAGCTTAAAAAAATGCATTGACATATGAAGTGACCTTTATCGCATCTGAATGTCATAAGGGAGAATTTCATTTTGATGGTTGTGAAAAAAAAAAAAGATTGTTGGAATTTCACTTTTGTTACCTTTTTTCCACAAAAATAAAATATGGTATTAATTAAATATTCTTATTTACTACATACCATATGCTTATCTCTACAAAAATGTGTCCACCTAAAGTAAAAATGTTGTGGAGGGAAAGTAAATATATTTTTGGGGTTCTCAAGATCAATACAAGCCCGCCTTTCAAATGGTAAGAGTACAGTAGATGGATTCTATACCTATATATGTATATACTAGCTGTAGTACCCGGCTTCGCCCGGGTTAATTAATAACTGCTGTTAGCTGTAACAAAATAGAGTATGTTAACAAAAATTTATTCTCCACATAAAAATCACACACCAAAACGTGCGGGGGTTAAAATTTCCATTCAACACATAGCCTATGATGCTCCTGGGGTTGAGATGTGCGGGCATGCAAAATTTCATGCCCGTAAGTACAACGGTGCAGATTCCTATCCCGGGCCAAAATTATTTGCCGATTTGGAATGCGCGGGGTTAAAATTTCGACTCAAAACCTAGCCTATGACGCTCCCGGGGTCGAGACGTGCGGATGTGCAAAATTTCATGCCCGTAAATGCAGATTCCTATGCCGGACATACACACAAGCATTCAGCTTTCTCCCCATTATGTAGATAGGGCCAAAATTGTTTGGCGATTTGGAACGTGCGGGGGTTAAAATTTCCATTCAACACATAGCCTATGATGCTCCTGGGGTTGAGATGTGCGGGCATGCAAAATTTCATGCCCGTAAGTACAACGGTGCAGATTCCTATCCCGGGCCAAAATTATTTGCCGATTTGGAATGCGCGCGGTTAAAATTTCGACTCAAAACCTAGCCTATGACGCTCCCGGGGTCGAGACGTGCGGGTGTGCAAAATTTCATGCCCGTAAATGCAGATTCCTATGCCGGACATACACACAAGCATTCAGCTTTCTCCCCATTATGTAGATAGGGCCAAAATTGTTTGGCGATTTGGAACGCGCGGGGTTAAAATTTCGATTCAAAACATAGCCTAGGACGCTTTCGGGGTCGAGACGTGCGGGCGTGCAAAATTTCATGCCCGTAAGTGCGACGGTGCGGATTCCAATCCCGGACAAACATACACACATACATACATTCAGCTTTATATTTTAGATATGTGTACAGTATGTATATATATATATATTATATATACAGTACAGACCAAAAGTTTGAACACACCTTCTCATTCAAAGATTTTTCTGTATTTTCATGACTATGAAAATTGTACATTCACACTGAAGGCATCAAAACTATGAATTAACACATGTGGAATTATATACTTAACAAAAAAGTGTGAAACAACTGAAAATATGTCTTATATTCTAGGTTCTTCAAAGTGGCCACCTTTTGCTTTGATGACTGCTTTGCATTCTCTTGAGCTTCAAGAGGTAGTCACCGGAAATGGTTTTCACTTCACTGGTGTGCCCTGTCAGGTTTAATAACTGTGGGGTGGCATTTCTTTGGAGGGCCACACAGCCTTCCATGTGCTCGCCAGAGGTAGCCTGACTGCCATTAGGTACCGAGATGAGATCCTCAGACCCCTTGTGAGACCATATGCTGGTGCGGTTGGCCCTGGATTCCTCCTAATGCAGGACAATGCCAGACCTCATGTGGCTGGAGTGTGTCAGCAGTTCCTGCAAGATGAAGGCATTGAAGCTATGGACCGGCCTGCCCGTTCCCCAGACCTAAATCCGATTGAGCACATCTGGGACATCACATCTCGCTCCATCCACCAACGTCACGTTGCACCACAGACTGTCCAGGAGTTGATGGATGCTTTAGTCCAGGTCTGGGAGGAGATCGCTCAGGAGAACACCCGCAACCTCATCAGGAGCATGCCCAGGCGTTGTAGGGAGGTCATACAGGCACTTGGAGGCCACACACAATACTGAGCATTATTTTGACTTCTTTCCACTTTTTTGTTTCTTGTTTTGATTTTCATTTTGACTTGTTTCCACTTTCATTTTGAGGGTCTCTCCAAATCCAGGCCTCCATTGATTCAAAAATTTTTCCATTGATGATTTTTGTGTGATTATGTTGACAGCACATTCAACTTTGTACAAAACGAAGGATTCAATGAGAATATTTCAAATAAATACAGAAGACTGAATAAATTCTCTAAAAAGCAAATCAAGACAGCAAAGATTGAGGCAGAGAGACTCATTGCCAGAGAAAGTAAAAATAATCCCAAAATATTCTTTAACTACATAAATAGCAAGAAACTAAAAAATGATAGTGTTGGTCCCCTTAAAAATAGTCTGGGTGAAATGGTGGATGAGGATGAGGAAAAAGCCAATATGCTAAATGACTTTTTTTCATCTGTATTTACACAAGAAAATCCCATGACAGATAACATGATCAGTGATAAAAAAAATTTCTCCATTAAATGTCACCTGCTTGACCCAGCAGGAAGTACGGCGGCGTCTAAAAATCACTAAAGTTGACAAATCCCTGGGCCAGGATGGGATACACCCCGAGTACTGCAGGAATTAAGTACAGTCATAGATAGACAATTATTTTTAATCTTTAAAGATTCCATAATAACGGGGTCTGTACCACAGGACTGGCGTATAGCAAATGTGGTGCCAATATTCAAAAAGGGGGCAAAAACTGAACCTGGAAATTATAGGCCAGTGAGCTTAACATCTACTGTGGGTAAAATCCTGGAGGGTTTTTTAAGGGATACTATATTGGAGTATCTGAGGCTGAATAACCTTATGACCCAATATCAACATGCGTTTACGAGGGATCGTTCTTGTCAGACTAATCTGATAAGCTTTTATGAAGGGGTAAGTTCCGGACTGGACCAAGGGAACGCAGTGGACGTGGTGTACATGCACTTCTCAAAAGCTTTTGATACGGTGCCACACAAAGATTAATACATAAAAAGAGAACAATGGGGATAGGGGAAAATATGTGTAAGTGGGTTAAGAACTGGCTCATGGATAGGAAACAAAGGGTGGTTATTAAATGGAGCACACTCGGACTGGGTCACGGTTAGCAGTGGGGTACCACAGGGGTCAGTATTGGGGCCGCTTCTCTTTAACATATTTATTAATGACCTTGTAGGGGGCATACAGAGTAGTATGTCAATATTTGCAGATGACACTAAACTCTGCAGAGTAATCAATACAGAGGAGGACAATTTTATATTACAGGAGGATTTATGTAAACTAGAAGCTTGGGCTGATAAATGGCAAATGAGCTTTAATGGGGATAAATGTAAGGTCATGCACTTGGGTAGAACAATCAAGATGTATAATTATATGCTTAATTGTAAAACACTGGGCAAAACTGTCACTGAAAAAGACCTGGGTGTATGGGTGGACGACAAACAAACATTTAGTGGCCAATGTCAGGCAGCTGCTGCCAAGGCAAATAAAATAATGGGATGCATTAGACGAGGCATAGATGCTCATGAGGAGAACATAATTTTACCTCTATACAAGTCACTGGTGCGACCACACTTAGAATACTGTGTGCAGTTCTGTTCTCCGGTGTATAAGAAAGACATAGCTGAACTGGAGCGGGTGCAGAGAAGAGCGACCAAGGTTATTAGAGAACTGGGGGGTCTGCAATACCAAGACAGGTTATTACACTTGGGGTTATTTAGTTTGGAGAAACGAAGGCTTAGGGGTGATCTTATTACAATGTATAAATATATGAAGGGACAGTACAAAGACCTTTCTAATGATCTTTTTACTCTTAGACCTGTGACGGGGACAAGGGGGCATCCTCTACGTCTGGAGGAAAGAAGGTTTAGTCATAATCACAGACGCAGATTCTTTGCTGTAAGAGCAGTGAGACTATGGAACTCTCTGCCGTCTAATGTTGTAATGAGTGATTCCTTACTAAAAATTAAGAAGGGACTGGATGGCTTTCTTGATAAGTATAATATTACAGACTATATTCACTAGTTTCCTAGATACTGCATTGATCCAGGGAGCTAGTCTGATTGCCGTATGTGTAGTCGGGAAGGAATTTTTTTCCCCAATGTGAAGCTTACTGTTTGCCACTTGGGGTTTTTTTGCCTTCCGCAGGATCAACATGTTAGGGCAGGTTAGGATAGGATATGGGTTGAACTAGATGGACTTAAAGTCTTCCTTCAACCTTAATAACTATGTTACTATGTTACATTTAGATCTAGGATGTGTTATTTGAGTGTTCCCTGTATTTTTTGAGCAGTGTATATATACTGTATACATATATATTAGATCCAAATACCCTCCATTTGTGAGTCAGTGTAACTCTTCTGTTAGCAGTAATCAGCTTCCATGCCATTAAAGGGGCAAGTTGGATTTTAAAGCAATCCAGTCAGCGACATGACTTGATGGTATATTTTAAAAGGTTTTCCCATCCCAGGCTTTTATAGCCTATACACCATCTAGCTGCACATGTGCAGCTCGTACACTTGGACTGAGATTCCCAAAAAATTGACAAGTATCCCTATTCAATATAGTGAGAAGCCTATCTCTACTTTCTTGACTCCTTCTTATACTATGTTTTCTCTTAAATGTCACATTTCAGAACGAAACTTACTCTATAAGAATACAAATATGTGCCCCCTGCATATTACACCTACTGGAGCTTTTATGACCTCCCGTTCTACATCCATAGGGATTAATTCCCTTTGCAGCTATAACAGCCTTTATTCTGGGGACATTTCTGCAGATTAGAGGAGTCTGACCCATAACTGCACAGAATGCATTTCCTCTTTTCCAGAGTCCAGTGGTGGCGGCTTTATACCACTGAATCCAACGCTCGGCATTGTGCTTGGTGATGTAAAGCTGCATGCAGTTGCTCGACCATGAAGCTCTCGGTGGAGGCGCAGTGTTTGAGCTGATACCAGGGGAGGTTTGGAATCTGCAGTTATGGGGTCAGCAGAGAGTTGGTGAATTTTCTGCCCTTTGTTCCTCAGCACTCAGTCCCCTGCTCTGTAATGTTATGGGGTCTCCACTAGTGTTGAGCGATACGATACTGCAAATATCGGGTATCGGCCGATATTAGCTGTATCGGGCTTTCGATTCCGAGTACCGATATTTTCGTCATATCGGATACCGGAATCGGATTTGTCACTGTCACTGTGAGTGTCCGTCGGTCGGGTCTGTCAGGAGTCAGCGGCACTTACCTGGCAGAAGATCTCCGGCGGTCACGTCCTGGACTGCTCGATGGCTGCCATTATCTTCTCCCTGGCGGTCACATGCAGTTTTTCGCGATAACTGCAGTGACTGCAGGGTAATCCCGGCCGTAAACCAGTCCGATGACGTCACCGCCGGGGAAGCAGGTAATCAGCTGTGCTGCGCCGGGATGACAGGCTCTGCCTGTCATTCTGATGTAGCAGAGCTGGATCGTCGTGGGACACTCGTTACTATGGACTGCGTCGGACAGGTGGTATACTGCTGTTTTTTTTTTTCATTTTTTTACAGGAGATCGATGGCGTCGCAGGATGAGACTGTAATAAAAGTAATGAAAACTGTGTTTTTTTTTTTTATTAAATTAAAAAACTTTTTTATGAACATTCACCCGTCCGGGTACATCAACAATTTAACTATTTACATACAGGGACCCTGTCCGGGTTATTTATAATTCTTTGGCAGGGGTGTTCCAGGTACCACCTGGTACTCTTCTGATGCTTGCCAAACATCCGAGACACCAAGGACCACCAGGACCTGATGACGTCGTGTGGCCTGTACAGTCAAGTCGTGACCCGCTATCTGTGTCTGTGTGGCCACCTCTTTCGTCTCCCTCCGGGTCTGGAACCCTATGTCCCGGACTGAACGAACCCCAGGGTGCCTAACAGGCGCCGGGTACGGGCCAGCTATACTTATCATGTCCATAGCTGGGGCTGCTGAGGAGACCACTGAGGGAGGCTGGGGAGATTTACGGCGTGGGGTGGGCACTTGTGCAGAGGCCTGGATGTGGGAGGCTGAAGGCTCCGAGGGTCTCACAGGTTCCTGACACTCTGGGGAGTAGGGGTCGCACCTGGTAACATTTAGGGCGTACCATCCATTGTAACCCCAGTGTCGGGTGTAAGTCACCAAGTCTCCTGGCAACAGGTCCCTCCCCGGGTGTCCTTCTGGGAGGTGAGTCTCCACGTCCCGCCGGGTCACAAAAACTTCTAAATAAAGTCCAGGCTCCTGGATGAAGCCCCAACCACCTTTCAATTTAAAGCTCCGTACTGCACCCTTACGCCGCGGCTCCCTCAGGGTTCCTTTATCTTTTCTCATCCGGTCCTTATCTGCCCGGTCCTTCTCCAGGTTACGTTGCCGAAGCTTTTGGGATTCTCGCTGCTCCCTTTGTCGCTCTGCTTCCCGCTCCCAACGTCTCCACTCTTCCTCCTGACGCCGGTTATAATTCTCCTCCACCAGCATCTCCATGTCTCCAAAATCAAACTGCAGCTTAGGATGTCCGGTTTGCGGCAGCTCTCCTGGCGCCCCCCAGTCCTGGCGCTCACCTGCGGAGGAAGCAGCCGGCTCTGGAACAGATGACAGTCGGGGCTCCGGTACAGACTTGTAGACCTCTGGTGCCTGCGCGGCCTCCTCCATGAGGACGGGTGTCGCTTCTTCTGTCTCAGCGACGGGGGCAGACAGTGGGATCTGGGGTGCTGCCGGTGCTGCGTTTTTTGCAGGAACGGGTGCCTCCACTGCGACAACGTCAACCGGATCACATTGCAAGGGCTGGGATGCCCGCACGGACTCCTCTACTAGAACGGGTGCCTCACCTTCCGGTACAGACACTTCAGGTAAGAGGGATTGGCGCCGCTCCAAGTTTAGTTTTAGGGCACGCCAGCTGGCTTCCATCCTGGCGACCTCCTCCCGGTGCCGGGCCAGGCCTCTTAGGGTATCCTCCGCTTCTTGCAGCGTAGGAGGGTTTCCAGGCCGGGTGCCCAACGGTGGTTCCGTGGCGATCGGGTCGCTTCCATGGGGGGAGAGCTCTGACTGCTCCATCCCTTCACACTTCTGCTCGTGTCCATTAGCCATCTCTGCCAAGTCACATGTGTCATTAGCATCTGGAGAGGGCCCCTCTTTTGTAGGGAGGCGGGACCTTCGTGTTAGTTTCCGCACACTGAGGAGGATGAGGAGGCGGAACTGAAGAGCTGTGCGGCACGATGTTACATTGCAGTACCATTTACAGTGGTCGGCCATCGTTTTCACGCCACTGAGTGAGTGTACACCCACGAAGAGCACGCCCTTCTTCTTCACCAGTGCCTCGTCGTGACGCAGATATGGCGGAAAAATGGCAAATACATTCTCTGATGATTTTAGCAATTCTCAAGCACAAAACCAGTTCAATTCAGGCACACAGGACTCGCTTATAGCGAGCTACAGAATCCTGTTCGTGACGCCCAAGTTGAGTCGCACAGAGCCATAGGTTTTGGGGGTACTCGGCACCGAGCCCGTCGACTTCTATGGGGTATGTCACGGCTTTACCCGGCAATTGAATCAGAGTCTATTTTACTATGTAGAAGTGTATAAACTATAAATATATGTATATATATATGTCACAATGACATGTATATATATATATATATGTATTCTATGTGTGTATATTTTGTGTTTACAACGAAAGAAAGGGTTTTTTTTGTTGCAATATTTTGTTCCCATAGACTTACATGGGACTTCCGGAATCGGAATCGGATATCGACGATATTTAGTGATATCGGCGATACCATTCCGATACGATATTTTTAGATATCGAGCAGTATCGCTCAACACTAGTCTCCACTTTATGACTGAGTTGCTGCAACTCCTTCCACGTCTCAAAAATAATACTTATAGGTGATGGGGAAGATTTAGAAGGAAGAAATGTCATGAACTGACTTGTTACCCCGGTGGCTCCTGTTACAGGACCGCGCTGGTATCAGTGCGCTCTTTAGAAGGATACAACTGTTTTTGAAACTATCATAGAATTACCTGGAGAACGCAGCGCAAGCGCAGATGCCTCTCCGTCCAGAAAGACAGTATAACAAACAGCGAAAAAATCCTTGTTCTGCAGAAAATAGGTACAACAAATAGGCAAAAAACATCTAAACCAAACCCTAAAATGCCACAGTAGGTTTAAATCAATTCATAAAATGAACCCACCGAATAGAATTTTTTTTTCTTTTGCGGTTGGACAAATAGTTTTTTGGTTCTTTAAGCTACAAATGTGGGATAATTGCAAAGATTTGTAGCTAGGGTTACACCACCACCACTGGAATACTTTTATCAATTACTTTTTACAGTTTCCAAGGTAACGCAGTGGTAGCGTTCTGAACGTGCCATAGGAATAGTAGAAGATGAATGTTTAATGGGATAGTAATCTGCTGCGACTGCATTGTTTAAGGTTAAGTTCCTTAACTAAAAATAGATTGAATATGAAGGTAATATAATACAATTTACTCTGTAATACCACTCAAGGGCTGAGAAAAAAAAATCTGAAGACATATAATATATTTTTTTAGTCCAACATTTGCACGTTCATAATCTGTTGTTGCATTACCATAGTAGTATTAGTTAGGAATCGGTTGACGGTATTATTTAAGGAAAATGTTAGCAATATTTGGGCATTGTATGGCAGTAGTGAAACTAAAATAGTAGTATTATTTGAGGACTATTTGGCAGTATAATCAAAGTACGGTAACAAGTTAAGCATTTTTTCATACTAAGTGTCAGTATTATCTAAGCAAAGATGGAAGTATTATTGCATATTATTTGTCAGTATAATTCAAGCAAAAGTAATAGTATTATTATTATTAAGCAAGAATGGAAGTATTATTTGAACACTAAATGGTGGAATTATTCAAATAGAGGTGGTAGTATGTGACAGTATTATTTAAGGAAGAATGGAAGTATTACTTGCACGCTGTATGGAAGTATCATTTAAAAAATTTTTATTATTTGCACATGGCAGCATTATTCAAACAAATTATTAGTTTTTTTGCTATGCATGGAGGGTAATATTCAAGCAAAAATGATATTATTATTTGCACACTATATAGCAGTATTATCGAAGCAAAAGTGGTAATATGTGGCAGTATTATTTAAGGAACAATGGAAGTAATATTTGCAGACTACAGGGCAGTGTTATTCCAGCAAAATGATAGTATTATTTGTACATTATATGGCAGTATTATTTAAGCAAGAGCGGAAGTATGTGCCAGTATTATTTATTCCAGAATGGAAGTATTACTTGCACACTATATGGCAGTATCATTCAAGCAAAAATGATAATATTTGCACTTTATTTGGCAGTATAATTCAAGCAAAGGTGGCAGTATGTGGCAGTAATGTTTAATGAAAGATTTAAGTAATATTTGCAGACAATATGGCTGTATTATGCAAGCAAAAATGATAGTATTATTTTCAGACTATATGGCAGTTTTATTGAATCAAAGGTGGTAGTATGTGGCAATATTATTTAAGAAAAGATAGAAGCATTATTTGCATATTATTTAGCAGTATAATCCAAGCAAAAAGAATAGTACTATTTGCACATAGCAGCATTATTCAAGCAAAAGTGGTAGTATGTGGCAGTACTATTTAAGCAAGAATGCAAGTATTATTTGCACACTATATGGCAGTATTATTTAAACAAAGATGGAAGTATTATTTGAATACTATTTGGCAGTATAATACGAGAAAATATAATAATATTATTTTCTCACTATATGGCAGTATCATTCAAGCAAAAATGATAGTATTATTTGCACACTATTTGGTAGTATAATTCAAGCAAAGGTTTTAGCTTTTTGCTCCATATGGGGGTATTATTCAAGCAAAAATTATATTATTATTACTTGCACACTATATAGCAGTATTATTGGTGCAAAGGTGGTGCTATGCGGCAGTATTATTTAAAGGGAATCTGTCACCCCTTTTTTGTGATATCAGGTAAAGATATCATTCAATTGTGCGTCCCATAAGTCAGGGTTCCCCAACTCCAGTCCTCAAGGCCCACCAACAGGTCATGTTTTCAGGATTTCCTTAGTATTGCCCAGGTGATAATTGCAGTTCCTGTGCAATACAAAGGAAATCCTGAAAACATGACCTGTTGGTGGGCCTTGAGGACTGGAGTTGGGGAACCCTGCCATAAGTAATCTATTCATACCTTTCATAGCCCCTGACACCCCAGCTTTGATGCAAAAATACCTTTTTAATCTGCCTGTCTCTGTATGCAAATCGCCGCAGTCCGGTCCGATGGGCAGGGCTTATTCTCCTTCTCCACCCCCCTCTGTCTTGCCCTACACACTTGTTTCTTCTGTTTACTGTGTTCACGTATGTTTTTCCGCGCATGCGCTTTGAAACGGGCCCTCGTGCGTGTGGAGTATGCTTTGCCAAACTGTGGACAAAGCATAATATCAGTATTGCGCATGCGCCAGTATTTTGCCTCACTATCTATGCCCCGGAAGTCTTCCAAGGCAAACGTTCTGTTCCTGGACGCCAGAAATCATACTGAAGCCCTGCATATTACACCGGAAGCTTCGGATAACAAGTTTTCAGACAGAGGTTTATCTGAAGCTTCCGATGTAATGTGCAGGGCTTCAGTATAATTTCCGGCGTCCAGGAACAGACCTCTTGCCTTGGAAGACTTCCAGGGCATAGAAAGCTTTGAAAAATAACGGCTATACTGATTTTTTGCTTTGCACACTATTGGGCAAAGCATACTGCGCATGCGCGAGGGCCCTTTTCAACGCGCACGCTCAGAAACATTATGGCATCTGTGATATTCACAGATGAAGATACATACAGCAAGTCGAGGAGGGGGGGTGGAGAATGAGAATAAACCCCGCCCATCGGACGGACTGCGGCGATTTGAATACAGAGAAAGGTAGATTAAAAAGGTATTTTTGCATCAAAGCTGGAGTGTCAGGGGCTATGAAAGGTATGAATAGATTACTTATGGGACGCACAATTGAGTGATATCTTTAACTAATATCACAAAAAAGGGGTGACAGATTCCCTTTAAGTAAAAATTGAAGGATTATTTCCACACTATATAGCAGCATGTTAGCAAAAATTCTAGCATTATTTGAGGAATAATTGATAGTATGATACAAGTGAATTTAGTAATGATAATTTACACACTCTATGGCTGTATTATTTAAGCAAAAATTGTATTAAAATTGTGAGACTATTTGGCGGTATAATTATTAATATTATTTGAGGTATAATTGTAGCATCATTTGGGCACTCTATGGTGGCATTATTTAAGCTTAAATTTGTAGTATTATTCCTGCACCATAGAGCAGTATTTTTCAAACAGATATGGTACCATTCTTTTGGCACTGTCTGGCAAGAAGGGAGAGAGGGCGGAAAGAAAAAAAATCACAAGACATACACTTTTTAATCCAACAATTCTGGTATCATAATACCATAATGTTTTCATGGAATCTTGTTTTGCTCTCATGCTTTTTAATCTGAGGTTAAGAAAATAAAGTCTCCTTGTGTTTCTACCGCCTACAATTACCCTCTTTTTAGCAATTAGGTTAACAGAAGTTTTTTTTTCTGTGATCTCAAATAAAATCCAGAAATTAGTTAATTTGGTTTTATAGGGAGATCAGCAGGATGGGAAAAAAAAAACAAGTAATAAACTTTACATTATATTATTATATTGATTTTGGTGCATCCAGCAGATTTTTTTTTTTTAACTCAGGGTCAGGGTTCTGCTTCTCGCTTGTAACTAGTAATTGAAATGATAAAAAACTGTAGAGGTAGACAGGGATGCCAAAAAGACAGTGGTTGGAATCAAGAGAGATGGATTATGGCTTGCCAGGAGATATGTGTGCTGTAGCACTATTTTTTCAATCACATCAATAGAAGTTAATAATTGTGCACATATGACGGTGGTATTCAAACAAAACTGGCAGTATCATTTGTGGACTTTTTGACACTATAATTTAGGCAAGAATTGTAGAATTATTTGGACACTGTATAGCAAAAACGATTTAATATTTAAAGACTATTTGTAATCCAAGCAACAATGGTAGTATTATTAGCACATGATGTGGAAGAATTATTTAAGCAAAAGGATAGTATTATTTAGGGACATTTGACAATATAATTTTAGCAAGAATGGTAATATTATTTGAAGATTTATTTGCAGTATAATTTATGCAAAAACTGTAGTATTATTTGCACACCGTATGACAATTTTGCTTAAAGGGAATCTGTCACCCCATTTTTGTGATATCAGTAAAGATATCACTCCATTGTGCGTCCCATAAGTAATCTATTGGTACCTATCATATCTCCTGACATCCCAGGTTTGATGTCAAAATACCTTTGTAAACTTTGTTTCTCTGTATGCAAATAGACGTGACCGGTCCGATGGGCGGGGTTTATTCTCATTCCCCCACCGCCTCCTGTCTTGCACTACTCACTTCTTTTCTTCTCGTTCATGGACGGTTTCCGCGCTTGCGCTTTGAAAAGGGCCCTTGCGCGTGCGCAGTATGCTTTGCCCAACAGTGGGCAAAGCATAAAATCAGTACTGCGCATGGGCAAAGCATACTGCGCACGAGCGAGGGCCCTTTTCAACGCGCACGCTCGGAAACAGTACGGTGTCTGTGATATTTACAGGAGGAGATACGTCCAGCAAGCCGAGGAGGGGGGGTGGAGAAGGAGAACAAGCCCCGCCGAGCCGACCTGAACGCGTCTATTTGCATACAGACAAACAAAGTTTACAAAGGTATTTTGACATCAAAGCTGGGGTGTCAAGGGCTATGATAAGTACCAATAGATAACTTATGGGATGCACAATTGAGTGATATCTTTACCTGATATAACAAAAATGGGGTGACAGATTCCCTTTAAGAAAAGTAGTAATGCATTTACACACTGTATGGCTGTAGTATTTCAGTTAAATTAGTAGTAATATTTGGTCACTGACGGTATTCAAGTAAAAATGGTAGTATTATTTGAGGACTGTTTGGTAATAAGCAAAAATGGCAATATTATTAAAGCAAAAATGTTAGCATTATTTGGGCGCGTCATGATGGTATTTTTCAAGCAAAACTGATAGGCAACTGTTTAGCAGTAAAATTCAAGCAAAAATGGTAGTATTATTTTGGGTCTGTATGGTGGCATTAATCAAGCAAAAATTGTTTATTTTAGGACAATTTGGCACCATAATTTAAGTAGAATCATAGAATGGTAGAGTTGGAAAGGACCTCCTGGGTCATCTGGTCCAACCCCCTGCTCAAAGCAGGATTCACTAAATCATCCCAGACAGATGTCTGTCCAGCCTCTGTTTGAAGACTTCCATTGAAGGAGAACTCTCCACCTCTCGTGGCAGCCTGTTCCACTCATTGATCACCCTAACTGTCAAAAAGTTTTTTCTAATATCTAATCTGTGTCTCCGCCCATTCAGTTTCATCCCATTGCTTCTAATCTTTCCTTGTGCAAATGAGAATAAAGATGATCCTTCTACAATGTGACAGCCCTTGAGATATTTGTAGACAGCTATTAAGTCTCCTCTCAGTCTTCTTTTTTGCAAGCTAAACATTCCCAAATCCTTTAACCGTTCCTCATAGGACATGGTTTGCAGACCAGACACCATTCTGGTGGCTCTTCTCTGAACTTGCTCCAGTTTGTTGATGTCTTTTTTAAAATGTGGTGCCCAAAACTGGACATAGTATTCCAGATGAGGTCTGACCAAAGAGGAGTAGAGGGCAATAATGACTTCACGTGATCTAGACTGTATGCTTCTGTTAATACATCCCAGAATTGTATTTGCCTTTTTTGCTGCTGCATCACACTGTTGACTCATGTTCAGTCTGTGATCTATTATTATACCCAAGTCTTTTTCACATGTGCTGTTGCTTAGCCTTATTCCTCCCATTCTGTATATGCTTTTTTCATTTTTATTTCCTAGATGTAGTACTTTGCATTTTTCCCTGTTAAAAACCATTCTGTTAGTTGCTGCCCACTGCTTCAGTAAAAATGTAGTATTATTTTGGCACTCTTTGGCGGCATTATTCAAGCTAAAATTGTAGTATTATTTGAGGACAGTTTGGGATTATAGTTAAAGCAAAAATAGTATTATTTGGGCATTGTATGGAGGCATTATTCAAGCTAAAATTGCAGTATTATTTGAGGACAGTTTGGCACCATAATTTAAGCAAAAATTGTAGTGTTATTTGGGCACTGTATGGTGGCATTATTCAAGCTAAAATTGTAGTATTATTTGAGGACAGTTTAGCACTATCATTTAAGCAAAAATAGTAGTTTTTTTGGGCCCTGTATGGCGGCATTTTTCAAGCTAAAATTGTAATATTATTTGAGGACAGGTTGGCACCATAGTTTAACCCCTTTCCCACATCGGGCGTAATAATACGCCAATGTTGGACACCCTCCCTTCGATGTGGGCTTCGGCGCTGAGCCCACATCTTTTCCAGCACATGTCAGTTGTTTTGAACATCTGACATGTACCTCTAACAGCCTTGGGTGGAATTACGATCCACCTGCGGCTGTTAACTAGTTAAATGCCGCTGTAATGCTCTGACAGCGGCATTTAACACACGGTGTAAGCAAGTGTGCTGGAAATCCCGCCCATCAGTGACCCACATCATATGATCGCGGGTCACCGATGGGTTAGCATGACAACCAGAGGTCTCCAGCAGACCTCTATGGTTGTCATAGCCAGATAGCTCTGAGCACCGCTCGATGGTCAGCGCTCATAGCAAGTCAGCATTTCTTCTACATACAGGTGATCTGATCTGTAGTCTCCCATGGAGACTATTGAAGCATGCCAAAAGTAAAAAAAAATGTTTTTAAAAATATGAAAAAAATAAAAAAAATAAAAGTTCAAATCACCCCCTATCAACATAAAAAAAGAATCAACCTGATCGCTAAATGGTGTAACGAGAAAAAAAAGTCAAAAAGCCAGAATTAAGTTTTTTGGTCACCGCAACATTTCATTAAAATGCAATAACAGATCAAAAGATCGTATCTGCACCAAAATGGTATCAATAAAAACGCCAGCTTGGCACACAAAAAATAAGCCCTCACCCAACCCGTGAACATAAAAAATGGAGACGCTATGGGTATCAGAAAATGGCGCTTTTTTTTTTTTTTTTAACAAACTTTGGCATTTTTTTCACCACTTACATAAAAAAAGAACCTAGACATGTTTAGTGTATGTGAACTCGTAATGACCAGGAGCATCATAATGGCAGGTCAGCTGTGCTATTGCACTTTTTTGCAATTTCACCACACTTGGAATTTTCTTCCCTTTTTCGAGTATACGACATGGTAAAACCAATGGTGTCGTTCAAAAGTACAACTCGTCCCACAAAACACAAGCCCTCATGTGGCCATTTTGACCAAAAAATAAAAAGTTATGGCTCTGTGATGAAGGGGAGCAAAAAATGAAAATGCAAAAACAAAAACACCTCTAGTCGTTAAGAAGTTAAGCAAAAATTGTAGTATTATTTGGGCATTGTGTGGTGGCATTATTCAAGCTAAAATAGTAGTATTATTTGAGGACAGTTTGGCACCATAGTTTAAGCAAAATTAGTATTTTTTGGGCACTGTACGGCTGCATTATTCAAGCTAAAATTATAGTATTATTTGCATACCGTATGGTGGTATTTTTACAAATGGTTACATTATTTTGGGTCTGTATCCAAAATAATGCTACAATTTAAGCAAATAATAATACTGTACCCAATTAGTACTATAATTCAAACAAAAATGGTAGCATTATCTGGGCACTGTATAGCAAAAGTATAGTAAGAATTTTAAACAGTCCTTCCCTGGTAATGAGACACTTTTACATTTTCAGGTAAGTATCATATTTCTTAGGAGAAAGTCACATTGTTCTCCAGTCGGCTCCACAAAATCTAACATAGCCATTGTCCCCACTGGTCGACAGTAGTCAAGTCCATTTTTAGCCAACGACTTGCCAGTATGGTCGTTGTATATTGGTTGAAAGAGGCTGTCAACTACATTTTTCATTTTTTAAAAATGGGCCCATGTTGGTATGAAACTTAGCAAGACAGAAACTCACCTACCTGAATCCCTACTTGTGTCCTCCACTGACCTCTTCACTCCTTCTTCCGGAGAGAGACATCACGTGACTGCTTCAATCAGTCAATGGTCACTGATTGGTTCCAGCGTTGAAGTTTCTTGTGAGCCAGAAGAGACAGTCTCTTAATTCTCTCAGACCAAAACATCACTGCTACAGTCAATCAGTGGTTACTAGAGTTGAGGGAAACAGGTCGGTCAGATTCAAAAGTCGCCGACTTTAGCCAAAGTCGGGTTTCGTTGGCCGAAACCCGACCATAGCATGCAGTCGGCAATGCGGTCGTCGACCCCAGCGCCCAAGTCGGTTTTACCATAAAGCTTGCAGGCAAGGCCGGCGTCAGCACCCGGCACACCCGGGCAAGTGCCGGGGCCCTGGTGAGACGGGGGGGCCCACTCACGCTGACTCATGGCAGCAGACAGACAGGCTTCCAGACGGTCAGGATTGGTCTAGTAGAGGCGAGCTCCGCCCCCTGTCTCTTCTCACTGGTGCCGCAGCCAGGGAGGAAGTGAGGAGGTGTAGTCTGGAAGAGGGGCTGCAGAGGACGGAGGAAGCAAGTTTGTGTGCAGGCTGCCTGTAGGCAGCGTTGAAAATGGTCCCGACTCCAGGCTGCCACAGTGGCACTGAACTCCTGTCTCCTGCACAGATTCCCGGCGCTTGCTGAGGTTCCTGAGTCCTGAGGCTGCGGCAGACAGTGATAGTGAGACAGTGAGTGAGTACAGACATCATGTCACATGGATGTGGTTACTGAAAGAGCTGATGAATGCATTCCTCCTGCCCTGGCTCCTGTGTTATTCCAGGGGAAAGGTTAGGTACACAGACAGTATATTAGCTGCTGGGGGTGGTCACAAGTAGAATTTACAGCACTTTTCAGATTTCATCCTGTACAGACCAGACCGACAGCTTGTGACCACCCTGTCCCCAGCAGCTAATATATATACTGTATTATACAAAAATAGGAAACCTGAAAATTATGGCTCCATAAAAAAGTGGTATGAAAAAAACAATCTTTTATTAAACAAAAAATAAAACACAAACATATAATAAAGAGAGATACATCGGTACAAATATGAAGGGACAAAAGATGAGGGACCCTCAGTCAACAACCCTATAGGATGATTATTTAAATTGTTGTAAACTAACACACATTGTGCAAATATGACAATTGCTGCACTCAAATGTTCATAAGAGTGCTGCCCATGCAGCTACACTAATAACACATAATGAAATACATCCCTGATATCCTCAGCAATATCAGATGTGGACAAGGGCACAGTCTCAAGAGGTGTGGGCCTCACCTGAGGTAGTTATATACTATTATTGATGGTCTGACTAAATCATTCATAGCCTAAAACGAGACACCGTCCAATAGACATATGTCTTAAATCAGGCAGCCACACCAATAGCAGACTGTGCAGCCACGGAATGAAAATGTAAACCATCACACTTTGTGCAAATGAAGCAAATAAATATATCATATAGGCCTATCATGGATGTATGATATGGTTGTTTGGAGGGTTTCAGGACTTTTTAATAGTGAGATAAACCCTATACAGGTCTATTTTGATCGTGATCACATATCGTCCATGACAGAGCACATGTTCAGTCATTCACTTATGTACTGTGACCTCTTTTTGTACTCATTTGTGCATTTATATTCTTTTGAGTAGGAAGGTAATGAATGTTGCCCATAAAAAGATATATTTATTTGCAAGAGGTCCACACCTCTTGAGACTGTGCCCTTGTCCACATCTGATATTGCTGAGGCTATCAGGGATTTATTTCATTATGTGTTATTATGAATCATGGTTGGTATGTGTTAAGGGGGGCGGGGGGCCCACTGAGACTCTTTCGCCCGGGGCCCTCCAAAACCTGGAGCCGGCCCTGCTTGTAGGCGCCTTTTTTCAGCCAATGAGCAAGGATGTACCCTGTGGGCAACGAGATGACATGGGCAGCGTCCACCACCATCTTAGAGAAGGGCATTGCACTGATTGGCTTGCTTTGGGGGGCGTCATAGTGTCTATAAAAGCCCTGAGCGCCGACCTCCATTTTATTTCTGCCGATATTAATAGTCGGGAGAGGTTGCTGATGCTATTTATCAGTAGGGAGAGGTTGCTGTTTATCAGTAGGGAGAGAGTTAGGGCAGGAAAGAGAAGTTCTGTGCTTGTTCTGATAGCAATTGTGCTGTACAGTTAGTGTGCAGTGACAGGGGAGGATTTTCTTGTGTGCAGCAGCGCTGGTTATTAGGCTGCCTGATAGCTGTATTGCTGTGTGTACACTGCTGTGCAGACTGCTTTTTACGCAGCACTAATACTTTTATTCTTTTTTTTCTACACACTTACCGACCGTTCATTTTTTCCCACACCGAATAGAGATGTACGCTCCTCACACACTACCATGTACCGGCTGGTATCACGGACAAATACATGCTGACTATCTGTGTGTGACTCCGGAAATATATACGGAGATTTCAATTTTCCCCTACACCGTATACAGTTGTACGCTTCTGAGACAGTACAGTATATCTGCTCTTTGTATTACTGTCAAATCCATACTGAGTGAGCGTCTGTGTGTGACTCCGGAAATATATACGGAGATTGCAATTTTCCCCTACACCATACACAGCTGTACATTTCTGATACAGTACAGTATATCTGTTCTTTGTATTACGATCAAATCCATACTGAGTGAGCGTCTATGTGTGACTCTGGAAATATATACAGAGATTGCAATTTTCCCCTACACCGTATACAGCTGTACACTTCTGATACAGTACCGTATATCTGCTCTTTGTATTACGGTCAAATCCATACTGAGAGAGCGTCTGTGTGAGACTCCGGAAATATATACGGAGATTTAAATTTTCCCCTACGCCATATACAGCTGTACGCTCCTCATACAGTACCATATATCTGCTGGTATTTTTGGTGCATTTTCCCAAACATGAGGAAGTATGGTGGAAGAGGCCGCGGACGTGGGCAGGGGGGCCAGCTGGGAATGATGGTGATGCATCTGCTGGTAGTGCCAAAAGCCCAATAGCACCTAAGGCAGGAGGTGTTGAGCCTGCGTCATCGTCTGGCTCCAGAAGGCCAGGGTAGGCTCCCTTTTTTGGGAGTAGGTAAACCACTTTTAAAGCTGGAGCATCAGGAACAGGTTTGGGCTTACATTGCCGAAACAGCCTCCAGCTCTATCGCCTCATCTTCTGAAGTTTCAAAAAATGCAAGCACTGAGTCGTCAGTGCAGGCTCCTGGTCAGGAACAACACCTTTTCTTGTGTCCTTCACCCCCACCAAAAGTGAAGGATGCGGCAGGCGACACTTCAGATTACTCCATGGAGCTCTTTTCACATACCATGCCTGGGTTATCAAGTCAAATCCTGAATTCCCCAGTCCAAGATGAATATGACATGGAGTGCACTAATGCACAGCCACTGCTATCTGATTCTGCTGGTACATTCACTCAGAGCACTGCATTGCCCTCGCAGTCTACTGAGCCAGAATCTGACCCTGATGAAACTCAGGTGCCCATTCCCGCATACGATACCACCTTACACGGTGACACAGAGGAAGGTGCAGATGAAATTGAAGAGGAGGTGATGGATGACCCTGTTGTTGACCCGGATTGGCATCCATTGGGGAAGAGGGTGCCGCTGGCAATAGCTCAGAAGAGGAGGAGGATCAGCGGCAGGCATCGACATCGCAGCTGCGGTTATCTGGCAAGCCCGTAGCAGTCCAAAAACATGTTAAAAAAACAAAAAGAGTTGCAGGACAGCTTGGCCAGATGGTCAAATTAGCACTGCGTGCAAGCCCTGAAAGTAGGAAGAGTGCAGTGTGGCACTTTTTTGACCACAATCCTATTGATGAGGCAAAGGTTATCTGTAAGCAGTGCGGAAGGACTTTTAGCCGAGAGAAAAATCTCCAAAAATTGAATACCAGTTGCATGCTTAGACATTTAAACACCATGGACTTGCAAGCGTGGACGGACTACAAAACCTCACTGGCTTTGAATGCCTACATTGCCAAACTCATCTCATTAGAGATGATGCCCTTCCGTTTGGTTGAAAGCGCAGCGTTCCGAGAGCTCATGGCCTACGCTGTCCCACGCTATGACCTACCCAGTCGGCACTTCTTTTCTAGAAAAGCCATCCCTGCCCTCCATCTGCATGTGAAAGACCGCATTGTCAATGCACTGAAACAATCATTGAGTGGAAAGATGCACCTCACAACAGATGCATGGGCCAGTAGGCATGACCAGGGCCGTTACGTGTCCATCACTGCGCACTGGGTTAATGTGGTGGATGCAGGGTCCACAGGGGACAGCGTCGGTGGGACAGTGCTGCCTAGCCCATGGCATAGCCAACAGTGGGCTGTTGGCGTTCGACCCGCCTCCTCCTCCTCCAGAAGCGAAAGCTCATCGACAGCGCAGTCGCACGAGCACTCCATCCGCAGCTGCCAGTGTTGCACAGGAGGTGTCCCAATATTGAACAGCTAGTGGTAAGCGTCAGCAGGCTGTTTTAAAGATGATGTCTTTGGGTGACAACAGACACACCGCGGAGGTACTGTCCGACTACTTGCAGCGAGAAACTGAGTCATGGCTGGGCAGTATACATCTTGAGCCAGGCAAGGTAGTCAGTGATAACGGCCGTAATTTTGTGGCAGCCATAGCCCTGGCAAAACTCAGACACATTCCTTGCCTGGCTCACACCTTGAACCTAGTGGTGCAGTGCTTTATAAATAATTATCCGGAGTTACCAGCCCTGCTCCATAAGGTGCGAAGACTGTGCTCACACATCTGTCTCTCGACCGTAGACTCCAGTCGTATGCAGAGGCTGCAGCGATCGCTTCACCTCCCCAAGCACCGCCTAATCATAGACGTTGCAACAAGGTGGAACTCCACCATGCACATGGTTGAGAGGCTGTGCGAACAGAGGCAGGCTGTAATGCATTTGTAGGAGGATCCATGGGCAGGCAGTTTGAGGGCAGACATGGAGTTGTCGGGTGTGCAGTAGTCAAAGCTGAAAGACCTCTGTAAAGTCCTTCAGTCTTCATTGTTTTGAGGAATGCACACGGCTGGTAAGCACAGACGACGCCACCATAAGCATGAGCATCCCACTTATGCGTCTGCTCAAGCAAACTTTGACGCACATTAAGGATCAGGCATCTGCAGCGGAGGAGGAGGGAAGCCTTCACGACAGTTAAGCATTGTCTGCTCAGAGAACTGTCCTGGACGAGGTGGAGGAAGAAGAGGAAGAGGAGGAGGATGAGGATGAGGAGGATGATTATTTTGGGGAGGATGATGCTTCTCAGGGGGCAAGAGAAAATGTTGGCTTGCCAAGGTCAGGTACAAGGTTTGTGCGTGAATGGAGGGATGTGGATTTGGCAGAAATTGCTCCTCCACCCACCACTGGCAGTGCATCATTGACACCTGGAACATTGGCCCACATGTGTGATTATGCCTTGCGGATCCTAAAAAGGGACCCCCGCATTGCCAAAATTATGAAGGATGACGACTACTGGTTGGCCAGCATCCTCGATCCACGTTATAAAGGCAAATTACAAAACATCATGCCACAAGAGAACCTAGAGCTAATATTGGCTAACAAACAAGCAACTCTGGTAAACCGTTTGATAGAGGCATTCCCAGCACACAGCAGCGGTGCAGGTTCTACCACGAGCCGTACTGGGCCAAATGGAAGAGGTGTTCGTGGTGCACACAGCCGAAGTTGCGTTGGAGACAGGGGTTTCATGACCATGTTGTGGTCTGATTTCTCGTGTAACGCTCACACGACTGGTAATACTGAGTCGATTGCAACAGACAGGAGACAACAGTTGTCAACTATGGTTCAAAATTACCTCTCCTCCCCTATCGATGTTCTCCCTCACAGTTCATTCCCCTTTGACTACTGGCAGGGCCGGCTCCAGGTTTTTATGGGCCCCGGGCGAAAGAGCCTCAGTGGGCCCCTTTAACACAGACCACGATTCATGATGCACAGATACAGCAGAGAAATATGGGTACAGTACAATGCCAAATACTTCACTTCTTCCATTACATGAGTGATATCTATTGTAAATTGTACAATAGCTCAAAAACCGCCAAATCCTCACAGCGCACAGAACAGACTGGACAGTACAGTCCTCCATACAATATTATGGGCACCACAGTCTCCCCCTCATCACCCATATAATACCCCATGCAGGATGTCACCCCCCATATAATGCTCCATACAGAATACTGGACCCAAAATAATGCTCCATACAGAATACTGGACCCAATATAATGCTCCATACAGGATACTGGTCCCCATATAATGCTCCATACAGGATACTGGTCCCCATATAATGCTCCATACAAAATATGGAGCTCTCCTCTGCGCTGTACTGCGTTCTGCACTGTTAAGGCTCAGGAAAGGGTGCTGTGGAAAGACTCCCCATTATCATCATGATTGTCTCCCCATCATCATCATTGCCTCCTTATCATCATCATTGACTCCCCATCATCATCATGGCCTCCCCATTATCATCAATGCCTGCCCATCATCATCATCTCCTCCCCATCATCATCTTCTCCCCATCATCAATGCCTGCCCATTATCATCAATGCCTGCCCATTATCATCATCTTCTCCCCATCATCATCAATGCCTCCCCATTATCAGCAATGCCTGCCCATCATCATCTCCTCCCCATCATCATCAATGCCTGCCCATCATCATCTTCTCCCCATCATCAATGCCTGCCCATTATCATCAATGCCTGCCCATTATCATCATCTTCTCCCCATCATCATCAATGCCTCCCCATTATCAGCAATGCCTGCCCATCATCATCTTCTCCCCATCATCAATGCCTGCCCATTATCATCAATGCCTGCCCATTATCATCATCTTCTCCCCATCATCATCAATGCCTCCCCATTATCAGCAGTGCCTGCCCATCATCATCTTCTCCCCATCATCAATGCCTGCCCATTATCATCAATGCCTGCCCATTATCATCAATGCCTCCCCATTATCAGCAATGCCTGCCCATCATCACACACAGACAGCACCACAGCACACAATCACTCTCTCACATACATACACACACATACACACACACACACACAAAGCACCGCACTACACACACACAGACACACACAGAGACACACACACACACGTCTTACCTGTCCAGCGTCCGCGCTCTCTGCCACAGCCGGCCGCTGAATGATGACGTCATTCAGCGGCGCTGCTGTGAGAGGAAGCGCCGGCGCCCCCTGGAGCCCGGAGCTGCGGCAGCGGAGGCACGGGAGAGGTAAGTATTGTGCCAGCTGATGCCGGGGCCCTGACACCGCTCTCCTCCGCTAACGGGCGCGGGGGTGCCAGACTGCGAGTGGGCCCCCCCGCCTGCTCAGGGCCCCGGCACTTACCCGGATGTGCCGGGTGCTGACGCCGGCCCTGACTACTGGGCCTGTAAACTGGACACCTGGCCTGAATTGGCACAATATGCCTTACAGGAGCTTGCTTGCCCTGCTGGTAGTGTGCTATCAGAAAGAGTCTTCAGTGCTGCTGGATCAATCCTGACAGAAAGAAGGACCCGGCTGTCGACCCAAAATGTTGATGATCTCACCTTCATTAAAATGAACCATGCCTGGGCTTCAAAGGATTTTGTACCACCTTTCCCTGATGACACATAGGTTGCCAGCAAAATGGCTCGCTTTGTCCTCCTCTTCCTCCGACTTCTCAAATTCCTCCATTTGCAGCTGCTGAACATCCAGCCTACACCTCAACATATGCCAGTTTTTCCACCTCCCTAACTGGGCTGTACCCCCCCCAGGGCCGGGTCAGCACCTGGCGCACCCGGGCAAGTGCCGGTGCCCTGAACAGATGGGGGGGCCCACTCGCCGTCAGAGACACCGGCGTACTATGAGGGGCCCTGTGCCAGTTCCCGGTGCCCACAAGTGTGCCCCCCCTGCTTTCTCAGGGCCCCAGCACTTGCAATACTTACCTCTCCCTGCTCCACTGCTGTGACGTCTTCCACGTTTCCTGACAGTGACATTCAGGTCAGAGAGCGCGATGATGTCATGTCTGTGCGCCCTCTGCCTGAACAGTCACAGTACAGAGAGCTGGAAGATGCCGACGCTGAGGAGTCCAGAGTAGAGCAGTGCCCAGCGAGGAGAGGTATTTAATTTTTTTTTAATGGTTGGAGCAATATATGGGGAGCATTATATACTGGAGAATAATATATGGTGCCCATCATACACTTGAGCATCATAGATAGGGCCCATTATACACTGGAGCATCATCCATGGGGTACATCATATACTCGAGCATCATATGGGGCCCATTATACACTATGTTCCAAATTATTATGCAAATTGGTTTTAAGTGTCATAGCGTTTTTTGTTCTTTTTTGTAAATGAAACCCATTGATGGTATTGTGTCTCAGGGTTCTTTGGATAACTGAAATCAATCTCAGATACCTGTGATAATTAGTTTGCCATGTGAGCCCAATAAAAGGAAAACTGGATGTTCCACACTATTAAGCAGGCCAGAGTTTTCAAGCAATATGGGAAAGAAAAAGATCTCTCTGCTGCTGAAAAGCATGAAATAGTGCAATGCCTTGGTCAAGGGATGAAAACATTAGATATTTCCTGAAAACTTAAGCTTGATCATCGTACTGTTAAGAGATTTATGGCTGATTCTGAGCACAGACGTGTTTGTGCTGATAAAGACAGAATGAGGAAGGTTTCTGCCAGGCAAGTTCATCGTATTAAGAGAGCAGCTGCTACAAAGCCATTACAAACCAGCAAACAGATATTTGAAGCTGCTGGTGCCTCTGGAGTCCCTCGAACCTCAATGTGTAGGATCCTTCTAAGGCTTGCTGTGGTGCATAAACCTACTATTCGGCCACACCTAAACAGTGCTCACAAGCAGAAACGGTTGCAATGGGCCCAGACATACATGAAGACTAATTTTCAAACAGTCTTGTTTACTGATGAGTGTTGAGCAACCCTGGATGGTCAAGATGGATGGAGTAGTGGATGGTTGGTGGATGGCCACCATGTCCCAACAAGGCTGCTACGTTAGCAAGGAGGTGGAGGAGTCATGATTTGGGCCGGAATCATGGGGAAACAGCTGGTAGGGCCCTTTAAGGTTCCTGAAGGTGTGAAATTGACCTCTGCAAAGTATATTGAGTTTCTGACTGACAACTTTCTTCCATGGTATAAAAAGCAGAAACGTGTCTTCAGGAGCAACATCATCTTCATTCATGACAATGCACCATCTCATGCTGCAAAGAATACCTTAGAGTCATTGGCTGCTATGGGCACAGAAGGAGATAAACTCCCCTGACCTCAACCCTATAGAGAACCTTTGGAGTATCATCAAGCTAAAGATTGAGACGGTGGGAGGCAGTTCACATCAAAATCGCAGCTCTGGGAGGCTATTCTGACTTCATGCAAAGAAATACAAGCAGAAACTCTCCAAAAACTCACAAGTTCAATGGATGCAAGAATTGTGAAGGTGATATCAAAGAAGGGTTCCTATGTTAACATGTAACTTGGCCTTTTAGGATGTTTTGGAGTTATGTAGCTTTTTTGTTCAGTGAATGTGACCTCCTAATGCTGCAAATTCCACAAATGAGCATTTTCAGTTCTTTAAAACAGATCAAATGTTCAGAAATTCTACTGTGCCTAATAATTTGGAACAGTGCATTTTGAGTTTTTTTCCATTTTGGAGATTATACTGTTATCATTGGGAGGTTTCTTCAATAAAATTCGATGTATACTCTAACGGGTGATGACTTTTATTAGACTGACTGTCATTTGCACCGACCACTTAGGAAAATCAGAGAAAAATATAATTTGCATAATAATTTGGAACATAGTGTATATGGCGCATAATATGGGGTTCATTATTTATGGGGCATCATATAGGGCCCTTTATATATGGAGCATCATATGGAGCACATATGGGGCCTATTCTGTATGGAGCATTAAATGGAGCCATTCTGTATTGAGCAATATATGGGGCTCATTATTCTGTATGCCGCACTATGTGGTGCCCATAATACTGTATGGAGGACTATACTGTCCGTTTTTTGTAGAATTTAAAATAGATATCACTCATGTAATGAAAGACGTGAAGTATTTGGCATTGTACTATACCTATATTTCTCTGCCGTATCGGAGTATCATGAATTGTGGTATGTGTTAAAGGGGCCCACTGAGACTCTTCGGCCCGGGGCCCACGAAAACCTGGAGCCAGCACTGCCCCCCCCACAACTTTAGCCAAATAACTGCCAGTTTTCAATGCCTTACTATTATTATAAAGTTAATTATGGTTGACAAGCTTAAGTAATAAGAATTGATGTCGTTGGCATTGAATTGGGCACTGTAGGTGTGTTTACTGTCCTCTACTCCCTGCCGACTTTTATACCCATTGACTTGCATTGTGGTCGAATTTTCAACTCCGACCCGACCATTTCCGTTAGTCGGCCTACTTTGTTCGACTCGACTTTTGAGAAAGTCGGGTTTCACGAAACCCGACTCGACCCTAGAAAAGGCAAAGTCGCTCATGTCTAGTGGTTACCAAAAGATGAAGCAATGAGACCAGTGGAATAGGTATGGAGTGGTGGAGAAGATCGGCAGGGATCTGGTAGTTATTTTGGAGAATCAACTCTTTTAATAACAAAAATGGTAATGAGGGAGGTGAAATTGGACATGTGGATAGAGAGTGAGAACTTAGCATTGGAGATCAGTCAAGTAAGTAATCCATGGCCTCCACATAAAAGCCTAGTGATCTGCCTTCTACCTGTCAGAATTCCAGGCTCCTCTTATGGCGTGTCTGCGGTCAGGCTTGATGTCATTGTGATGCACATATCACGTCATGGCAGGCCAACTAAGGTGTGGTTCAAACTGATTTGCTCATCTTTACTTGCCGTCATTTCCTGGCTTCGGCTCAAGGAACCTCACCTCGACATTGCCCATTGTGGTTGTTTAATTACCACTGCCACCCATAATTTGCTCGCGATATAATCTTGGCATACGATTATTTCCAATTATTTGCATTCCTGTGTGTACAATATGTCTCATGTAATTTTGCCGGCAAATACATTTAGCCATGGCGCTGTTTATTTGTTTTGCTTGTAAGTCAATAAGCAGATCCACAGTCACTGATTACTTTAGATTAGGCGCATTAGGGGGGTTTTCAGCCCAGGCACGTATCAATTTACAAATGATCAGGCCCTTGCATTTTGTTCCTCCTCTTGATTAAAAAGCTTTTGCTTCGAAATACCTTAATTAAATGCGCTCATGGTCAATATTTCCTTGACAGCTAGTCAAGAAGTCTTTACTTGGCCATAATTGTTTTGTAGATAAACCTATGATGAACCAATTACACTGCCGGGGAACACCCCTTTGTCAGAGGCACATTGTTTTATTAGGCTTTTACAAGTATATCAACGTAACTTTTTTAGACAGGCATGTCCTCCACATTCAATAAGCTCCCCCCTAAAATAAAAGCGTCATCCTTTCATGTGAAGTCGTTTTCTATTCTGACCCACCGTTCTTTACTTATCTCAGTCTCCCATGTGACAGCCATCAGAATGATCAGTGTGGCCGTTGCCAGACCCTACCACCAACAACTCCATCCTTCCTGCAGATACTCTGGTGTCAATACTCACTGGATTAATGGAGGTCGAGCAAATTGTTATCTTCGAGACCAATGACCATCCAACGTGGTCCTAATTTTCCTGTTTTGCTGTAAATTTGCACTATTTTTTGACCTGAGACTAGAAGTTTGAAGGCAATAATATTTTAATTTTCTTTATTTGGAGAATGTCTCAGAATTAGAAATGATCGAATCTGCAAAACATTCAGATTCGCAAATTTACTCAACTTTGTCCCAGAAAATTGATTTGCATTTAATTTATTTGATGCAAAGTAAATGTACAGTATTATTTTTTGGGGTTTCTCTAGACCCTAATACATAATATACATAGGTAAGAAAGAAATGTCTTCACCTCTTGTCATTCACGCCGCAATGATGACTTCATGCCATGGCTGTTACGGGGTTACCGTGAAGGAGCGGAGCCAGAAGACTGCAGCGTCTCGTTGCTCCTACACTGGCACTGAGAAGAAGCACTTCTCTGTCTTATTAAATGTGCTTATTTTCTTCTAGCAGAACAGGGGTTAATCAGCCATGTTGGAAATCCTTGTGCTCATAGCTGAGCTTGGTTAGCCACTCCTTTTCCCTATATAATCTGGGCTCTATTACTATTCCTCGTCAGAGTTAGCTTTTTGCTCCATGGCTGACGGAGGGAGAGAAGGTGGTATGAGAAGGAGTGCTGGAGGAGTTATATGTGACTGTTGTTTGGTTTGTACGCTTGGTAATTCCTTATCCTTTCCTATTTTGGTTTCTTCCCCTTCCTGCAAACCCCGGTTGATTCCTCTGTTATATGTGAGTGAATATTTGGTGTGTGTGGTGTTTTCAGTTACCCCTTGTCTTTGTCCCCGTTTGTCAGGTTGATGTACTGCGGTGCACAGTAGCGCCCCCTTCTACCTGGGTAGAGGAAGGGAACAGACAGGGGCTATTTTAGGAGATAAGGCAAGGGTGGAGGCCCCGGCATCTTCGCCATCTGAAGTATCCCCGGGAACAGGGCGAGTTATGGCGCTTCCTAGTGTTAGGGCCAGAAAAGGAGCCCTTGGTCCCAGGTTACCCGACAGCTGGGTAATGACAATGGCATGGGTAATTAAAAAAAGAGCTGAAAATTCTGGCAGGTAAGGAGGTAAGATTTCCTGTACAGCGAGAATCACTTCCCAACCATCAAAACAAGGTAAAATAATGGTGGATGGCTTGTTGCCATTTTTCTGGAAATGTGCGAATTGAATCGAGAAATTTTTTTATAGGAAATTTGTATTAATACGAATCAATTTGCTTGTTTTTAAGTATGCAATGAATGCAGAAAAAATTGTCATATAGCTATGCCAATGGAAAAACATCTGACTTTTCTATAGCTGGTATGATAAAAACGAAATAAGACTGTTTCCTCAAGGGGGTCAATAATTGAAGTGACTCCCTAACATGAAGCGTAGGGTCCATATATAGCGGTTTTCACTCCATGTACTGATGGTCATGTAGAATGTTTTCATGATTTTATAGATTTAGATTCAAGCCTTGCGGAATTTCAATGTGCAGTAAATATTAATCTAGGGATGAGATTTCCTTTGGGTGACACCGCAGACAAAAGAAATTCTCCTTATAAAAGGTTTTCATTTTCCTTTTGAAACTACGGACCTCTAGTTTTTTCTTTCACATCACAGAAGGAGCTTTCAAAATCTGAGCTTAAAATGATCCCTTATTTTGATGCAGGCATAAAAGGCTTATTAATACAATGTCTTTCATGTAGGAAATGCATTGTTAGGTGGGAAAGGGGTGCCGGTGGAAAAATATTGAAGTGGGGTAGGGGTGCATAACAAGGGAATATCGCAGTCTCGAATGTGATTAAGTAGTATAAAGCGCAGAGAAGGATTTGCTCAATAAATATTTCAAATGATTCGGTTCATATTGATCTCTTGCATATCTCTCATTCTCAACAGGTTCAAGAAAAAAATAAGCCTTACCTTAATCTCGATCATCCCTGATAATTTTAAAAGAAAGATAAACCTTAAAGGGTATGTTCATACAGGATAACACCTTTTTGTTAGATACCTTGAAAATAGGCTTATTACGTGCTGTACCACTGCTTAGATCACTAGTGATCGCCTTTAGATTCAGGTTTCAAGTGTTTCATTTTCCAGCAGCGCCATCACTGGTCAACTGAAGAATTACATTGTGCAACAATGAAAAGAGCGAACTTTCCAGAGACCTCCAGACAGGGAGACTATGTTCTTAGCTATTTTCAGCTCTGAGTAAGTTGTAAAGAACGTGAATGAGAGAATCTTAAAATTTCTTAGCAAGGTATTTTCAAATGGGTTTTTCAAATTTTTTTTTTAGGATGGTCCAGTTTCATACATTTTTAATGGAGTGTAACTGCAATACCAGAAACAACCTGTAGAAGGGTGTGGTGTTGTTTCTGTTTCAAAGGAGCCATATTTTCTAAAGCTATCACAACCTGTATAAATTTTACTTGTTGCTAGGAAGAGAAACTCAAACTGCCCTTCCTTGTTTTCAGCAAATTCAAACTATTTTCTTCATTTAGGATTCCGGAATTCAAGTATGGAAAATTAATATAAGTTTTATGTACTTAAAAGGATACAGCCATATTAACATTTAAGGGGGGTGGGATTTATCAAGGACTGGACATCTGATCTTTGGAAGAAAAAAGTTGCAAATTTTGGTGCAAACCTTATTTTCCCAAAATGTCCCATTTTATTTTATTGAATTTTCTGCCGGCTGTATCACTATTTTAATTTAAGTGGGTGTTGTTAAACAAAAATATAGAAGTTAGATAGAAATATATTATAATTCTCCGGCAAATTATTTCAAATTAAAAAGCTAATCTATGGCTGTCTATAACTGCAATTACACACCTGTCCTGGGGTCCCAGGCTCCGCTTCCTTCCTGTGGGTCCACTGGCCTCTGTTGTGTTTTACATTGTATTTTTCCAAGATGCCCATTGTGGATCAACTGCATCATCTCCCTAAGACTTATTTAAGGCCCATTAACACACATCTGTGTCTTGGGATTGAGGCCTAGTCCTATATTTGGTGTGTTCCACCATTTGTCCTTTTTGTGTTTGAGCTTGTATTTCATCTCTGCTGGGTTCCTTTTCATCCATTCTGCTTCTCTTGAAATTCCTGTGTATACTAAGTCTTCACTGCCCAGGTATCTTTCTGCTTGCTGCATCAACGCCAGGGGTCCTTGTGCCCACTTGAACCTGAGGTTTAGAGAATCCACCTCCCTTGCAGAGCCTACAGCTACTGTATATTTAACTCTGGGGCACTTGAATGTCTGGAGAAATCAGGCAGATGTACAGGAGCTGCGCTCATTGATGTTTATGTACCTAATATACAGTCGAGTCATCTTGTATGATCCAAAAGAATAGGGCTGAGGTTTGCAAAAGAACAGATGCACCAAGTAATCTATATTTCCATCTTTAAATAATTGAAGGACTGTGGTTATTTTATGCTATCATACAACAATGTGGTCAATCAGTTATTTACACATCATTTGCGGTATTTGCAGACAGCAGTCTTCACTTTTGGAGATCTATCTATGCATTAATATATAATAACTGAATTTCTATTTATGAATCGTGTCTTGATCCTATCATATTTCTTAACCTAGAGTCACCAACCCATGTTTGCAAGCTATGGCGCTGCAGTGTGCTTCTTTTTTTGTTTGAGTGTTTATAAGTTGGTGACTCAAGGTCAGTGATGGCAAACCTTGGCACTCCAGCTGTTGGAGAACTACAACTACCAGCATGCCTCAACTGCTGCAGGTTGCAAGGGCATGCTGGGAGTTGTAGTTTTACAACAGCTGGAGTGCCATGGTTAGCCATCACTGCTCTAGGTTATGCACCTGTTCACACTGGGTCTGTGTTTGGATGTGACAGTCAGTGTTTTGAAATATGTATTCATTTACTTTCTGACTGACCACTCCGCCTCTTAAGTCACAGGCTTTTTTAAATATATCAGGATAACTACCCCTCCACAGAGATGTAGATTTCAGTCTAAAGAGAGGATGCATAAGTTCCAATACAGATGAAGATTTTTCTAAGTGAGGATTGGCATTAGGTAGGACCTGAAATATGAGAAACGCCTTAACATGGTTTCCAGGTACACATAAATTGGCCATTTTATGCACTAAGCTTTCTTAATTTTTCATATTTCTTAGGCAGTGATGCAATTCCTTTTTCATATCTCATGTTTGCAAGCTATGGCGCTGCAGTGTGCTTCCTTTTTTGAGTGTGTATGAGTTGGTGACTCTAGGTTATCCACCTGTTCACACTTGGTCTGTGTTTAGATGTGAAGGTCACTGTTTTGAAATACGTATTCATTTACTTTCTGACTGACCACTCCGCCTCTTAAGTCACAGGATTTTTTAATTATATCAGGATAACTACCCCTCCACAGAGATGTAGATTTCAATCTAAAGAGAGGATGCATAAGTTCCAATACAGATGAAGATTTTTCTAAGTGAGGATTGGCATTAGTTAGGACCTGAAATATGAGAAACGCCTTAACATGGTTTCCAGGTACACATAAATTGGCCATTTTATGCACTAAGCTTTAATTTTTCATATTTCTTAGGCAGTGATGCAATTCCTTTTTCATATCTCATGTTTGCAAGCTATGGCGCTGCAGTGTGCTTCCTTTTTTGAGTGTGTATGAGTTGGTGACTCTAGGTTATCCACCTGTTCACACTTGGTCTGTGTTTAGATGTGAAGGTCACTGTTTTGAAATACGTATTCATTTACTTTCTGACTGAGCACTCCACCTTTTAAGTCACAGGCATTTTTAATTATAACAGGATAACTACCCCTCCACAGAGATGTAGATTTCAGTCTAAAGAGAGGATGCATAAGTTCCAATACAGATGAAGACTTTTCTAAGTGAGGATTGGCATTAGTTTGGACCTGGAATAAAGAAACGCCTTAACGAGGCTTCCAGCTACTCATAAATTGGCCATTTTATGCGCTAAGCTTTCTCAATTTTTCATATTTCTTATAGGAAAGATGTATATCTTCGTACCGTGTTAGCCAGTAGATAGAAAAATATTTAGACTTGAGAGTCCTCAGTGGTTGATACCTTTTAATGGCTAACTGAAAAGATTGTAACAAATTGCAAGCTTTCGAGACTACGCAGGTCTCTTCATCAGGCAAAGACCCTGATGAAGAGACCTGCGTAGTCTCGAAAGCTTGCAATTTGTTACCATCTTTTCAGTTAGCCATTAAAAGGTATCAACCACTGAGGACTCTCAAGTCTAAATATTTTTCATATTTCTTAGGCAGTGATGCAATTCATTTTTCATATCTTATGTTTGCAAGCTATTGCGCTGCAGTGTGCTTCCACTAAGGCACATACCTGAGTACTAAGACTCTAGTTTCCAGTGTTTGGTGTCCTCTACCATTTTTGTTCCAACTCTGATCCTGCATACCTACAGGTCAGCGGGTTAACCCTCATTTTGTCATCTCTGCATTCACCCTTGCTTCATTCCCCTGCACCTTAACTTCTGGTCGTGAGTCTCCTGCGTGTGCCTAGTCTTTGCTTCACGCTTGCCTTTCTTGCATGCGGTACCGCCTCCTGGGGCCCATGTGCACACGCGGACCTGAAGCTTGGAGGATCCACCTGACCAGGTGAGTTTAAACATATTGATTGTCATTTTCCTGATGATCCAGGGTGAAATTATATTCAGTTGTCCCTTACTCCTGTATATTGGTAATTGGCACTTTCTACTAAACATTTTGCTCTGTGGAAGAGCACCGTTCAAGGATCAGGAGGAATTACAGAAGTTGTGCATTTATGGCATATCATAGGGAATTTTCAGTACTAGTATATAAATGAAAAAAGAGAGAGCTGCGCATGCACAGTCACATCTCCTTTCCAGACAGACTGCTACAGGGCCCAATTCTTGAGATAGAAATGAGTACTGATGGTGAGATTCACCTCTGTTAGAGGTATATGTCATATCATGTGGATATGCCATTAATGTTCGGGAATGTTCCTCTAAAACTAATATGATGAGAATGACCTTCGGTTTACAGCAATTTTTAATTTTTTATTTAAGTATTGATTTTAATAGAGTTGATCCTCATTGGATCAATTAACATTACAAAACTTTTTTGTTGTAATACTACAGTCAAAACTAATACTACAGGCCCAATTCATCATCATTTGTAGGCCTTTTTAAGTCACTTTTATTTATTTTTTTTGTCGTGTTAAATTGGCATTTTTGGGCATCAAATGCTTTAAAACGGCACACATCATTCATGAATTTTGCAGAAAAATAAAAAGTACTGTACTTTTTTTTATTGTCATCTACCATATTTTCACTTTTTTGAAGAAAAAAGTTGCATTGTCTGCTAAAATGTTGCAAAATTTGAGCAAAAATTTCCAGTGATACATAAAATCATTCCAAGTGTGAGAGACTGGAGTAATTTTCACATAATTGTTGTCACTTTTTAAAAAGTTGCAGTTAATGAATTAGAGAAAAACATCTGGAAATCCCATAACCTGCCCACGATGAAGCACATTAAACATAGAAAAAAACAGTTGGACACATACAAAATTGACATAAAAAGGTGCAAATTAAATGTAAGAATTTTGTGCAAGTTAAAAACAGGCTAAAAAGTCACAGTTCCACCCCTCAGTGTGTCTGGGATGCAGTTATTAAGAGCTCAGTGGTCCAATCTGGTACAGGGGCGTGCTGAGCTGTCATTGTTTGATTGACAGCTCAGCCATCGAGTCTGAGACTGGGAGGTACTGGCTGTCTCTAGGTGTTCATTGACCCAGGTGATTGCCAGGCTACTTAACTGGGCTGTTACTCCCAGATCTCTGCCAGACGTACATTCAGCTATTGTGTGGTTTGTCTCTCTGTGCTTTGCTTTCTGTTTGTAGATCTTTCGTTGCCTGACCTTGGACCTCGTTCTGACCATACGTCTGTTTAATCCCTTCTGCTCTGATCCGCTATCATCCTGGTATTCTGACCTTGGAACATTATCTGACCACGCTTTGTCTCTTCCTTCTGTTTATGACATACCCTTCTAGCTTTTTATCTCGGACTTCTTGACTATCCCATCTCATGGTTTGGCCATGAGAAGTAATTTGGCGTCACATTACGTCTGGCCAATACATTTCTGTTTTTCATCATGGTGAAGCCTGTTCACATGCTCTTTGACCAGGTGGCAAATGTGATGTAGATGACTCAGGATCTGGCTTAGGAATGCTAAAGTATGGAGTCATGACAATTTCAGTTGCAGGGTTAGATGATTAGCTAGATGAAACCCTCCTATAGCTCTCTACTGCCGGAAGTGGCTGTGATGTCAGTACCCTCTGAGGTACAGTTGGTCTCTCCTTAACGTGTAATGGTCCTCCCTGTTAAATTTTTGGGAGAGAAAGACCAATTTAGGGTAATCAGGGAGAGCTGTAGGTTGTTTTTTACCCTGTGCCCGATCATTAGGGGAGGAGTACCAGAGGGAGGGAATAATCATGTCCCTACTGTAAGGGGGTCTTCAGACCTGAGCATTTCCCTTGTCCCCACAAGCGCTACAATGGGTTTCTGTTGACGCTTTTTCTCACGGTTTAGGTCTGATATATAACGAACCCAACAGAATCCAGATTGCTGAGGCTAAAATCATGAACCAGGCACAGGGGGGTCACACTGCTGAGGTCTACTCTACTGCGTTCTAACAGTGGCCACCGAAGTTCTGCGAAACCAAGCAGCTCTCAGGTTTCAGTTCCACAAAGGAATTTCCGAAACCCTTAAGGATGCTCTGGTTCTTCATGACACTCCATGCCATACAAATGGACCGCAGAATCCGTGAGAGACGGTGTGAACAACAGGCTACCTGTTATACTTCCCCGGAGCAAGTCGATTTACCGGAGTTGGAGCCATGGGAGGTTAGAGTTGCCAGTCTTCGTGTTGTGGAGAAAAGACGTAGACAAGATCTTGGACTCTGTCTGTACTGGGGTCTCTCTGAACATTTTCTCATAAATTGCCCAACTCATCCTCAGGCTAGCAAATTGTCGGGAGAACGCCTGAGTCTGGATGACAGCCGAGGAAGTCACCCAGACTTCCAGGTATCTTTTCCTTCCTCTGAAAAAGTACCAACATTGGTGTTCACTGATTGTAGGTTTGCTGCTGACTTTATTGATTCAGGACTGATTCTGAAGTTAGGGTTAGGGACAGTTAGTTTGGAAAGACCCATTCAAATATTCATCCCTGACAAGACACAATTAGCCTGGAATTTGTTAAAGAGGGTAACAGTGGATTTCACACACCAAGTGGGAACACTCTGAATATATCTCATCTTCCATGGTTGCAGATTCACAATTCTGTTATTTATTGGTGTCAGAAGGATATTTTTAAATTGAGTCGCAATTGTTGCAAGATATGTCTAAAAACTGAACAAATATGGTCCATTAGTCTGAAGGGGTCTGTCAGTGTACATCAAGGACTTTGGAGATGTGTTTTCGAAAAAAGAGGCAAACATACTACCCCCCTTCATCCTTACAATTTTTCGGGGCCGGAACAGACCCCGATGACAAAATATGTTAACAAAAGTTTATGGAAAGGTCATATCCATCCTTCCTCTACCCCTGTAGATGCCAGATTTTTCTTTGTTAAAAAGAAAGAGGAGGGTCTCCGTCCTTGCCTCGATTTCTGAGAACTAAACAAAATCATGGTAAAAAATACTCACACACTTCCACTCAACCCCGACCTATATAGTCAGCTTCTAGGGGCCAGGGTGTTTTCTAAACTTCATCTTATAGAGGTTTACAATTTCATATGCATCTGGAAGGGTGAGGAGTGGAAACGGCGCTTTTAACATCTGAGGCTCTATTTGAAACCTTGTCATGCCATTGAGTTCAACCTCGTGATCTTAAGGCTTTGCATCCTCTTCTGGGATTCAACAACTATTGTAGGAAATTTATCAAGGGTTTTCTGAGATTGCTAAATCACTTATTGACCTTACATGTAAGGGGTGAATCTCAAGGTTTTGTTGCCGGGTGCAATCAGGGCTTTTGAAAAATTAAAAGAGTGTTTCATGCCTGCACCCATTCTGAACCAACCTGATCTCCAAGAACTATTCATTGTGGAGGTGGATGCTTCAGAGGTCAGAGTAGGAGCAGCTTTATCGCAGGGGTCCAAAACTCTGACCAACCTGCGTCCATGTGATTTTTTTTCCTAAAACATTTACGCTGACGGAAAGAAATTTTGATGTTGGGAATTGAGAGGTACTTAATGTCAAATTGGAGGCATTTTTTGGAGTGGGTGGTTCATCCAGTTACTGTGGTCACTGATCACAAGAATCTAGCTTACATTGAATCATCTAAAAGGTTAACTTCAAGACAGGTCAGATGGTCCTTGTTTTTCTCTAGGTTTAATTTTTCAATTACATTCAGGACATTGACCTGTTATCATGCCTTTGCCACTACTAATCTCCTGATGAACCCAGACTTATACCTTTTGTTGGCCCTTTACGATTCAGCGACATAACAGCCAGCTCGTCACTATTTTGCTTAATTTGCACAGAGCAGATTGCAAAGAATCTGTATCCTGGAGAGTATGGATTTTTGTGAAGTTGGAGAAGAATTTAATTCCAGTTGATTAAATTTGCCCATCTCTGGTGACCGCCTTTGGCGAACTTAGAAGCAGTGGCGTACCGTCAATTGTAGCAGACACGCAGCTGCTATGGGGCCCGGACAGGTGGGGGGCCCGCAACGGCCGCTGTGGTTTGGCAGCTGTGCTGACACAGTACTACCAGGGGGTCGGCGGGGAGGCAGAGCATAGCTGTGCTATATACTCACCTCCTCCTGGCGCGGTCTCTGCAGCCCCCCTGCTCTTCTCCCGCAGTCTCCGGCGCCTGTGTTCAGCGGTCAGGTGGTATCGCTTATTAAAGTCATGAATATGCACATAATCATGACTTTAATGAGCAGTACCACGTGACCGCTGAACACTGGCGCCGGAGACCGCGGGAGAAGAGCTGGGGCTGCAGAGACCGCGTCGGTGGGAGGGTGAGTATAAGTTAAGGGATATTCACCTGTCCCGTTCCACTGCTGCGTTGCTGTGTCCTCGCGTCCTCTCTAGCTGTGAATGTTCAGGCAGAGGGCGCGATGACGTAGTTTGTGCGTGCCGCGCCCTCTGCCTGAGCATTCACTGCGGAGGACCCAGAAGACAGCGCCGGTCAGTGGTGCACCAGGTGACAGGTAAATATCTCAGGTGCCGGGAGGTGAGTATCTTTTTTTTTTGCTTCCAGCAGCTGCGGCAGTATAAGGGACCTATACTATGGGGCACAATCTATGGAGCATCTATGGGGGCATTATCTATGGAGCATCTATGGGGGCATTATCTATGGAGCATCTATGGGGGCATTATCTATGGAGCATCTATGGGGGCATAATCTAGGGAGCATCTATGGGGGCATAATATATGGAGCATCTATGGGGCATTATCTATGGAGCATCTAAGGGGGCATAATCTATGGAGCATCTAAGGGGGCATAATATATGGAGCATCTATGAGGGCATTATCTATGGAGCATCTATGGGGGCATAATCTATGGAGCATCTATTGGGGCACAATCTGTGGAGCATCTATGGGGGCATAATCTATGAAGCATCTATGGGGGCACAATCTATGGAGCATCTATGGGGCATTATCTATGGAGCATCTATGGGGCATTATCTATGGAGCATCTATGGGGCACAATCTATGGAGCATCTATGGGGGCATAATCTATGGAGCATCTTTGGGGCAGCATCTATGGGGGCACAATCTATGGAGCATCTATGGGGGCACAATTTATGGAGCATCTATGGGGGCATAATATATGGAGCATCTATGGGGGCACAATCTATGGAGCATCTATGGGGGCATAATATAAGGAGCATCTATGGGGGCATTAACTATGGAGCATCTATGGGGTACAATCTATGGAGCATCTATGGGTCCATAATCTATGGAGCATCTATGGGGCAGCATCTTTGGGGGCATAGTACATGGGGCATCTATGGGGGCATAATACATGGGGCATCTATGGGGGCACAATCTATGGAGCATCTATGGGGGCACAATCTATGGAGCAACTATGGGGGCATTATCTATGGAGCATCTATGGGGGCATAACCTATGGAGCATCTATGGGGCACAATCTATGGAGCATCTATGGGGGCATTATCTATGGAGCATCTATGGGGGCATAATTTATGGAGCATCTATGGGGGCACAATCTATAGAGCATCTATGGGGGCATAATCTATGGAGCATCTATGGGGGCACAATCTATGGAGCATCTATGGGGGCATAATCTATGGAGCATCTATGGGGCACAATCTATGGAGCATCTATGGGGGCATAATATATGGAGCATCTATGGGGGCACAATCTATGGAGCATCTATGGGGCATAATCTATGGAGCATCTATGGGGGCACAATCTATGGAGCATCTATGGGGGCATAATCTATGGATCATCTATGGGGGCACAATCTATGCAGCATCTATGGGGCATAATCTATGGAGCATCTATGGGGCATTATCTATGGAGCATCTATGGGGCACAATTTATGGAGCATCTATGGGGGCATAATACATGGGGCATCTATGGGGGCATAATACATGGGGCATCTATAGGGGCACAATCTATGGAGCATATATGGGGGCATTATCTATGGAGCATCTATGGGGGCACAATCTATGGAGCATCTATGGGGGCATAACCTATGGAGCATCTATGGGGCAGTATCTATGGGGGCACAATCTATGGAGCATCTATGGGGGCATAATTCATTTTTTTTGTTAAATGTGTCCCCTCACTGTGCTGGCACTTTACATTTACAATGGCTCTGGCTTTTTTTTTTTGGGGGGGGCCCATTCAGACTTTTGCTATGGGGCCCCATGATTTCTATGTACGCCCCTGCTTAGAAGAAAGACTCGGACAAAATAACATTTAATTTCATAATCATGTGACAAAAACTAAGCTTAGGTCTATGGGTCTCCAATCTGCTTCTGCAGACAGGTTTCATTTAAAGTCTATTATTAGAAGAGCCCATTAGTTGGAGTGTCAGATGTCATGTTAACATGCAATCCATCCACTCTACAATCCACTGAAGCTCTGAATAGCAGAAAATCGCCAAATGCGTCTGCAAAAACAGAGCTTTTATCATAATGACAGTGGATGCCTGGGTCAGACTATAGAGATGCCTAATATGATAATTTATTTTCTCCCCTAAAATGAATGTGTTCAAGCATTGAAAAGAGACTTGATTGCTTCATTCAGCCAGAGTTCCAAAATACTTCTGGAAATTATGTATATTTATCTCAAATCAGACTGTGGTCTAAATATAGTCGCCCTCCGTTCTTTTCCCAGGGCCTTGTCTATGGAAATAGAATAAAAATACAAATCTTCCACCCATTATTCCTTCTGTCGCTTCGGTTTTTTGAGACGTCGGCTGAATTGTTTACATGATGTCGGGTTATTCGGCAGTCTATCATTAGCATATAAAATTTGCATGTGCGCGATCTAGCATTGCAAAACGAGATCATCACAGTAACATTGTTTTAATAAAACTCATTTGATTGGACACTGATGAAACTGGATCTGTTTAAGAGGAAAGCAAATTATTGTTTTAGGAAATGACTGTGCAAACGTTTCAATTACTGCACCTGAAATTACATGGGGAGAAATTTGTGGATTTCAAATAAAATTAAATGTGTACATTTATGAGCAATTAAGTTTACATTATGCAATTGCTATTCGCAAAGACAGGGATTGGAAGTGGAAGAAAATAAGTGGAATCCAAGCTGGAAAGTAACATAGAAGGCAAAAAATCAGTTTGCAGCCCTTGCCCTATAGGTAAATACCCTTAAAACGGTTGTCCACTACTTGGATAACTTCTCATACCCTTCGCTTGGCCACCATGAAATAATAAAGCTTATACTCACCTCCCATGCTGGCGCCGTTCCCGCAGTGTCGGCACTCGCTTTCCATGGGGCTCAAGTGCTGTTGTTGAGACACGTAACATCGGTGCCCAATCAGCACTGGCGTCACTGTTTCCGCCTCCTGTCTAATTGAGCAGGAAGAGGAAGTCCGAGATCAGTTGCAGCCCAAACTTCCTCTTCATGTTCGATTTGTCTGAAGGTGGAGACAGTGACGCCAGCACTGATTGGGCGCCGGCATCATATGTCACAACACCGCACAACAGCCCCGGGGAGAGCAAGTGCCAACACCGCGGGAACGATGCCGGAACGGGAGATGAGTATAAGCTTTATTATTTTATGGGGGCCAAACATTTTGATCAAGAAGAGGTTGTTCAAGTAGTGGACAACCCCTTTAATAAGGCAGGGCAACTTTTTGGAAGACACCAGACACTTGGCACCAGATCTCCCCCTTCTAAAACTACATTCCCATCCCCATTTCCCAAGAGCTTTTTTTTCCTCCCTTAATTTTATGTGTTGATTCTGGCAACCAATTAGGGCACAGAAACCATCCACAAGGTCATGACACAAGGTTTTCTATGATTGGTTGCTGAAGCCACATGTCCCTGGCCATATAAAAAGCAGACATCTTGTTTTGATTTGCTCAGTGTCACAGTGCAGAGAGGTTGTGCCTACACTAGTGCTGGTGCTGCTGACAGTGAACTTATCCTGTGTGAAATCGATTTTTCAGCATCAAAGTAGATTGTGCAAAAACTGTGTGGCAGTCTCTGGAAGCCCCATTAGCTACTCCAAATTGTTATTGCTAACACTGTGTTTCAGTGACAAATCAGAAGGCCAGATTTCCACTTAAAAATTGTTACACCTAATATAGTGTTGCAGCCACCAGGCCCAATTAGCTCCTCCAAATAGTTTGTGCTAAAACTGTGTTTCAGTGGCAAATCAGAAGGCTATATTTCCACTTAAAAATCGTTAGGCATAACAGTGTTGATCAGGCATACTATCTATGAAAATAAATAGTGATTGTTCATTTAGTGACAGGTGACTGACAGCTATGGGCCTAAGAGGGGAAGGCTACTTATAACATGAGTGGGAAAAAGCGAGGTCATGGTGGAAGGGGAATAGGCTTGGTGTTCCACGTGTACTAGATGTTAATGTGAATGAAAGATCAACTGAACAAACATCATCTCGTCCTATCCAAAGACCACTGACAACATACCCGACTCCCATTCTTTGGCAGCTGCACAGCCTAGATGTAGATGAGGCTCAGAAAGAGCATGTGCTCGACTGAATGCTGATGAGACTCAGATGCCAAAATTTCCACGTGGACTGCACTGTGGTGTCAGGGCAAGAAGAGGAGGGTAACTCTCAGGGTGAGGAGTGTGAGAACAGAGAGGATGACAATGAGGTTGTAGATCCCACTTGGTGTGAATTCAGAGGTATGCAGCTGAGTAGCTCAGCAGAGCAGGTGGAGGAGTAAGATGAGGAGGTTATGATGCGACTTCCCACACAGACACAAAGTGACACAACCACAACAAGCACAGCTTCCTCAGCCCCATCTCTGCCTGTTGCCAGCACCGGTCGTGAGTGTGCAGTTCGCAGGGGCGCCAAGGGTTGCCTAGCCTGGGCACTGTATGAGACCGCAAAAGATGACTCAACATTCCTTATCTGTCAAATTTGCAAAGAAAACTCAGAAGAGGTAAGAATTACAATAATTTGACAACTACTGTACATGCATGAACAGACACATGCATGATCAATATGCCTTAGTGTGGGAATCTAATTGGGCTAAATTGTGGGCCCTGCCAACCACCGGCCGTCCCATCAACCCCATCTGCTGCTTCTTCCTCCTCCGTCACCATTTCAAGTGTTCACACACAGAGACTACAGTTGTTTACCCACCACAGTCAGGGTGAGTGAGAGCCAGTCAGCTGTTATAGAACTAGACATGACTGCTGCTTTGGTGTCCCCTAGCACAACACATCTTTCTCAATTCATCATAACATCTATGCCTGCACCTTACTCACAGTACAGCAGTTTGTCCTGTTCTCTGTACTCCTCCCTCTCTCAGCACAGCAGCCAGCTTTCGCTCCTGCAGTTGTGGTCACGAAAAAGAATGTTTCCTGTTGTGAATGGACTTGAAATGAGTTCTGAGCAGAGGCTCCCTCTGGTGGTTACAAGCGGTACTGGACTGTCAAGTGAAGATTGTGAGGATTGGGAATCAGGTGTTACTGACTGGTCTTATATAAGGGAGTCGCCTTCCCATCAGGGTTGCCGGTGATCAATTGTTCTGGTCTCAATCCTTGATTCCTGTTTCCTTTGTAGCCTGCTGTGTCGTGTCTGCATCTCCTGCTAACAGATAAGACATTTTCTTCTTTTTGTTTTTGTGCTTGATTTTTGCATTTTGTCCTGCACTTCTGTGGGGGCCTTCAGGGTCCCCTCCGGGGGCTTTTGCCCTCTCAGTTTAGTTCAGCCACTGATGTTTGTACATTTGCTTTTTCCAGTTTTTTCAGTGGCTGCTGTTTTGATTTTGTTACACCAGAGAACTAATTTAGGTGGTAGAGGTCGTGTGATCTCAGGTGTTTTTGAAATTAGTAGAGTTGGTGCTTTTCAGGGTTTTTGGGATTGCAGTAAGTGCCCTTCCTATCCTTTTCTATTTAGGTAGTTTGGGCCCCAACGTTTGCTCATACTATTTTCTGTCTGTGTCAGTATTTCTTCTTGTCTAACCGCCATTACATGTTTGGGGGCTTTCTATGTTCTTTGGGGATCTGCTCCAGGGCAGATAGCTTTCCTCTTTCTATCTTTAGGTGTAGTTAGTTTCTCAGGCTGTGACGAGGCGTCTAGGACCAACGTAGGAACGCTCCACGGCTGCCTCTAGTTGTGGTGGTTAGTCAGGGTACTGCAATCTCATAGATTCCAACTGCTCTGGTGTATTGCCTTTTTTACCTGCACTCCTCAGCTACCGAAACATAACAGTTTCCTTCTACACATGGCAAAGCTAAGAGCTTGAACTCCACCATCTCCAATCTGTTGGCCATGGAAATGCTGCTTTTCCGTCTGGTGGATACAGATGGTTTCCGAAAGTTGCTAGCTGCGCAGTCCGCCAGTACCAGTTGCCCAGTTGCCATTACTTCTCTTAGAAAGCTGTGCCTGCACTACACCAGCATGTCACCGACAACAATACCCGTTCCCTGAAAAAATCTATGTTTGACAGAGTGCATTTCACCACTGACACCTGGACGAGCTAACATGGGCACTGGTGGCTGTAGAGGCAGGCGGTCAAGGGGCTGATCCTCAAGTCTTTGAATCTCCGAGGCTTGTGGGACAAACCTATGTATCTAAGAGTTCCTCCACTGCTTCTGCCTCCTCGATCTCCTCTAGGCTCTCCATTGGTGCCCTCAACTTCTCCTTTAATCAGGCACGCGTTCCAATAGTGCAGATAGAATCTCCCCCACCCCGTACTGTGCAGCGATGGCTTACCTTATTCAGGCAGTGTTTAAATTAATATGCCCTGGAGATCGCAGTCACACAGCTCAAAAGTTGTGGACAGTTATCCAGGCCGAGTTAGAGCAATGGCTATCTCCACTAATCCTGGAGCCATGGAAAGCTGTATGCGATAACGGTGCAAACCTGGTAGCAACCCCACGCCGTGACAACCTCACACATGTGCCTTGCATAGCTCACATTCTCAACCTGGTGGAACAGCAATTTCTCCGCCACTAACCAGGCCTGGATGAGCTGCTGAAAAAAGCATGGTCGCTGTATGCTCACTTCCACCAAATGCACCCCGCAGGTCATCGATTTCCTTCGATACAGAGGTCTTTCAGCCTACCGGTTAACCGCTTGATTTGCGATGTTCTGACACGGAGGAATTCCACTCTGCCCATGTTGCAGTGGCTGTGGCAGCAGCGATGAACCCTGGTGCAGTATGTCTTTTTGCATAGCCTGGTCCAATGCAGTCAGGACGTGGTGCAAATCACGCCTGCAGAGTGGGCACAGGTGAAGGACCTCTGCAACCTTTTGCATAGTTTTGAAATGGCTACTAAAATGGTTAGCACTGATGATGCCATCATCAGTATCATATTATCTACATGCTGGAGCACACTTTCAATAGTCTGCGTGAGGAGGTGATGGTCTCAGAGGAAGAGTTGGAAGCAGAGGAGGATGCGAAAGTGATAACAATATCTCAAATTTCCAGACTGACGTCACACAGTCAGGTCCCATGGGAGGGTGGCTTACAGCGATCAAGGGGGGAGGGGCTCATGGTACCAGACAAATATTATTGAAGATGCAGGAGCCGAGGAACAAATTGTGGAGGACGAGGTAATGGACGTGCAACAGTCAGGAGATGAAGAGGATATGATATGCTCTCTGTTTTCCATTGTTGGCGGGAGGGGAGGGAGGAATCAATCTTGAGTATTACCCCACCACCAACACAGCATGGACTTGGACCTCATGGAAATGCCCGACACATGAGTACCTTTTTGCTACACTATCTTCAACATGATGCCCGTATTCTTAGGGTTAGAAATAGTGCTGATTCTGGGTTGCCAGATCAAAGGTACAAGAGTAAATTTAGCCAGATTCTTCCCCCCCTGGAAAGGGATGCGTGCATGCTGGAGTATCGAAATACGCTTGTCGACAATCTTAAGAGTGGTTTTCCCCAAAACAGCAGCGAGGCACACAGTGTGCTTCCCAGTTGTAGACGTCTAACCCCGGGAACATCAAGACGTCATCATCAAAACATTAGCAGTAGCAGTCTAAGTGGCGAAAGCAATTTCTGTGAGTTGTTTAACACATTTTTTAGACCAGCCCATGCATCAGCAGAACAGAGTACAAGTCTGTCACGTTGTGAATGACTGGACAAGATGGTGCAGGAGTATCTAGAACGCAATATCATTGCCATAAGGAATGGTTTGGAGCCTTTTACATTTTGGTCTTCAAAAATGGAAGGAAGAGAGGCCTGAGTTCGCCTGTCGCCTTGAAAGTTTTGTCATGCCCGGCAGCCACCATTCTCTCAGAACGTGTCTTTAGCGCTGCTGGTGGTATCCTGACATATAAGCGCTTCCATCTGTCCCATCAAAGTGTAGACCACCTAACTTTCATTAAAATGAACAAATCATAGATCTCTGATGAATTTTGCATCCCATTCGCAGATTGGGCAGACTAAGTGATTGTGTAGTTTTTAGTGTCATATATTGATCTCGCTTTATTGCAGTCTGTGTCATCTTTTTTGTGGTTTCTGGACTTGCTGTTGCTATTGCTGCTGATGTTACAATTTTTTTAATATGTGGAGAATCCAAGTTGGGTCTGTATCTGGTGGGCTGCCTGTGGTGGAAGCTGTGTCAGAGGCCCATTATACTATTTCTTCTCTGTGAATATTGATGCCACTTTAGTGGTGTGTGACAATTATTTTTCGAAAAGTGGAGTCTCCAAGTTGTGTCACCATCTGGTTGATTGCCTGTGTAAGTAGGTCTCCCAGACAGGCAGGCCTGCACTTACTTTCAGTCAACTACCTCTGTTACTATTTTTACGTTTTTCTATCAATAGTAGTCTATAAAACTGATTTTTGTGCCATCTGAGTGTGGCTGGTATAATAAAAAAAAACTTGGAGGTGTAACATAGAATCATAGAATGGTAGAGTTGGAAGGTACCTCCTGGGTCATCTGGTCCAACCCTTTGCTCAAAGCAGGATTCACTAAATCATCCCAGACAGATGTCTGTCCAGTCTCTGTTTGAAGACTTCCATTGAAGGAGAACTCACCACCTCTCGTGGCAGCCTGTTCCACTCATTGATCACCCTAACTGTCAAAAAGTTTTTTCTAATATCTAATCTGTGTCTCCTCCCATTCAGTTTCATCCCATTGCTTCTAGTCTTTCCTTGTGCAAATGAGAATAAAGATGATCCTTCTACAATGTGACAGCCCTTGAGATATTTGTATACAGCTATTAAGTCTCCTCTCAGTCTTCTTTTTTGCAAGCTAAACATTCCCAATTCATGCAACTGTTCCTCATAGGACATGATTTGCAGACCGGTCACCATTCTGGTCGCTCTAATGACCTCACAAGAGGTGTGAGGTCTCCCAGCTAAGAAGGCTTATCCACCCTTAACCACCAGGTCCTCATTAAAACTTCAATTCCAAGCTGTAAATGCTGGGCCACACTCTGGTACCTCATGCATGGCCCATGACTGATTGCTTGTGTGCCATTATAACAGGTTCTGCTGTGGGTCAATTGATCATTTAACTACCTGTGTTACTATTGCTACACTTTTTCTATCATAGTAGTCTATAAAACTGATGTTTGTGCCATCGGAGTGTGGCTGGAATACAAAAAAAAATGGAGGTGTTGCATGAGGTGTGAGGTCTCCCAGTTCGCTAGGAATGCTGAAATATACACTTTTATAATCTGTCCGACATACCTCTATTGTGTCAGGGAGGTATGTTTTCTCCCTTTGTGTCAGCGGCCTCAGCAGTGTCAATCATCCCCCTCTTGTTTCTGACCCCCGCCTCCTCTCCTTGCGACATCACCGGCGGCGTTTCGTGTAGTGGCGGCCCCAGATCCCTCCCGCAGTGTGTTATGATGTATTCACACTGCGGGGCTGGGAATCTGGCACCTGCGCAGTGAGCAAAGCGACGGAGGGAGATGAGGGACAGGCGCAGAGATCCTCACTGCGCAGGCACCAGATTTCCAGCCCCGCAGTGTGAATACATCATAACACACAGCGGGGCGGGATCTGGGGCCACCGCTACACGAAGCGCCGCCGGTGACGTCGCAAGGAGAGGAGGGAGATGATTGACACCGCTGAGGCCGCTGACACAGGGGGAGAAGACATACCTCCTTGACAGAATAGAAGTATGTCGGACAGATTATAAAAGTGTATATTTCAGCTTTCCTAGTGTGTGGCCCAGCTGCGCTTGGAGCCATATGTACCCAGGAGGATACACAGAAGGTAAACCCACACTCACACCTGATATTCATTCACACCTTCACTATTCCCTGGAGCCACCAGAGGGAGCCCTTGAAGAGTATCTATATATATAAGGGTTGTGGAGAGACGGCAGTTAGAGTGAGATTTTAGTCTACCTCAGATCTAGTCAGATCACCTCAGAGAGACGAGCTGAGAGGGAGAATTACCTCAGAAAGCTGAAAGACTGTCTGTTACCCTGGAAAGTGGAAAGTTAGCTCTTGAAGTGTGCACAGATCAGTTAGACGGAAGGTCCTGATAGCTGCTTCAGACAGAGCATGAGAAGGAAAGGGAACAGCAGTTACAGAAAGACTGAAGACTACAGCTTGAACTTAGTTTACTGTGTGGAGTCCAGTAATAGTGGAGAAGGATAGCCACTTCAGCCTGGTCAGAACTGAGTCAACTGAGGGTAGTTTCAGTGAGCAAGCGTGCCGACGCTTTGAGAGCAGTGAAGAGAAAGGAGAATCAGCCATCTACTGCTAGTGTGTGTTTATGTTAAGGGTAAGAGTAGGACGAAAGGCGAGTGGAAAGGAAGAAGAGAGTGACAGAGGTTGAAACAGCATTGATCGCTTACCTCTACTTTGAACAACTGGACACCGGGTCCGAGCTTGCTAGCATCTACACGACTAGTAGGAGATACCGGAGACCCTGTGGGACTTCAAGTCGCAGGGGTCCAGCAGTGCTGATACGTAACCGGGGTCAGGAAGAACAGGAGTCTGGTCAGCGCAACCATTAGAGACTAAGTTCTATCCAAGAGAAGGCTCCACCACAAAGTCAGCCGGGCGTATATGAGAAGACAGAGTTAGACTTCGTTTCATACAGGTCAGAAACTCACACATACAGGAGTACGGAGGCCCTACACCTACTCAGTGGGATTACTGGATGTGCATCCTCCACCCTGCCAGCTTCCCGGGACGTGCCTGCATCTACCATCAGTAAAGGTACAGAAAGAGACTTTCGTGGGTGTGTCTGCCTTATTGCTCCTGCACCCCTACACCGCCATATACCCTGAGGGATCCAGTCTTGCCTGTGGAAGACTTAACACCTTGCTGCCCAGTAAGAACCCCTCAGAGGATCTACCCTGCAGCGCTGGTCACCCTGACCAGGTACCACAGGTGGCGTCACGAACAAACTGTATATACTTTAATCCCCTGTAAATATCCCACATTTTAGTGAATGCCCAGGGCCACGGACCGAGCTGTGCTACCCGTGACATCCCCCATTGAAGTGAACGGGCTCGGTACCGAGTACCTCACAGGCCCTGGCGGGCGACTCACTAGCGATCAGAAACATAAGAGCCACCTTCACAGAATGCAGCCTTAGTGCTGCTGAAGGTGGCTCTTTTACTTAAAAAGGCCCTGGGGGGGTGACAGGTTCCCTTTAAGAAGGCTTACACCACTCCCTTAACCACCAGGTCCTCATAAAAACTTCAATTCCAAGCTGTAAATGCTGGGCCTGATACTTCATGCTTGGGTCATGGCTGACTGCTGCTGTGCCATTTGCAATTTTCTACTGTGAGTCAATTGATGCCACTTTTCCTGGTGTCTACCCCTAATTTTAGCTGTTTGGGAAGCTTTTTGTCACCCCTTAATGTGTTGCTTTGCTCTTATTATTTTATTCCCATTGATCCCCTTAGTTTTCTTTTGTTTTTCTTTCTAAATTCTCCATAACATTACAGAGATATAGGCCTTTTTATTTAATGCTGATTTTTATGGCCTTTCCCATAGGGGTGTGGCTCACAGGTTAATTATGCAGAGCAGTCTAAGGACACGCCCCAGAGGATCCATTGAGCCAGGTACAATAAAAAAAAGTATCAATAAATAAAAAGGCCCTTATTTCTGGAACCAAATGGCACAAATAAAAAAGCAAAACAATAGATTAATCAGAGGAACCGCAGGAATAAAATAAGTTAAAAAACTTGTCACTTTTGACCTTAAGTTGTGACAAATGCAATTTAAATGACTTTTCTGGGGCTGAATGTTTTATAATTTATCTATAATTATTAAAAATAAATAGAGCAAATTGGTATATAACAAATCAAATTGTTCTACATATCTGAAGTATTTGGATTAATTATAATCCAATTTTTTCAGGTTTCAATTTGCACAAATTTAGCATAATGGCGGCTGCGATGTTAGTAGATTTTTTGGGGTGACTGAAAATAGGTTAAAATTAGAAAAAAAATGTTACTCCCCTTTCTTCACCTAATTTTACCCAAGGTCCTCCTTTCTGGTCTGTTTTTCTGGTACTCCATTCTGATGTTCAGGCCAATCTGATACCTTTGTCTTCACGCAGTCACAAAAGGGGAGCAAAACATGTTATGACAGGGTGTAAGTGATGTAGAAAGAGGTGAGGAACAGCTGCAGAGAGGAAAGTATAAGGTTTTTTTAAAATCTTTTAACCACCTTTCAATTTGGATTAAATTGAATTTGCTCACTTAATTTGAGCGAATCTGCCCGTATTGAATATTGGGACATTTATTCAACACAATTCATTGATTCATCCACTGCCCAAGTCTTCGGATGATCCGGATAAACATAACACCGGTGAAGACAAACACGTAAACATTGCAGCTAGTGATTGACCGTCTGACATATGTCTGTTCCAGATAGAATGGGATGCACACAGACCTGTTCTGTACTTTATGGATGCCCAGATGGATATATCACTGCTGCAGCCAATCACTGCCTGCAGCAGTCTCATTCCCTTACAAACAAAACAGGAGTCATAAAGAACAACTGTTGACCTGGAATGTATTAGAACAGAATCTGTGGTGAATCAGTAATGTGAATATTATTTATTTTATTATTTCAAATAATTTTGGTGGTTTACAAAAATAGAGCCGGATAGCTCATGTAAAAATCCAGTGTCCTCTACCCTCACGCACCATGCAAAGGTTCTTTCCTACTGGTGACAGGATGCCGCCGGAATAATATTATACATAAAGGTCAGAAAACAAGAACTTTTTTGAGTTTTGCTGTAGAACCACATGTATATTACAGCATTTCTATGAAAATACAATATAGTGGGCTTTTGGGTGGCATTTACAGAGCCGTATTCTAGTTTGATACCAAGAACCGTTTGGCAAAAATATGCATGACTTGCCAAAGTTTCATAGCAAATCACAGGAATCATGTGTTTTGGCTGTCACTAATGATGGATCACAGCACAATATTTGGCAGGATAATGAATTGTAAAAGAAATTGTAAAATGTAAATATTCTATAGACTAGAGGAAAAAAAAAAAACAATAAAAATTCTAAAATATAAAATAAGTATCATAGGGCACATCTTCTCCATGAGTCAGTGCTGGCAATGTGACACATATCAGTGACATTTTGTAAGTGTTCAGGTCTTGAAAGTGTACAAATGACAGGTTGAGTAATGGGTGGAAACATCACTATGTAATATAAAGGTGTGCTCTGAGCTGCTAAGTATCAGCTACAAAACTGTAAAAGTCACAACTCGTCCTCTAGTAATTATTATATTTTAGTTAACATAAGTTGAAGGTTTGTTTGTTCTAAAATGCAGCAGCTAAATAGAAAAAGAGAAAGCATTATCTATGCCTCTATCTATCTATCTATCTATCTATCTATCTATCTATCTATCATCTATCTATCTATCTATCTATCTATCTATCTATCTATCTATCTATCTATCTATCTATCTATCTATCCCTCTATCTACTGTATCTATCTATCTATCTATCTATCTATCTATCTATCTATCTATCTATCTATCTATCTATCTATCTATCTATCTATCTATCTATCTATCTATCTATCTATCTATCTACAGGGCGGGCCATTTATATGGATACACCTAAATAAAATGGAATGGTTGGTGATATCAACTTCCTGTTTGTGGCACATTAGTATATGGGAGGGGGAAAACTTTTCAAGGTGGGTGGAGACCATAGCGGCCATTTTGAAGTTGGCCATTTTGGATCCAACTTTATTTTTTCCAATGGGAAGAGGGTCATGTGACACATCAAACTTACTGAGAATTTCACAAGAAAAACAATGGTGTGCTTGGTTTTAACTTAACTTTATTCTTTCATGAGTTATTTACAAGTTTATGACCACTTATAAAATTTGTTCCACAAACAGGAAGTTGATATCACCAACCATTCCCATTTTATTTAGGTGTATCCATATAAATGGCCCCTGTATTAGCTATCCATCTACAAGTGCTTCTCACTAAATTAGAATATCATCAAAAATGTTAATTTATTTCAGTTTTTCAATACAAAAAGTGAAACTCCTATATTATATAGTCATTACAAACAGAGTGATCTATTTCAAGTGTTTATTTCTGTTAATGTTGATAATTATGGCTTACAGGCAATGAAAACCCAAAAGTCATTATCTCAGTAAATTAGAATACTTTATAACACCAGTTTGAAAAATGATTTTAAAATCCGAAATGTTGTCCTACTGAAATGTATGTTCAGTAAATGCACTCAATACTTGGTCGGGACTCGTTTGGCTTCAATTACTTCATCATTGCGGCGATCAGCCTGTGGCACTGCTGAGGTGTTATGGAAGCCCAGGTTGCTTTGACAGCAGCCTTCTGCTCATCTGCATTGTTGGGTCTGGTGTCTCTCATCTTCCTCTTGAACAAAGTAAAAGAAATGTTGTGGATATTACCCATGCTGCTGAATAAGGCTGGAGTTAGACACAACGTATAAAAATACGGACCGTATTATACAGTCGTAATATGCAGAAATGTTCCCTAAACAGTGGTACATTTGTCATCCATTGTCAAGGTGTGGCTGCGTATTTTGCGCATTTAAGCATCCATATGTCATCCGTATGGCATCTGTATGGCGAGATGTTCTCGTCGGCTTGCAAAACCGACATATAATGGATCCCAATGACAGGTTTTAAATCACAAAAGAAAGAATAGATATATATATACAGTACCTACAAGTAGTATTCAACCCCCTGCAGATTTAGCTGGTTGACACATGCGGAATTAACTTGGCATTGTGACATTTGTACTGTAGATCAGCCTGGAAGTGGGAAATGCACTGCAGCAAAAATTTTTGTTTTAATTTTTTTTATTTTTTTTTTAAAAACGTTAAAAGTTAATTCAGAGTGTCATTTATTATTCAACCCCTCAAACCACAAGAATTCTGTTTGGTCCCCCTAAAGTATTAAGAAGTAGTTCAGGCACCAAGAATAATGAGCTTCACATGTATGGATTAATGATCACTTTTGCCAGCCTTTTCTGACTA
>JARQOD010000001.1:450018362-450128331 GCA_033576555.1 Oophaga sylvatica
TTTCCATAGACCTATAGAAGCTAATGAACTAGGGGTCATTCATATGCGCTTCTGCTCCATTCACATGTGGGAAACCAAGTTCTTATGAATTGTGAGGACAACATCACTATGACTCCTAGAGATCATACATTTTATTGTGTACACATACAAATTTGTTCTCAGCATCTTTCAATGCTTTGGGCCCAACTCATCCTTCCCATTCCAACAAATACAAGTGTATCAAGTGCCAACTTTTTTAATAATGCAAAGTACTGTAATAGGGTAGCACTCCTTTGCTATCTGCATAATATGCCTTCGATACAGATAACATATCCTACATAAATAGCATAAAGCACTTAACGAATGTTTATCATGTTACATCAGTAGATGAAGCGTGCAAGATGTTTGTTTGGCGCTTACTACATCTCTACACCGTGTAGGCATCTCATTATGCATAGACTTCCATCCTTGAGGATAATAGTAACAACAGGCCCGCGCTCGCTTGTACTCGGATATTATAATCCTTCCCGATATTTTTAATTTTAATGGTTTTTCTAAAGATGAAATGTCATTCACCAGCGAAATTTGCAATGCCTGGGGCCTAACAATGCCGATGTAGCGCGATCAAGCTTCGGTTCATTGGTGCTCACTCTTCTACAAGGGAAATAAAGGAAAGTACACAATAAAGAATAAAGTGAGAATATTCCGATCACATCGACATAACGTACCTCTTTATATAGAATACATTCACTTCCGCCACGTGTAATGAATAAGATTAAGAAAGGAAATAGAAGAATGTACAGAATACTAATAGTGATCCTTGAATAGATGGAAAGCAGAGCAGGTTTACATTATTGCTTAATTATCAAAAGCTAGGCTATACTTCTTAAAGGGTATAACAGCATTTTATATATACTTTGTCTTTTAAGAGGATCTGTCACTTGCTCAAAAAATTTGTATTAAATACTTTGTAAAAATCCCTGAACTCCCTTGATTCTGACGCTCTTTTCTGTTTTGCAGTACGTCGCTCCATTAAAGTGATAATCACATTTGTTACTATTAGAGCGCAGTATGTGAAATCTCTGCTTGTGGGTGTTTCTTTAGAGTTTTCTCTGTGGCGTGCACTTTCACCCTTCCCTCCCAGGTGCTACCAGTTGCATCTTGACAGCTGATTCAGGAGTCTCAGTTGCTGCTGAGCTGTGATTAGCAACATCTGGGAAGGGGTTGTGAAAGTGTACGTTCCCAGAGACTACTGTGAAGAAACACCCAGTTGGTTTTTAAGCAGAGATTTCACATACTGCGCTCCAAAAGAAACAAATGTGAATATCTCTGCCATGGAGCGATGCAGCGCAAAATGGAAAAGAGCGGCAGAATCAGAGAAGCTTAGGGATTTTTACAAGGTATTTAATTCATTTTTTTTGAGCAAGTGACATCTCTTTAATTGTTTTTCCAATTTAATTTTTAATTCAATTTGTAAGTCTATTTTCTGCAATGTTTTCCAAGCTGCTCTATCCCCTTCTTAGCCCAGTTCATCAACTGAGCTGTCTGGCAAGCAGTCCCGATTTCTTGCGAATATGAACAATTTTGTGCATGCACATGATTTCAATCACTAGGAGGACCAATTCAAATACCTACTTCAGTCACTATTCCTCTTCAGTAGTCACTTTTCCCCCACAATGACTAAGTTGACCATGTGCATTGGCACCACAACTGATCAGAACAATGCGCATGCATCATAATCTCACCGCTCTGCGTCTCTGCTGTAATACATAGCAATGATTCTGCAAAATTGCGTGATTAGTGTTAGGGTCTAGCAACGGAATGGGCATCACTGAGCTGTGGTAGAGCAGAGAAAGAAAGTGACATGATTACTGATGGAAAGGAGTGACTGAACATTGGACCCCTCACTGATTGGCACCATGCACATGTGCAAAACTGTGTGTCTTGTCTTGCTGAAAGGAGAACACCCACAGACAGCTATACTGACAGATTTGGGTAAGGCTAGGGTCGCACCACTGTATTTTCTCTCATCCGAGAAAATCAGTCCAATTATGCTAATCACACTATGATCAGAGTTGGATCAGAGTAAGATCAGAGTGTAATTGAATTCTCTCGGATGAGGAAAAGATTTTAAATTCTCCATCTTCTTCATTCAGTCAGTCCGTGAGAATCAGATTACACTTGCATAGCCGAGTGTGATCCGATTTGTGGATGCAAATTGTGCATGCTGCAATCTTTTTCCTCAGATAGACTCGGTTCGAGGAAAAAACTGGACAAGTGCATGACAGCATAGAATAACATTGGATCGAGTGTTAGCTGATGTTTTGTTAAATAGCTATCACGACACAGCTGTCAGGTGACCCAGGACCAGGGGCTACTTCCCTGTCCTTAACACTTGGGGGCACCCTAGCTCGCCCTGTTCCCTGGGATACTTCAGATGGTGAAGATATCGGGGCCTCTACCCTTGCCTTATCTCCTAACTTAACCCTCCATCTGTTCTCCTCCCCCACCCTGGGAAGAGGGGGCGCTACTGTGCACCGTAGTACACCAACCCAACAAACAAGGCAACACAAACAAGTGTTAACAGAAAACTCCAGGCATACAAAATATTCACTCACATATAACAGGGGTCTAAAGGTAGGGGAATAAACCACAATAGAGAAGGATAAGAATTACCACGCATAGAAACCAAGCGATAGTCACTAATAACTCCTCCAACTCTCCTTCTGATATGAACTCCTCTCCCTCCGTTAGCCATCCAGCAAATGCTAGCTCTGACGAGGATTAGTAACAGAGCCCAGATTATAAAGGGGAAAGGAGTGGGTAACTGAGCTCAGCTGTGAGCACAGGGATTTCTAACATGGCCAATTAATCCCTGTTCTGCCAGAAGAAATAAACCCATTTAAAATAAAGAAGTGCTTCTTCTCAGCGGCGGAGTAGGAGCAATCAGATGCTGCGGTCTTCTGGATCCACACTGTCGCGGTAACCCCGTGAGAATAGCACTTGGTCGTCTGAACAAGCCCTAAGAGGGGACAATGCACCTTGCAGTGTATGGAAATACTTGGAAGCTGCACAAGAAAAATAGTAAATGCTTAAAAATAAAAAATACATATAATGGGCAAAAAAAAACAATGTATGTGATCATATATTTTAATGCTGGGATATAATATGAAGTTACTTGATAAAAATTCAGAAAATTCTGCGTGTGATGAATTTCTACCATCCAATTACATAATATCAAGTGATTTACTGTGCATCCAGAACAAACCACTACATGATTAATATACCCACTTGTGCTATACAAGCTTTCTGCCTTTTCCCTATTGTATCCACTGAGATGACAAATAATAGCATCCAGCACAGCAAATTGTGAATTTACATCTCAGACTCGATGGAATAGTTTTATTTCGGTGAACGAAAATTACAAATTCTATAGACGCTGCCTTCTCTAATGAACAAGAGCAAAAAAAGAAGATGGATTATTTTCATGAAGAACAATCAATTTAAGAGCACACTTGAGTTGGTGAGTGTATACACAGGTGGAGCAGACCCTCGTTTATAGTCATAGGTGCGCTGAAATGTCCATGTCACATATTATTACAGGGACAGGCCCTTGACTTTGATGAAGTGAAAAAGAATGGTAATGCTGAGCATTTTGGGTACTTTTAGATATCCATATTCTGGAGCGTATATTAGACTTTCATAGCTCACCGTTACTGATGGAGGGGTACTTTAGCTTGTGCCATTAAGGAACATGGCACCAATGTACCACTAATAGGTTATTCCCAAACTTGGGATATGTGATCAGTGGGTGTCTAACCAGTGGGCAACCCATCAGATATGAAAATGGGACTTGGAAATGTCAGAAGATGGGAGTGCTGCCCATGATCCCCCTTTAAGACAAGTGTATCAATGTAATGTGATGTGTAGTGTGTTTAGTGATATGCATTATTAGTAATAGAGACATGTTCTGCCCAATCACGGGTAGTTATTAGGGATAGTTAGGGTTAACAGATGGGACTAACCCAGAATGGGAGGTGCTAAAGTGAAAGGAGAGAGAGAGTTTCCTGCCAGGAGGGACATGGGGTCTAGTACTTAGTAGAGTCACATGAAATGGGGGTCCCCAATGTGAGTGTTGACAGAGGCAATGGATAGTGTGATTAAGGTGGCAAAAAAGGTAAAGTATTAGAAGGAGTGAGTTATATTCCAGAGACGAGGTCTGGGGCAGAAAGCTTAGCAAGATAGTATGGAGTTATCTAACATTAAAGTGACAAAGCAGCACTAAGAAGGGAAACAGGACGAAGAGAAAGTGTTCCATATGGTAGTTCCAAGGCGTTGGCAAGCAGAGAAGCTAACAGCCATAGTGGCAAAAGTAGCTCCCCTAAGGGGAAAGTAGCACTGAAACGTGGGTTGGATAATAGGATTCTCATTTACTGGTTAGTGGTGCTGTTAGAAACTAGGAAAGCTCTTGAAGTGTTGTACTGGGTGGGGGTGAAGCTAGAGAGAAAGGCTAATGGAGTGAGAGCTGAGCAACCGCAGGAAGGAACGAAAAGTTTATGAAAATATCATACGTTGTAAGAGAAACGTCCACAAAGTTTTGAACCCGCTATCCACTCTACATACTTCTCATTACATTATTATTGTGGAGTGGTGGTCTCACTCTTTGAACCGACATCAGATGGTCTGCACACAGCTAGAAAGGACACCTATTTTTCTGTAGCATGCCAGGGCATAGAAAATGAGAACCTAGCCCACAGCTGCAGCTCTATGCCACACTATACAGTGGATACGGAAAGTATTCAGACCCCTTTAAATTTTTCACTCTTTGTTCCATTGCAGCCATTTGGTAAATTCAAGATGCCAGCCAGAGCCCTGACCTAAACCCAATTGAGCATCTCTGAAGAGACCTGAAAATGGCTGTTCACCAACGTTCATCATCCAACCTGGATCCCCAAATCCAGGTGTGAAAAACTTGATGCATCATTCCCAAGAAGACTCATGGCTGTACTAGCTCAAAAGGGTGCTTGTACTCAATATTGAGCAAAGGGTCTGAATACTTATGATCATGTGATATTTTTCTTTTTAATAAATTAGTAAAAATGTCTACATATCTGTTTTTTTCAGTCAAGATGGGGTGCAGAGTGTACATTAGTGAGAAAAAAAATGAACTTTTTTTGAATTTACCAAATGGCTGCAATGAAATAAAGAGTGAAAAATTTAAAGGGGTCTGATTACTTTCCGTGCCCACTGTATATTCTCTAGTGTTCCATTCAATGTCTTCAAGACTGTCTCAGATAGCAATGTACCAGCTCCCATGAACATTCCATAATTGTGCAATCAGCAAGTTATCACTTACAAGTAATTAATAACTGTTGACTGTACTTCTAATTAGAGTTGAGAGAAGTTTTCCAAATTTGTTTCCGATTACAATCGGCGGCGAATATTGTTTTTGAACACAGCTGAACGTGATTGGGGTCATTGGGCCTTCAAATGAACGTATATGTTCGGAATCGATCGTCAAACATAAATTCGGCACAATTAAAGTACCAATATGGCACAAATATGGCAAATTCAGATTCGGCGACCGATTCCAAACATATTCACTCAACTCTATTTCTAATGCCTTCTACAATTTGGGATGAGGGATCATTATGGGATTCTGGATTCTTGAAAAAGCTGAGTATGGCACTCCACTATTTTTTGCAGTTCCATTAACAATGAATGTGTGGAAGTTGAGTATGCGCACCTGCACTCCTTGCAAAATGTCACATTCATAGGCCTCCAGAGCCCCTTTCTCAGGATCTTTAGTGGTATCAATAGTAGTTATAAAATAAGGGTTCCTGGTCTCAGCATAGGCCATTAGTGTTTGATTACTGGGATCCAAAACTGGTATTCGCACCAGTTATCAGAACAAAGCAGTTCTTTCTAAACTATGTCTTACGCACAGTATATATCTGTCTGTTTACTCACAACTCATATTCTATCTCAATACATTATGATGACAAACTAGTTAAACCCTCAACAGCTCGAAATCCACATCACAACCACCATATGGCCACACATAGACATACAGAGCATCAACATCTCCTGACAGAGTATCATGAAATCATGTTTTGTTTTTTTCTAAATAAATACTGTAATAATTGGATATTAGTGAGGATTCACCAAGTATTTGCACAAAATATGTTACAAACAATCTTGTCCTATGTGTATCTGAGCTAAGAAAACAAATTATTGGGGACAAGAAAATGTCATCATGTCACTAGAGTTTGGTATTGGGCCGACTGTGAATGTTGGGTAATACTAGAATATAGATATCTCAAGCTGAATATTCAGCAAATGTGAAACTGGTTACTGCCAATTATGTGTATGGCACTTAAATTAGTAATTATTACTTCGCTGAGCTCCGGCTTACTATTCTGCTGGTTCGCTTGCCTAATTATGTTCTGCATAGCTTCACTTGCTTGGCCAGCTTGTCACTCCGCACCTCAATTGATTTTTGCAGGTTAGATTTGCAGCCAATTTTTATGATCATTTTAATGTTCATTTCTCTTTTGCTTTTTTTTTTTCTCATTCCACAATAGATGAACAGTTTTACATTTATAGAATCCAGAAGCCAAAATTTGAAAATAGAATCATATTTACAGAATATGTAATAATTGTTTCCTAGCTGTGTAGTGACCAGAAAAACCATTATTAATGTATGTCATATGTTATATGGTAAATGTGCTCTATTTCTTACATGATTTCAATTGTGATACCGGCTCTTTGTTTTGCCTTGAGAGGAGGTAAATTATTTAATATTATGCTGCCCTCTCCTGCCTTGTTTTGGTATCACCACTAGTAGTACTATGCTGCCCTCTGCTGCCTTAGTTGGGCTTTGCAACTTGTTTTTCTGATTTAATTTGAGGTGGCATGAGACTGAAAACGAAGAGTTAGGAGCGGTTCCCGTGGTGAGAGAAGGTAGGAAATTGGGGCTCCTCGTTTGGGACCAGCGGGAAGTACGAATAGCACCCGATTCAGAGTGCCCTGCGTTTTCCAACGACAGAGAGCTGAGACTGCAGAACTGCACAGCAGATTTCCTGGATACTCTGATCAAATTAAGGTCGGTTTGATCCTTCCCTACCCGCAGCACCGTTAAGGCCCCGTTACACATAGCGAGATCGCTAGCGAGATCGCTGAAACATCACCGATTTTGTGACGCAGCAGCAACCTAGCCAGCGATCTCGCTTAGTGTGGCACTCAGCGACGATCAGCCCCCTGCTGGTGGTCGCTGATTGTCGCTGAATGTCCTGGACCATTTTTTGATCGCTGGTCTCCTGCTGGCCAGCACGCATCGCTGCGTGTGACAGGCAGGAGACCAGCGATAAGCAAGCTGGAGCTGGTAACCAAGGTAAACATTGTGTTTCCAGGTGCCGGGCGGCGCCTGGAAACCCGATGTGTACATTAGATACCAGCGCGCTTGTGCAGGGGAGCTGGTAACCAAGGTACACAGCAGGTTACTAAGCCCCGAGCGGCGCCTGGAAACCCGATGTGTACCTTGGTTACCAGCTCCCTGCACAAGGCGCTGGTATCTAAGGTACATTTGCGGGTAACTAAGCGACGTGCGCCGCTTGTTACCCACAGTGTCGCTGTCCTGATCGCTGCCTGAGCTGCCTGTTTGGCAGCTCACCAGCGATCATGTAGCGACACACCAGCGATCCTGACACGTGCATATCATTGTCGGGATCGCTGGTGTGTCGCTATGTGTAACGGGACCCTAAGTCGATTCAGAGTGCCCTGCGTTTTCCAGCGACAGAGTGCTGAGACTGCAGAACTGCACAGCAGATTTCCTGGATACTCTGATCAAATTAAGGTCGGTTGATCCTTCCCCTACCCGCAGCACCGTTAGTCTAATGAAATTTACTGCCATCCTCCCAAGGCCGGGATCGAGAAAAGGTTTTGACAGTCGCAGTGAGTAAGAAAAAGTATATCTGCTACTCATGACTGTTATGTTGGAAAATATAAGAAATGTTACCAATCTTCAGTAAAGTTCAGCTTTCAAGTTTGCACAGGACCCTCGGTATATGATTTTTTTGTCCGCGGCCTCACACCTTGCAGGCATCAACATCACTCACAGTCTCATATATCAGTCATCTTCCCCCTTTATAATTGCCACCTGACCTAGGGATTGTTAGAGCCATCTGAGTCACCGTGACTGAACCATCCTCCGAGATACTAGCCTCTGCATCCCACAAGGCGGTGCGACAATTGAAATTATGGCATCACGAACAGGATGATCCTTCTGTGCCTGCATGTACTGTACCTGTTTACTAAGCCTGTTTTAACAGAGTTCACTACTCTAAAAGTGAAACTCACAATGGCAGACGAAAATGAATATGAGCCGCTTAATAACAGCCCCAATTCTTCTGATAACGCCTCCACTGCATTTATGCCTCTCACCATGCCATATTATTTGGGAGCTCCCTGGATGCCATATTATAATGGAGAAACCAACACATAACGAGACTTTAGAGAAAAAATGACTGCTTCGTTTCGCCTGTACCCCATGACCAATGACCAAAAAGTGGAAATCCTGAGTGGCCAACTCCAAGGTACAGCTTTGAGAGAAATTAAGTCCTGGTCCAAAGTTCAGAAAAGGACTGTAGAACAAATTCTGGAGCGCTTAGAAAGCATATTTGAGGTCCGCTCCGCATCAGAATTAAAAATGCGTTTTTTTGGAAAAAGCAAGAAGTTAATGAATCACTAAGAGACTATGCTTTATCCTTGCAAGAAGCTTGGTGAGCTATAATACACGTGGAACCCCAGGAGGCCAGATTTACAGATGAAGTCCGGAAAGAGCAGTTTATTGAAGGAGCTGCCACAGAAACCCTATGCAGTCAACTAAAAATGTTAGCGCCCCAGCATGCAGATAGCTCCTTCCAGAAATTCAAAGAACTTGCTATTCGGATTTTAGGGAGAGAATTTCGCCCAGAGGCTAAAAAACTTGAACTATCTACTTTTGCTAGTGATACAGCAGTTCAAACGTTGCATAATTTTCCAAAAAGTAACGTCCTGCTGTCGCAAGCCGCCCAAATGCAGGCTCCAAATACTAATGCTATGATAGAATTACAGAATCAGATGGCGGAGTTAGCTAGCGGAACTAGCCGAAGTCTGCAAGAAATTAGAAAAGCTAGAGAGAGCCCGCTACTAGAAGCTACGCCCAGAACACAAATGGAATATCCTGCTGACTGCACTAGCTAGGAATATCAAACCCCATCTGGGAGAAGATCCACCGACCGTTTTGACAAGCAGGGTAGGCCAATCTGCAGATATTGTCATTGAGCTGGACATTTGGAACGTCAATGTTGGCATTTAAAAGAGCAACCCCTGAGGCAGAGGACTGCCCCTCGGGAGGGCAGACGGTAGGTCCCTAAAATGTTACTTGGTTCTCCAGATATGTTGGACCTCGTCCGTAAGTGACCATTCTCATCAATGGAGTGCCATTTACCGCACTGTTAGACACTGGTTCCCAGGTCACCACCATAACCAAAGACTCCTTTGAAAGACATTGGGACCCTAACCTACTTATGCAACCTCCAGATCAGTGGTTAGATGTCATAGCCACTAATGGACAGTCTGTACCTATAACAGGGTATTGGGAACCCACCATTTGTGTAGAAGAAACCCAACTTCCACAACAGGGAGTTCTGGTTGTAAATGTACCAGAAAAGCCAGACACCTCTGTAATTCTAGGCATGAATGTCCTGTGTAACCGTTATGGAGAAATGTTAGAGGCTCTTCGCAAATCAGTACCCACTGCTTCACAAGAACAGCAAAGAGCCTTGCAGAGAACTATCAAAGTGTTGTCAGCGCAGCAGCAGTTCAGTAATCCTCGAGGTGAGATCTGCCGTGCCCGCATCTGTGATGTACATCCTGTCATTTTGCAACCCAACGCTGAAACTATGCTGTGGTGTTGTGCCCGACCAGGGATCCAAGGACAAGACTATCAGGCCCTAGTAGAATCCATACTCATGGCAGAGCATCCTACGCTTACGACCGCAAGGAGTCTTGTTACAGTATCTGTAGGAAGGGTACCAATTCGTCTGTTAAACCTAAGTGACACTGCAGTGGAACTGAAAAGGTACTATCCTGTGGCTAAATTATCCATCATTTCCTACCAGGATGTAGTGAGTTCAACTAAAATAAAAGCCCAACTAGCGACTCAAGTAGTAGAGGAGGACAGTGTAGCTTCAGAAGCCACGTGGTGGTCTGACATACATGTAGGAGAGGTAACCACCCCATCTAAACAAATTGAAGAAGTACTGAAGCTTGTTCGAGACTTCCATCAAGCCTTTAGCAAACATCCTATGGATTATGGTAAAGCGCGGGAGATAAAGCATACAATCCCCACTGGTTCTCATCCTCCCATTAAAGAGCGGTACCGACCCATTCCACCGGCCATGTATCAGCCTGTCAAAAAAATGATGCAAGAAATGAAAGATGCTGGAGTAATTTACGAAAGTCACAGCCCTTGGGCTGCACCTTTAGTTTTGGTGAAAAAAAAAGTGGCAGTATCCGATTCTGCATGGACTACCGCAAGATAAACAGTATAACTCATAAAGACGCATATCCATTACCATGCATTGAAGAGTCACTAACAGCTCTGGGGTCTGCTGCATATTTTTCCACTTTAGATTTAACAAGTGGGTACTGGCAAGTGCCTATGTCGGAGGAAGATCGTGAGAAAACAGCGTTTACCTCCCCAATGGGCCTCTTTGAATTCAATGACATGCCTTTCGGACTCTGCAATGCCCCAGGAACTTTTCAAAGGCTAATGGAATGTTGTTTAGGCCACAAAAACTTTGAGACTGTTTTGCTTTATCTAGATGATGTCATAGTCTACTCAAAATCTTATGAGGACCACTTACAGCACCTGGCAGAAGTTCTCCAGATTCTCATCAAACACGGCCTCAAAGTCAAACCGTCCAAGTGTCACTTATTGCAGACTCAAGTACGCTACCTAGGACATGTTGTGAGTGCTGAAGGAGACCTGATCCGGACAAGATCGCTGTGGTCACAAATTGGCCCACACCTACTACCTTGAAGGAAGTCCAGAGTTTATTAGGATTTACGGGCTACTACAGACGCTTTATACCAAACTATGCCCAAATCGCTGCACCATAGCAAGAGCTTTCACGTGGTCACCCAAAAAAGGAAGGAAAAACATCTATTACTAGTCATTGGACAGAAGAGCAGGAAGTTGCCTTCCAACATCTCAAGAAAAAGCTTACCACTCCACCTATTCTAGCTTACTCGGATTACAGCCAGCTTTTCCATCTTTACACCGACGCCAGTCTAAAGGGGCTAGGAGCAGTCCTAAGTCAGAAGCAAGATGGAAAAGAGAGAGTAATCGCTTTTGCTAGCAGATCTCTTAAAGGAGCAGAACGGAATGATCAACATTAAAGTTCTTTTAAACTAGAGTTTCTCGCTCTCGTGTGGACCATTACGGAGCGATTCAAGGACTTTCTTGCTGCCTCTCCATTTATCGTCTACACTGACAACAATCCTCTTGTTCATTTAAGCACAGCTAAATTGGGAGCTCTAGAGCAGAGATGGGCCTCAAGATTAGCTAACTATGAATTTATCATCAAGTATCGTGCTGGGAAGTCCAATGAAAATGCCGATGCCTTGTCCCGATTACCAATCTCTTCAGATCCCCTGCCAGATGAAGATCACTGGGAGGAACTGGAGATGCCAAACTTTTACGCCCGATTTGCTCAACAAAATGTGGCCAGTGCCCAGCGGCAGGAGACTTCTGCCTCCCAGTCCCAGGAAGCCAGTTTAGACCTTCCGCTAGAGGAAACTAGATGGATACAAGTACAGACTGAAAGCAGAGTGATTGCAGACATTTTGGAATTCCTAATCACGGGAAAACCTCCCGGTAGAATTCGCAGAGGCGATGCTGACCCTGAATTAATTTGTCTGTGGAGATAGCGAAAACGGTTCTTTGTGAAGAAAGGGTTGCTGTATCGCAGTAGCGTGGATCCCATCACCGGTAGTTGTTTCCATCAAATTGTGATCCCAAGGAGAGATGTAGACATGATCCTCACTGCTATCATGGAGTGGATTGCAAGAGAACTCACCAGTGCAATCTCCCGGAAGACGTGTGCAGAAGAAAGCTTCAGTCTCCTAGGAATGCAGGGTGAGCAAGGCAGGAGAGAGATGGTTTCAGTGCCTGAATCACCTGACAGTTGAGGGGCGTGGCTTCAGCTCCAGGGAGCTAGAAGCTGAGGGAAAACTCCTAGAAAGGTAACTACGGGACAGAGTTACCCAGGGGCACAGACAGAGACGTAAATCAGAACAAGCCAAGGTCAAAGCACGAGAAGACAGTACAGTACAAAGGATGAGACAGAACGGATAGTCGGGGCCAGGCAGAGGTCAAAACCAAACAGACAGCGAAGGTACAGAAACAGAATCCAACAAGCAGTATCCAGAGATCAGACCGAGTCAAAACCAAAGTATCAGGCAAACCAGAACACAGCACAAACACACTCAGGGGTCAACACACTCTGCCAAGGGCGAAAGTATAACTGACAGGGATTGGAGCTTCCCAGGGCTATAAGAAGCTCTCCCCGAACCAAGGAGAGGCCACAATAATAAGCCCCAGGTGTGCAGGTAAGAGCTTGCACTGGGATCAAAACCTTAACCCCTAGCGTGCAGGTCAACCCTGCACTGGGATCATGACAGTACTCCCCTCTCAACGGGGGGCCTCTGGACCCCCAGGCTTGCCCGGGAACCTGGCATGGAAAGCCCGAACCAGGCGATCCGCATGCATCAAACGGGCCGGCACCAGGATCTGTCCTCCGGTCCATACCCCTTCCAATGAACCAGGTACTGTACCGACCGCTGCACCAACCTGGAGTCAACGATATGCTCAATCTCATATTCCATGTGTCCCTCAACCAAAACAGGAGGAGCAGCGGACTCAGACTCCCCCCGGACTGCCTCAAAAGGTTTCAGTAGGGATTTATGGAAGACGTTAGGGATCTTGAATGAGACTGGAAGACACAACCTGTAAGCCACTGGATTGATATTTTCCACAATCTTGTATGGGCCAATGAACTTGGGGCCCAACTTGGCTGATGGAACCTTCAACTTAATGTTTCGCGTGGAGAGCCAAACTTTCTCTCCAACCCGAAACATAGGACCTGGTGTTCTTTTCCTGTCAGCGAAAAACTTGTACCTGCCTTGAGACCTGGATATATTCCGCTGGACCTCCGCCCATGTATTCTTTAATCGCTGAACAGACCCCTCTGCCCCTGGACACCCAGAATCCAAACGAGAAAACTCACCAAAATGAGGACTAAAACCATAATTGATCAGGAAAGGAGACATACCAGTAGATTGGCTCACCCGACTATTGAAGGCGAATTCCGCCAACGGCAGTACATCACACCAGTCATTCTGTCTTGCAGAAGTCAGACATCTGAGGATCTGTTCCAGAGACTGATTAGTGCGTTCCGTCTGACCATTGCTCTCAGGATGGTATGCAGACGAAAAAGACAGAGACATCCCCAATTTCTTGCAGAAAGCACGCCAAAACTTTGCCACAAACTGCACTCCACGATCAGACACCACATTCAGGGGTACCCCATGCAACCGGATAACATGCTGTACAAACAATCTGGACAAAGTCTCAGCCGAGGGTAGTGCGGATAAGGGTACAAAATGAGCCTGCTTCGAAAACCTGTCCACCACTACCCATACCACCGTATTGCCCTTGGACGGAGGAAGATTAGTAATAAAATCCATGGACAAGTGAGTCCATGGCCTTTCGGGAACTGCCAAGGGCATCAGTTCCCCAGCCGGCCGGCTATGTGAGTTTTTAGAACGAGCGCAGACCCCACAACCAGAAACAAATTTTTTTATGTCAGAACTAAGAGTAGGCCACCAAAAGATCCTAGCCACCGCCCGACATGTGGCAGATATACCAGGGTGAGCACTGAGCTTGGATTCATGGAACTCCTGGAGGAGTTTAAGCCGAAGCTGCTCTGGGACAAACAACTTACCCCCTGGCTTGGCAGCAGGGGCCAGAGACTGGGCCCTCTCAATCTCCTGTTCCAACTCAGATGAGACCCCTGCCAACACAACCCCAGGGTGAAGAATGGAGGAAGGTGGCTCAGGGGGAGACACCGGATGAAAACTGCGAGATAAGGCATCAGCCTTGATATTCTTTGACCCCGGACGAAACGTAATAGTAAACTGAAAACGGGAAAAAAAAAGTGACCAACGGGCCTGTCTGGGCATTAGTCTCTTAGCAGACTCAATATAAGATACATTTTTGTGGTCGGTAATCACAGTAACCGAGTGATTGGCCCCCTCCAAAAAGTGCCTCCATTCTTCAAACGCTAACTTGACCGCAAGAAGCTCTCTATTGCCAACATCGTAATTCCTCTCAGCAGCAGAGAATTTCCTGGAAAAAAAAGCACATGGCCTGAGGTTGGTCAGAGTGGCAGGACCTTGGGACAACACAGCACCCACCCCCACCTCAGAGGCGTCCACTTCCACAATAAATGGTTTGGACGGATCTGGCTGTACCAACACCGGAGCAGTCATAAAGCATTTTTTCAGACTAGCAAAGGCCTCTTTTGCAAGCGAGGACCAATTTTTCACATCCGCACCTTTGCATGTTAAATCTGTGAGTGGTTTGACCACCTGCGAAAACCCCCGAATAAATTTGCGGTAGTAATTGGCGAACCCCAAGAAGCGCTGGAGCCCTTTAAGATCTCGGGGTTGTACCCAATCAGCAATGGCCTGCACCTTCTTGGGTCCATACAAAAACCCTCACAGGACACAATCAATCCCAAAAAAGATAATTCTTGAACAAAAAACACACACTTCTCCAATTTAGCAAACAGAAGATTTTCCCTAAGTCTTTGGAGAACAGTTCGTACATGATTCATATGAGAATGACTGTCGGGAGAATATATTAGAATATCATCTAAGTAGATAACAACAAAACGACCAATGAGATCAGAAAACACTACATTGATGAAATTCTGAAATATGGCGGGAGCATTGGTAAGACCAAACGGCATGACTAAATTTTCAAAAAGTCCCTCGGACGTGAGGAACGCAGTTTTCCATTCATCCCCCTTCCTGACCCTTATCAAATTATATGCTCCCCGAAGATCCAGTTTAGAGAACCATTTTGCCCCTGATAGTTGGTTACATAAATCAGGAATCAACGGAAGGGGATACGTATTTCATACAGTAATCTTATTTAGTTCACGAAAGTCGAGACAGGGACGTAGACCGCCATCTTTTTTCTTCACAAAAAAGAACCCCGCCGCCACAGGTGAAACTGAGGGACGTATGTGTCCCTTGCGAAGACTTTCTGCAATATAATCCTTCATAGCTAAGCGCTCAGGTCAAGACAAATTAAACAGACGGGCTTTAGGTAGTTTAGCCCCCGGGACAAGCTCGATGGCGCAGTCAAAGGGTCTATGTGGCGGCAACGTCTCGGCCTCGCTTTCTGAGAACACATCTTCGAAATCTTTCAGGTACTCCGGAATACCTTCCAGCTCGACAGATGACACAGACACAGATTTAACAGGTTTAACCAGCAGTGCAGATTCATAACATAACTTAGAATCATTAAACCCCCATTGAACAATCTCCCCCGTTTTCCAGTTAATAACTGGATTATGGCGTTGTAACCAGGGCATGCCCAACACCAACCCTGCTGGTAGATTGTCCAGAACTAAACAACTTAATTTTTCCTCGTGAGCAGCGCCCACTCTGAGCGAAAACAAGTCAGACATAAAGAGAATTCCCTCTTTTGTGAGGAGGAGGAGTCAATGGTCACCACCTTAATCGGAGTCTTAAGCCTAGCTGTCCCTATCTTGCAGCGTGTGACCAATTGAGAGTCAATCAGATTGATGGAGGACCCGCAGTCCACAAAGGCTGTGGAGGAAAAAGAATAACCGTCCACTAACAGTTCCACATGAAGCAACACCTTAGAGAACGAGGAAAAGTGTACCTGAGGGTCTGAGTAGTCTCCTCGCTGACTACCCAGACCTAGTCGTTTCCCGCCGACCGGGTTGAGGACGGACAGACAGGACACTCCTTTTTCCAATGTCCAGCTTTACCGCAGTAAAAGCACAACTGTTCTTCCCGACGACGTTTTCTCTCCTTTTCCTTCAGAGTGATAGCGCCCACGTCCATGGGCTCAGAGACAGTCTCTTTTCCACTGGGGAACAATGTAGTCTCCACCTGCATCACCCCCCTGGCCCGCAACCTGCGGTCCATCCGGACGGCCTGGATCATGGCGTCCTCGAGAGAGTTAGGTGGGGGGTGTAACGCCAAAGCATCCTGCAACCGCTCGGACAAGCCTCTGTGAAATAGTCCTCGGAGGCGGCGTCCTCCCAAGAAATCTCTGCAGCCCAGCGGCGGAACTCAGTACAAAACCACTCGGCCGAGTGCTTCCCCTGACAGACGCTCATCACCATGTCCTCTGCCAATCGCACTCGGTCAGGCTCATCGTATATGTGCCCGAGGGCCTCAAAGAATGCATTCACCGACACTCTCTCAGGGGCAGTGGGAGGAAGGGAAAATGCCCATGCTTGTGAGGACCCTCTTAATAAAGACATGATGACCCTACCCTCTGACTTTCATCCCCAGAGGACCGTGGTCTCAAACTAAAAAAAAGTTTGCAACCCTCCATGAAGATCCTAAACTCCTTATTGTTCCCAGAAAAGAAGTCAGGCAGTTTAACAGGTGGTTCTGAGGACACGAGCGCAACATCACTCGCCATAGCACTCAGAGAACCAGCAGATAAAACCCCCTGCACAGTCTCAGAAACCTGCCGCTGTGAACACGACAGCGCTTGCTGTTCCAGAGATAAGTCCTGAAACATCTGACTTAGATTTTTCATCTGTTCGGACAGCGACTGTATGGGATCCATAACTCTCTGCACAACCTGCGCCCCAAACACAGCCGTGAAGCAAAAAAAAAAACAAAAAAAAAAAAAAAAAACTTAGTGGTCAGTTATAATATCACGGAGTGGATTGCAAGAGAACTCACCAGTGCAATCTCCCGGAAGACGTGTGCAGAAGAAAGCTTCAGGCTCCTAGGAACGCAGGGTGAGCAAGGCAGAAGAGAGATGGTTTCAGGGCCTGAATCACCTGACAGTTGAGGGGCGTGGCTTCAGCTCCAGGGAGCTAGAAGCTGAGGGAAAACTCCTAGAAAGGTAACTACGGGACAGAGTTACCCAGGGGCACAGACAGAGACGTAAATCAGAACAAGCCAAGGTCAAAGCACGAGAAGACAGTACAGTACAAAGGATGAGACAGAACGGATAGTCGGGGCCAGGCAGAGGTCAAAACCAAACAGACAGCGAAGGTACAGAAACAGAATCCAACAAGCAGTATCCAGAGATCAGACCGAGTCAAAACCAAAGTATCAGGCAAACCAGAACACAGCACAAACACACTCAGGGTCAACACACTCTGCCAAGGGCGAAAGTATAACTGACAGGGATTGGAGCTTCCCAGGGCTATAAGAAGCTCTCCCCGAACCAAGGAGAGGCCACAATAATAAGCCCCAGGTGTGCAGGTAAGAGCTTGCACTGGGATCAAAACCTTAACCCCTAGCGTGCAGGTCAACCCTGCACTGGGATCATGACAACTGCCTATCATGATCAGTCTGGTCATTTTGGAATACAAAAGACAGAAGCCACAGTCTGGCATGAGGGGAGACATCGAAAAATGGTGCCAGGAATGTCTCACGCGTGTGACTAGGAAAGCTGTGAAAGCTGATCAAAAAGCACCGCTGCATCCGATTGTGAGTTGACATCCATTAGAAATGGTAGCCATTGATCATCTGAAGGTAGAGCCCAGCAGGACAGGCCATAGCTATGTCTTAACCATCATCGATCACTTCACCAAATTTGTAGTGGCCGTCCCTGTGAAGGATTTAACTGCCCAGACTACCGCTGCTATCCTCTGGAAAGCTTTCTGGCTACCTTATGGATGCCCGGAGAAGATTTTGACAGATCGAGGCTCCACCTTTGAATCACAACTTTCCAAGAATTATGCAAGTACTACAAATGTCAGAAGCTCAGGACTACGGCATACCACCGGCAGTGCAATGGACTTTGCGAGAAGATGAATCTAACCATCCTGAACTTGCTAAGAGCTATTCCAGCTCACAGAAAGGCTGACTGGCCAACACTACAGTCATGGCCAAAAGTTTTGAGAATGACACAAAAATTATACTTTCACATGATCTGCTGCCCTCTAGTTTTTATGTGTGTTTGACAGATGTTTTTATCACAGACAGAAATATAATTGCAAACATATGAGTAACAAAAGCTTATATTGACAGTTAGAATGAGTTAATGCAGCAAGTCAATATTTGCAGTGTTGACCCTTCTTCTTCAGGACCTCTGCAATTCTCCCTGGCATGCTCTCAATCAACTTCTGGACCAAATCCTGACTGATAGCAGTCCATTCTTGCACAATCAATGCTTTCATTTTGTCAGAATTTTTAGGTTTTTGTTTGTCCACCTGTCTCTTGATGATTGACCACAAGTTCTCAATGGGATTAAGATCTGGGAGTTTCCAGGCCATGGACCCAAAATCTCTATGTTTTGTTCCGTGAGCCATTTAGTTATCACCTTTGTTTTATGGCAAGGTGCTCCATCATGCTGGAAAAGGCATTGTTGATCGCCAAACTGCTCTTGGAGGGTTGGGAGAAGTTGCTCTTGGAGGACATTCTGGTACCATTCTTTATTCATGGCTGTGTTTTTAGGCAAGACTGTGAGAGAGCCGATTCCCTTGGCTGAGAAGCAACCCCACACATGAATGGTTTCAGGATGCTTAACAGTTGGCATGAGACAAGACTGGTGGTAGCGCTCACCTTGTCTTCTCCGAATGAGGCGTTTTCCTGATGTCCCAAACAATCGAAAAGGGGATTCATCAGAGAAAATAACTTTACCCCAGTCCTCAGCAGTCCACTGCTTGTACCTTTTGCAGAATATCAGTCTGTCCATGATGTTTTTTCTGGAGAGAAGTGGCTTCTTTGCTGCCCTACTTGAGACCAGGCCTTGCTCCAAGAGTCTCCGCCTCACAGTGCGTGCAGATGCACTCACACCTGCCTGCTGCCATTACTGAGCAAGCTCTGCACTGCTGGTAGCCCGATCCCGCAGATGAAACACTTTTAAGAGACGGTCCTGGCACTTGCTGGTCTTTCTTGGGCGCCCTGGAGCCTTTTTGGCAACAATGGAACCTCTCTCCTTGAAGTTCTTGATGATGCGATAGATTGTTGACTGAGGTGCAATCTTTCTAGCTGCAATACTCTTCCCTGTTAAGCCATTTTTGTGCATTGCAATGATGACTGCACATGTTTCTTTAGAGATAACCATGGTTAACAGAAGAGAAACAATGATGTCAAGCACCAGCCTCCTTTTAAAGTGTCCAGTGGTGTCATTCTTACTTAATCATGACAGATTGATCTCCAGCCATGTCCTCATCAACACCCACACCTGTGTTAATGGAGCAATCACTGAAAAGAGGTTAGCTGGTCCTTTTAAGGCAGGGCTGCAATGATGTTGAAATGTGTTTTGGGCGATAAAGTTCATTTTCTAGCCAAATATTGACTTTGCAAGTAATTGCTGTTAAGCTGATCACTCTTTATAACATTCTGGAGTATATGCAAATTGCCATTAGAAAAAGTGAAGCAGTAGACTTTGTAAAAATTAATATTTGTGTCATTCTCAAAACTTTTGTCCATGACTGTACTTCCAGAGCTCATCTATGTGTATAATAATACCCCGCAATGTTCTACGGGTTACACCCCATATTTTCTGATGTTTGGACGTCAAGGTAAACTACCCGCTGACCTTGCTCTAGGAGTGACTGTCTCCAACTAAATTAATCCTCTGCCTGCTGCTGAGTGGGTGAGCGATCATCACAGATGCCTAGTGGAAGCCAAAGAAATTGTGGATACCTGTATGGAAGAAGCTTGCAAAAGACAGCAACATGATTTTGATAAACAAGCGAAATCTACACCTTTGCGTGTGGGTGATAAGATCTTGTTGAGAAACAATCATCGTACAGGAAAGCTTGATACACAATGGGAGAGACAGCCTTACATCATCCAAGGTATCCCATACTCTGGGAATGACTTCTATTGCATCCAGCGAGATACTCAACAACCCAAGGTTGTTCACAGGAATCGACTAAAACTTTGTAGGTCAGAAGACTTCCATCCTGATTCAACACCTGTGGACGAGTTATTTGAGTGCAAACCTTTTCCAGAGTCCAAAAGATCCCACAGTTTATCATCTCCAGAATTCGATATCAATGACCCGTTATCTTGGTGTTTTGGTCCTGTGATGTCTACCTGTGGACAAGGACAGACGATTCCTAATCAAGAGTTGCTCCTTGCAAGAACAACTAATAATCTCAGAACTGACCCTGCAGATATAGATCCTGGCCTTATGGAGGAATTCACTCTGGTTCGACGATCTCAAAGGATCAACAAAGGTCAGTTCCCAGCTAGATATCTAGATTAAAACTTGTAGAATGAACTGTACGTTTTTCCCACTGTTTTTCCTCTGGAAAAGACTACTTTCATCCCCTGTTAAGCACAGAGACTTTACCTGTGACTTTTTCTCAGTTTGTTAGAGAATTTTTTGGTTAATTTTTGTTGGTTCTAATAATAAAAAAAAACGGTGTAGCCACGTTGATGGACTGTGTGCCCCGACCCTGCACCAGGGGACCAAAACATACATTTTACGCATTACTTTAGGACTGTTTCTTACGTCTACGAGCAGGAAGATTTGCTACAAGAACAAGGTATTCCATCTCTGGAGAGACTCTAGCATTTGTGTTATTTTTTGAGTTATGAAGAAATATTAAGTCTTCCTATTACAGTGAAATCAAGGTTTGAGTTATAAAGTTTATTGTTGCACTAAAATGCATGTTTATCAGATGTTACGATACTTTCATGATTATTTAGTGCCCCCAAGGTTGTACAGGGGGTAGGGAGAATATTGTTCTATTTCTGGTACCTCAACATATACCTCAGTACATATTTTGCAGTCATTCGGGTTTCCACTGATATATGTACAGGTCTGACAATTAACCTTTGACGGAACTTTATCTCATAGTTCCGATGTGATCTATGGGGGGACGTATTGTATGGACCCCATAGAATTGCTATAGACATTGGGTTCTGCCCTCACTTAGCGCCCCACTGCAACTCACATGTTGCTCAGTTACCAGTCTACACCCCGTACCGGGGAGGTGTAGACGCTGGTGTCACATCCCGCTGTTTGGGAATTGTGATTATAAAAGCACTTTGGTTCAAACTAGACGTTGACCTGTATTATTTTATAAAATATATGGTGGCAAACGCCGGGGATGGCTCTGTTTAAACTAGGGGGGTATATGTAGTGACCAGAAAAAACATTATTAATGTATGTCATATGTTATATGGTAAATGTGCTCTATTTCTTACATGATTTCAATTGTGATACCGGCTCCTTGTTTTGACTTGGGAGGAGGTAAATTATTTAATATTATGCTGCCCTCTCCTGCCTTGTTTTGGTATTACCACTAGTAGTACTATGCTGCCCTCTGCTGCCTTAGTTGGGCATTGCAACTTGTTTTTCTGATTTGAAACAAGTGGCAGTTGGAGGTGGCGTAAGACTGAAAACGAAGAGTTACGAGCGGTTCCCGTGGTGAGAGGAGGTAGGAAATTGGGGGCTCCTCGTTTGGGACCAGCGGGAAGTACGAATAGCACCCGATTCAGAGTGCCCTGCGTTTTCCAGCGACAGAGAGCTGAGACTGCAGAACTGCACAGCAGATTTCCTGGATACTCTGATCAAATTAAGGTCGGTTTGATCCTTCCCCTACCCGCAGCACCGTTAAGGCCCCGTTACACATAGCGAGATCGCTAGCGAGATCGCTGAAACATCACCGATTTTGTGACGCAGCAGCAACCTAGCCAGCGATCTCGCTTAGTGTGGCACTCAGCGACGATCAGCCCCCCTGCTGGGTGTCGCTGATTGTCGCTGAATGTCCTGGACCATTTTTTGATCGCTGGTCTCCTGCTGGCCAGCATGCATCGCTGCGTGTGACAGGCAGGAGACCAGCGATAAGCAAGCTGGAGCTGGTAACCAAGGTAAACATTGTGTTTCCAGGTGCCGGGCGGCGCCTGGAAACCCGATGTGTACATTAGATACCAGCGCGCTTGTGCAGGGGAGCTGGTAACCAAGGTACACAGCAGGTTACTAAGCCCCGAGCGGCGCCTGGAAACCCGATGTGTACCTTGGTTACCAGCTCCCTGCACAAGCGCGCTGGTATCTAAGGTACATTTGCGGGTAACTAAGCGACGTGCGCCGCTTGTTACCCACAGTGTCGCTGTCCTGATCGCTGCCTGAGCTGCCTGTTTGGCAGCTCACCAGCGATCATGTAGCGACACACCAGCGATCCTGACACGTGCATATCATTGTCGGGATCGCTGGTGTGTCGCTATGTGTAACGGGACCCTAAGTCTAATGAAATTTACTGCCATCCTCCCAGGGCCGGCTCCAGGTTTTTATGGGCCCCGGGCGAAAGAGCCTCAGTGGGCCCCTTTAACACAGACCACGATTCATGATGCACAGATACAGCGGAGAAATATGGGTACAGTACAATGCCAAATACTTCACTTCTTCCATTAAATGAGTGATATCTATTGTAAATTGTACAATAGCTCAAAAACCGCCAAATCCTCACAGTGCACAGTACAGACTGGACAGTACTGTCCTCCATACAACATTATGGGCACCACAGTCTCCCCCTCATCACCCATATAATACCCCATGCAGGATGTCACCCCCCATATAATGCTCCATACAGAATACTGGACCCAAAATAATGCTCCATACAGAATACTGTACCCAATATAACGCTCCATACAGGATACTGGTCCCCATATAATGCTCCATACAGGATACTGGTCCCCATATAATGCTCCATACAAAATATGGAGCTCTCCTCTGCGCTGTACTGCGTTCTGCACTGTTACGGCTCAGGAAAGGGCGCTGTGGAAAGACTCCCCATTATCATCATGATTTTCTCCCCATCATCATCACTGCCTCCTTATCATCATCATTTCCTCCCCATCATCATCATGGCCTCCCCATTATCATCAATGCCTGCCCATCATCATCATCGCCTCCCCATCATCATTATCGCCTCCCCATCATCATCAATGCCTGCCCATCATCATCTTCTCCCCATCATCAATGCCTGCCCATTATCATCAATGCCTGCCCATTATCATCATCTTCTCCCCATCATCATCAATGCCTCCCCATTATCAGCAATGCCTGCCCATCATCACACACAGACAGCACCACAGCACACAAGCACTCTCTCACATACATACACACACACATACACACACACACACACACACACACAAAGCACCGCACTACATACACACAGACACACACAGAGACACACACACACACGTCTCACCTGTCCAGCGACGCGCTCTCTGCCACAGCCGGCCGCTGAATGATGACGTCACTCAGCGGCGCTGCTGTGAGAGGAAGCGCCGGCGCCCCCTGCAGCCCGGAGCTGCGGCAGCGGAGGCACGGGAGAGGTAAGTATTGGGCCAGCTGATGCCGGGGCCCTGAGCAAGCGGGGGGGGCCCAGTGGCGGCACTGACACCGCTCTCCTCCGCTAACGGGCGCGGGGGTGCCAGACGGCGAGTGGGCCCCCCCGCCTGCTCAGGGCCCCGGCACTTGCCCGGGTGTGCCGGGTGTTGACGCCGGCCCTGCATCCTCCCAAGGCCGGGACCGAGAAAAGGTTTTGATAGTCGCAGTGAGTGACTGTTATGTTGGAAAATATAAAAAATGTTACCAATCTTCAGTAAAGTTCAGCTTTCAAGTTTGCACAGGACCCTCGGTGTATGATTCTTTTGTCCGTGGCCTCACACCTTGCAGGCATCAACATCACTCACAGTCTCATATATCAGTCATCTTCCCCCTTTATAATTGCCACCTAACCTAGGGATTGTTAGAGCCATCTGAGTCACAGTGACTGAACCATCCTCCGAGATACTGGGCTCTGCATCTCACAAGGCAGTGCAACAGCTGCAAGAACGAAAGTTCATGAAGCTAATCTCCCCCCAAAAATACTCAGAATGTTATAATTCTTACTTGTACATGTTGTAAAGATGTAGTCTTCCCTGGCTTTCCTCTTGGCTCTACATATTACGAGTAGTGATGAGCGAGCATTAAAATGCTTGGGTACTCGTTAATCGAATCAAGCAAATCGCAATGCTCGGGTGCTCAACCAGAGTTACTAGTATTATGGAAGTCAATGGGAAACTCGAGCACTTTTCTGGCGGTCCCCCTCAGAGGTCTGGAGGGGGTCTTAAAATAGATGAAATCGATCTAAACAGCACTGAAATGGCATGGGAACTGCATGTGGAAGATCACTGGAAGCATCTCTGAATCCCAGGTTGGTGCTGAGAACAATGTTGTCAGAGTATTATGCCACTTTTAATGACTGACAATAAAATATACAAAACTGCACTTAAAATGGATTTGACTGGAAAAAATCTTAAGAAACATTCTTTCCAGGATAATGACTTGTACAGTTAGGTCCATAAATATTTGGACAGAGACAACATTTATCTAATTTTGGTTCTAGACATTACCACAATGAATTTGAAACAAAACAAATCAGATGCATTGAAGTTCAGACTTCAGCTTTCATTGAGGGTATCCACATTAAAATTGAAGAAGGGTTTAGGAGTTTCAGCTCCTTAAATGTGCCACCTGTTTTTAAAAGGGACAAATAATTGGAAAATGTCCAAGGCTATTTCATGACAGTTGGCATCCTTGTTATGTCATTCTCAATTAACAGATGAAAGGGCCGGATTGATTTGAGGTGTGTTTTGCATTTGAAGGTTTGCTGTGAAGGAAACATTGTCACAGGAGCTCTCCATGCAGTGAAACAAGCCATCCTTAAGCTGCAAGAACAGAAAAAAACCATCCAAGAAATTGCTACACATTAGAAGGGGCAAAAATCACAATTTAGGTCATCCTGAGAAAGAAAGAAAGCATGTGACTCATCAATCAAAAAGACCTGGAGCCACGGAAGACAAAACAAGTGGTGGATGATCGCCGCATACTTCTTTGGTGAAGAAGAACCCGTTCACAACATCAACTGAAGTCCAGAACACTCTCAGTGAAGTAAGTGTATCTGTCTCTAAGTCAACAGTAAAGAGAAGACTCCATGAAAGTAAATACAAAGGGTTCACATCTAGATGCAAACCATTCATCAATTCCAAAAATAGACAGGCCAGAGTTAAATTTGCTGAAAAACACCTCCAGAAGCCAGCTCAGTTCTGGAAAAGTATTCTATGGACAGATGAGACAAAGATCAACCTGTACCAGAATGATGGGAAGCCAAAAGTTTGGAGAAGAAAGGGAATGGCACATGATCCAAGGCACACCACATCCTCTGTAAAACATGGTGGAGGCAACGTGATGGCATGGCCATGCATGGCTTTCAATGGCACTGGGTCACTTGTGTTTATTGATGACATAACAGCAGACAAGAGTAGCCGGATGAATTCTGAAGTGTACCGGGATATACTTTCAGCCCAGATTCAGCCAAATGCTGCAAACTTGATTGGACGGCGCTTCATAGTACAGATGGATAATGACCCCAAGCATACAGCCAAAGCTACACAGGAGTTCATGAGTGCAAAAAAGTGGAACATTCTTCAATGGCCAAGTCAATCACCAGATCTTAACCCAATTGAGCATGCATTTCACTTGCTCAAATCCAGACTTAAGAGGGAAAGACCACAAACAAGCAAGACCTGAAGGCTGCGGCTGTAAAGGCCTGGCAAAGCATTAAGAAGGAGGAAACCCAGCGTTTGGTGATGTCCATGGGTTCCAGACTTAAGGCAGTGATTGCCTCCAAAGGATTCGCCACAAAATATTGAAAATAAAAATATTTTGTTTGGGTTATGTTTATTTGTCCAATTACTTTTGACCTCCTAAAATGTGGAGTGTTTGTAAAGAAATGTGTACAATTCCTACATTTTCTAACACATATTTTTGTTAAACCCTTCAAATTAAACGTTACAATCTGCACTTGAATTCTGTTGTAGAGGTTTCATTTCAAATCCAATGTGGTGGCATGCAGAGCCCAACTCGCGAAAATTGTGTCACTGTCCAAATATTTCTGGCCCTGACTGTATATAAGGGAAAATAAATAAGAGAAAAAAAATGCTCCTCCACATTTTAGGCTAAAGGCTGGGTCTCACATAGCGATACACCAGCGATCCCGACAACGATCAGGATCGCTGGTGTATCGCTATATTATCGCTGCTGAGCTGCCAAACAGGCAGCTCAGGCAGCGATCAGCACAAGGACACTGCGGGTAAACATTGCTTGTTACCCGCAGTGTACCTTGGATACCAGCGCCCTGATGCAGGGAGCTGGTAACCAAGGTACACATCGGGTTTCCAGGTGCTGCGCGGTGCCTGGAAACCCGCTGTGTACCTTGGTTACCAGCTCCCTGCAGCAGGGCGCTGGTATCCAAGGTACACAGCGGGTTTCTAGGCACAGCCCCGCGCCTGGAAACCCGCTGTGTACCTTGGTTACCAGCGGATCGCTGGTCTCCCGCCTGTCACACGCAGCGATGCGTGCCTGTCAGCGGGAGACCAGCGATCAAAAAAATGTCCTGACATTTCAGCGACGATCAGCGATACCTGGCAGGGGGGCTGATCGTCGCTGAATGTCACACACAGCGATATCGCTGGTGAGCTCGGTGCTACGTCACAAAACTAGTGACTCAGCACCGATCTCGCTAGCGAGATCGTTGTGTGAGACGGGCCCTTAAGTTCACATGCAGTGTTTTTGCTGCATTTTTGCACATTTGCATTTCTTTCAATGGTAAAAAAACATTCAACAGGAAATGTAATGATATCATCTTTATACCTTATCTGGCAATGTGGTGTGTGAGACATGACCAGACACATTGAAAGTCATTTTTTTTTTGCAGGACCATCAGCCGGCCATCACAATTTGTAAAGGGCCATTAGGCGGCTCTTTCTATTGTTAGAGGGCCAGCAGGTGTCTTGTGGACAGATAAGACCAAAATAGAGTTTTTTGGTAAAGCACATCATTCTACTGTCTAGTGTAAATAGAATGAGGCCTACAAATAAAAGAACACAGTAGTTACAGTCAAATATGGTGGAGGTTCAAAGTTATTTTGGGGTTGTTTTGCTGCCTGTGTCCTTGGGTGACTTGAAATGTGACAATTCCCAAAGAGTTTTGTAGTGCCTGGGATCAGAAAGCCGGGTTTGCATCATAGTAGGTCAAGGGTCTTCCAGTTGGACAATGAACCCAAATATACTTCAAGAACCACCCAGAAATAGATGGAGACAAAGAACTGGAGAGTTCAGATGTGGTAATTCTAGCTCCAGTACTGTAAATTCTCCCACCACTACCTCTTACATATAGATGCTACAAAGAAACTGTGAATGAACACATTAAAGGGAATCTGTCACCCCATTTTTTGACTATGAGATGCGGCCACTGCCATCAGGGGCTTATCTACAGCATTCTGTAATGCTGTAGATAAGCCCCGATGTTACCTGAAAGAGAAGAATAACGAGTTAGATTATACTTACCCAGGGGCGGTACCGCGTCCGATTCTATCCGGAGGGAGTTGCGGTCCAATACGGCGCCTCCCATCTTTTAGCGATGACGTCCTTTTCTTTGCTTCCCGTTGCAGCTCCGACGCAGGTGCACTGCTTTGCCCTGTTGAGTGCAGAGCAGAGTACTGCAGTGCGCAGGGGCCGGGAAAGGTCCTAGAGGTCCTGCGCCAGAGCCGTGATGGGAAGCAAAGAAGAGGACGGTTTGCTAGAAGATGGGAGGCGCCGGATTGGACTGCAATGGCGGTTGCCGCATCTCATAGTCGAAAAATGGGGTGACAGATTCCCTTTAAGAAATTTAATTTTACATGCTTTGATGAATTTGTGAGTAGTGATGAGCGAATTTGTTCAGAAAACGATCGCCATACATAAATTCGGCACGAATATGGCACATTTGGATTCGTGATCGGAAACACGACTAAAATTTTATAAAATCGGGGAAAATCGGTAATATTCGGTAATAGTGCAGGAAAATATTTGCGCTGCCACAAACGTATTTTCATCACTTTAGCAACGATAATGGTGGTGTATCATGAGCGTTACAAGTGTTTGATGAGGGCAGGGGGTTTGCAGAGCTCAGAGGCGCGGTGTTCTTGTAAATAGTCATTTTTTTTTCCTATCATTATGTGAGTTTAAGGGGGTGACGGAGTATTCCTGTTTCGCCCCACCCCTTAAGTGTACTTAATGTTTTATCATGTAAATATTATTGTGTAATTATAGACATTTTGTGGTATTGCTACATAATATTATGTACTACTAATAATAATTATGGTATTGCCACTATCTTACATGTGTTACTATTCTCTGTATACCTATGTATATTATGTTGTGTTCCAGTATGTGATATTGCACTAAAGGGGGGCACTTTAGTGTTTACTGTTCTTTACAGCTTAGGGTGCAGTGTAGTTTCCTGGTTGGCCACTAGATGGTGGGCATTTCAGTACATACAGTTCTTAGATTGATATACAAGTCAGGACATGTTTAAAGTAGGAGGGGCTGCTAGGTAGTAAGACAGAAGTTTGTAGGAAGTAAGTTTCAGATGGGGCAAGCGTGCCCAAGTGTCCACAAGGGCTTAGATCCGAACAACTGGCTGCCACGCAACGTTCAAGGACAGAAACCCATGTTACCCACGGCTGCTGCATAGTCTCACAGTGGGCCTAAACAGAGAGAGAAGGAAATATGTGACATCTTTCCACCTGGGCCAATGCTTTTATGGTCACAGGTCTTATATAGACTTGATGACGCTATGCAGCCAGCCAATCAATGTAATGCCACAATCAAAATGACTACAGCATTACAGTGACTGGCAGGCAATTCTCACATCTTTATTGGCTGACTAAAAAGCGCCAAACATGGTGGGAGAGTACTCAAGCTCCCACTCAAACATTCAAAAAATACTCTCCGAGTAATGAGCATCTCGAGTACATGTGACATAATGTTACTCGAGCACAGAGAGAGCCAGTGTCAAAACCACTGGAACAGCACTAGCACCGGAGGGGAATATGACATTATTATTTTACTGTGGGGGGATATAGGGATTCAAAAATAATTGTCTGAGTAGTGGACAACTCCCTGTATGGACTTAAGTTGAAGATATAGATGAAACTCTAAATTACGGTTTCTTTAGTCTAAAGATCATGTTTCTAACATTGGAGATGAGGGTCAAATATGACCCCATTTCATGTTAGGTTTGCCTTTAGTTTATTTGCATGTCTACGTTCATGTTCATATTTGTTATTATTTAGGTCCAGCAATTTGTGTCATTCAAATTTTTAATCTACTGTTGAAAACTTTATATTTCTGTTATGGAGGTACCGATCCTCTGCACAAACATAGACACGATAAGAGATCAATTCTGGCTTCCAGTAGCCACCATTAAGCCCCCGTCTCTCATAGCGAGATCGCTAGCGAGATCGCTGCTGAGTCACTAGTTTTGTGACGCAACAGCGATCTCCACAGCGATATCGCTGTGTATGACACACAGCGACGATCAGCCCCCCTGCTGGGTATCGCTGAATGTCCTGGACATTTTTTTGATCGTTGGTCTCCCGCTGGCCAGCACGCATCGCTGCGTGTGACAGGCGGGAGACCAGCGATCAGCGAGCTGGAGCTGGTAACCAAGGTATACATCGGGTTTCTAGGCGCCGCTCAGCGCCTAGAAACCCGATGTGTTCGTTAGATACCAGCGCGCTGGTGCAGGGGAGCTGGTAGCCAAGGTACACAGCGGGTTTCTAGGCACTACTCGGCGCCTAGAAACCCGATGTGTACCTTGGTTACCAGCTCCCTGCACCAGAGCACTGGTATCTAAGGTACACTGCTGGTAACTAAGCGACGTATATCGCTTGTTACCCGCATAGTCGCTGTCCTGATCGCTGCTGAGAGCTGCCTGTTTGGCAGCTCACCAGCGATCATGTAGCGACACACCAGCGATCCTGACAAGTGCATATCGTTGTCGGGATCGATGGTGTGTCGCTATGTGTGACGGGGCCCTTAGAGGGAGCTCAATAACTAAATGCAGACTGTGAATACATAGACCTCCATCATGAAACAGTATACAGTGAGCCCATAAACTCCCTTTTGTGGAGGCTGCAGGGAGCTAATGTTACCAGTTAATGTGCAGAAACACAGACGTACGACAACTGTAAAAGTGTAGGATGAAATAAAAAAGCCTAGAATCTGGAACCTGAACATGAGATGACGGTAAAAGGTTTTTGTGCAATGAAAAATTGATTGTCATTCGCACATACCTTCAGATTTGTACACTGTGAAAAATATATGAATGCAGATGTGTGTTTTTTTTTCTTTTCCTGCAGATAATGCTGGGTACTAATTTAAGAATGAGTCAAGTTGAGTTTTGTCAGTTGCTCAGTGAACATTGGTAAAATCTTTCGGTGAGCTGAATAATGTCACACTAAATCATTTTCAATTTTCATAACAAGAACTCGGTTAATAATGAAACAGCTGCCTCATTCTGGACAAACCCCCGAAAACTCAATTTATTTGAAAGCATTAGAAGTTAATAGGGATTATACACTTTAACTCCATTATGCAGGTATTCATACATTGTTAATTCACATCTTGTGTACATAGAGCCAGCCGCGAATGGATTCAACTACTGAACAGTTTAATATGACGTATATGGTTTGTGAATGTAATATATACATACACAGAACAGACCAAAAGTTTGGACACACCTTCTCATTCAAAGATTTTTCTGTATTTTCATGTCTATGAAAATTGTAGAATCACACTGAAGGCATCAAAACTATGAATTAACACATGTGGAATTATATGCTTAACAAAAAAGTGTGAAACAACTGAAAATATGTCTTATATTCTAGGTTCTTCAAAGTAGCCACCTTTTGCTTTGATGACTGCTTTGCACACTCTTGGCATTCTCTTGATGAGCTTCAAGAGGTAGTCACCGGAAATAATTTTCACTTCACAGGTGTGCCCTGTCAGGTTTAATAAGTGGGATTTCAGGCCTTATGAATGGGGTTGGGACCATCAGTTGTGTTGTGTAGAAGTCTGGTGGATACACAGCTGATAGTCCTACTGAATAGACTGTTAGAATGTGTATTATGGCAAGAAAAAAGCAGCTAAGTAAAGAAAAACAAGTGGCCATCATTACTTTAAGAAATGAAGGTTAGTCAGTCCAAAAATTTGGAAAACTTTGAAAGTTTCCCCAAGTGCAGTTGCAAAAACCATCAAGCGCTACAAAGAAACTGGCTCACATGAGGACCGCCCCAGGAAAGGAAGACCAAGAGTCACCTCTGCTTCTGAGGATAAGTTTATCCGAGTCACCAGCCTCAGAAATCGCAGGTTAACAGCAGCTCAGATTAGAGACCAGGTCAATGCCACACAGAGTTCTAGCAGCAGACACATCTCTACAACAACTGTTAAGAGGAGACTTTGTGCAGCAGGCCTTCATGGTAAAATAGCTGCTAGGAAACCACTGCTAAGGACAGGCAACAAGCAGAAGAGACTTGTTTGGGCTAAAGAACACAAGGAATGGACATTAGACTAGTGGAAATCTGTGCTTTGGACTGATGAGTCCAAATTTGAGATCTTTGGTTCCAACCACCGTGTCTTTGTGCGACGCAGAAAAGGTGAACGGATGGACTCTACATGCCTGGTTCCCACCGTGAAGCATAGAGGAGGAGGTGTGATGGTGTGGGGGTGCTTTGCTGGTGACACTGTTGGGGATTTATTCAAAATTGAAGGCATACTGAACCAGCATGGCTACCACAACATCTTGCAGCGGCATGCTATTCCATCCGGTTTGCGTTTAGTTGGACCATCATTTATTTTTCAACAGAACAATGACCCCAAACACACCTCCAGGCTGTGTAAGGGCTATTTGACCAAGCAGGAGAGTGATGGGGTGCTAAGCCAGATGACCTGGCCTCCACAGTCACCAGACCTGAACCCAATCGAGATGGTTTGGGGTGAGCTGGACCGCAGAGTGAAGGCAAAAGGGCCAACAAGTGCTAAGCATCTCTGGGAACTCCTTCAAGATTGTTGGAAGACCATTTCCGGTGACTATCTCTTGCAGCTCATCAGTAGAATGCCAAGAGTGTGCAAGGCATATACTTTTTTGTTAAGTATATAATTCCAGATGTGTTAATTCATAGTTTTGATGCCTTCAGTGTGATTCTACAATTTTCATAGTCATGAAAATACAGAAAAATCTTTAAATGAGGTGTGTCACCATCAGTGCGCTCATTCCCATAAAATGACGGGAGAAATAATAGTCGCAAAAGCTTGCTTCTCGTAATCTCTATTTCTAAGTCACGGCCAAAGTCGTTATTTAACCCCAGCCTTATTGTAACAGTGGAGGACAACGTACAACGAAAGACCATTCACGGAAACATATGACGGTTCTGTAATATCTACATGTTCTCATTCCAGCATGAAGCAGTGTACGTGGATTGGTGCAAAAGAGGAGTAACACAGGATATGTGGCTGACCTTTATAAAAAAAAAAAAAAGCACATTCGTGTGTTTGGACACATGACGTTATTGTAGTCGTCCAGGAGGGGATTCTAGGAAATTAAGGTAAAAATTATTCCAACAAGGACATGTCAACAGGACAACATGTTACCATGCACTGAAATCTCTTCATTAGAAGTCACGGAATAAAAAAAATATCAATACTCCTCTTCAGGATCAGCGCTGCCACTCTGTACTCAACAATCGGGAGGGCATCACATTTTTAAAGAATGTGGGAAGCCCATTTAAAAGGCATGTTCTTTGTGATAGATTTGGGAAAATTTACTCTAATGAACTTCTTATGAGACAACCCCTGTAAATGGGCTGTCTCACAAGCAATAGGTCTTCCCAAAAGCACAGTAACCTCTCTTAAATGAAGAAGACCCAAAATACAAATTTAACAACTTAAACAATTACATAGGGAACTTAGTCCCTATGGAAAATCATATTGGCTGTATACATCTTAGTGTTTTAGTATTCAAGAAATCGAAATATACTTTGTGAAATTAACACTTCTGTAGGGTGTTTTTATGATGTACAGATGTAGTAGAGCTAAATTACCTAAAACGGGAAAGGTTTTTTTCTGATTTCATGTCAGATAACGAGAGAAACATGCACGTGTGTCTTTTTATATTGTGTATGGAAACTTCTGGTTTTAACTGTATATATAATTTTATTTTTAATTGCAATTGAAAAATGTATTGTATAGGTGAGTTTAATAACATGAGCCATGGATGTGATTGTGGGAATATCCTTTTAATTAATTTGGCTCTATACATCATAAAAACACCCTACAGAAGTGTTAACTTTCAGAAAGTGTATTTAATGTTTGCCCTTTAAAATAAGTTCTTTCTGTATGTTGTATAATGGATGCACGCCCAGCTCCTATCTGTCTAGCAGTTATTATTATTATACAGAGGATATTGTTGTTGATAGTCGTAACCTTTGCTGAAACCTGCAGATTGTTTCCCATGTTTGTATTTACAAAACTATGAACATGAACGAAAGATGATTCATAAATTGACCTTGCTAGAGCGAAATCTGGTCGTCTCTACGACTTGTTAGTCCCTGATTCATTATTATCCTCTATTTAGGCAGTTTTTTTTTGTTTTGTGTCAAATTCCTATTCTAGGTTGCGCCTATTTTGAAGTCTATCTTCTATTTGTTTGTCGCTTTTATTCCCCAACCAACATTTTAATGCAGGTATTTACTGATTCATTATTTCCAACTTTTTAAAAAAATGACATTATTACGTAAATGTGCGCCAGTTCCCACCTGGAGTGATATTTTGTATGTAAGAAATTTTAGAGGTTTTTTTATGGCGACATTTTAATAGATCATGCAACTTTTTGCTCTAAAAAAGGAACGAAAAAGGAGAAAAGCAAACACAAGAGGCATTTTTAATTCTGTGCAAAATTTATGAACCAGCGTGCACCGTTTTTAAAAATCTTGTGTTAAAAATGGCAACGTCGCAAAGCAAAAGAAAGAAAAGTGACTTTAAAAAAATACAGATGGGGAACAGGACTTAAAGGATCTAATTTCCTATGGACTAGTTCCATCTTTGCTAAAGCCCCACCCTCTATGTCTTGCTCTACTGCACAAAGAACTGTGAGGGGAGGCTCCTGCTGCAGCCAGTTATCTTGTAGCCTCATACAAGCAGTGAAAAGATGGAGGAGGTAGGGGAAATGATCGAGTTCCTGAGACAGAGTAGATTTCTTTATATATTTCTCAGTTTTATTTGTAGAAGCCTAAAGTGCCCCCATATAAGTGCCTAATTAAGACTGTAGTAGATCACGTCCGCTCTCTGCCAGTCTTACTGGAGTATAAGGTGCCCAATTCTTTAAGAATTTGGTGCATCTTCTCAGTGTCATGTACATTCCTGTACCGTGCCAGAAATGCTTCTCCAGTTAGCGACTAGATTAACATTTTTGCAGTACAAAAAGATGGCCATGCACTGTCCATCCTTGACTCCTCCCAGGACCCACCTATTTTGGCGTAGTTACTTCAAACTGCCAAAAATTGCAAAATAATTGAGACAATCCACATTGCACAAAAAAATTGTGACTCATCAAAGCCTTTTTGCCAGTTTTCTGGAGTAAAAGCTTTGATGAATCGGAAACGCTGGTCCTGATGAATAGGCAAGCTGAAGTCAGACACTTCTGATTCATGAAGAGACTGGAGTGAGAATCCTAGCAAACAGAAGTCCACAGCTTGTCATAAATTAGAAAAACTGTGACGTCATGCCCCTGCTGTGCCACCATTACACCTCAGCTGAGTCTGTTTTTTTTGAGCTGGGAGAAACAAGCGAGAAAACCCCAAAAGTTGACAAATTTTGGTGCAACTCTGAGTTGCTCCTAACTTTTGCAATTTTTCAAAGCTTTTATACTGGCGAGAAAACTTTGATTTATCGGTCCATATGTGTTTATCTAAGCATGTGCTTTTTAAAGCTAAATTTAAAAATTCTCCAAAAAATTTGAAAAAATGTGGAATCACTGTAACATAATGCATTTTTATATTTATTATTTTCCCCATGTTTTTCAATCAATTATTGTATTTTTTGTTTCTAACAAAAAAAAAAATCTAATCTTAAGAATGGGACAATATGTACAGAAAAAATATATATTTTCCACTTTACTGACTGGGATAATGCCAGAAAGTGGCTTGAATTTATAGTCTTTGGAATAAAAACCCATCTGTGGTTGAGAGGTGTTTAATCAAACTTGGTAGCAAGGAAAGAAAGAAGCTTTTGAACTGGGTCCAGATGTACATTCAGGTTCATATTGCTGCTAACGGCCTACTCAGATTTTATTTTCTATACTGAAGAAACTACCTACTTTAGCCTTTACCGTTATTATGGCCATCAGTGGCACTTAGAGATTTACTGATTTATGTTTGAATGTAAAATAATTTAGTATTTCCTGTAAATGTCTAAAAATGTATAGTAATTATCTTATTTCATTATCATATTTTCAGTTACCAAATATCCATCTAGCCTAAAAAATAAAATAATAGACAGAAGAAGGAGGAGAGGGATGCAGCTGCAGTAATTGTTTGTACACACTGAGTTTTTGTGAAGATTTTTTTTGAAGGCTGTCGACTTCAAAAAACGCTTGAAAAATCACAAAAAAAATTTCCTGTTCATTTCCATTGTAAAACCACTTTGCCGTTCATATGTTCAGTTTTTTGGGTGCTGAGGGTATGTGTATACTGAGTCGTTTTGCTGACTTTTTGGAGTGTAAACTCAAACTCCAAGCTTTTGAGGAGGATTTGAAGAGTGGCTAAGTGCCCAAGTTGTCTTTTTCAAGTAGATTCAGCCATGGAAACCACCTAAAAATTCAATTAAAACATTCAGAAGAATAAATATATACACTTCTATATAAAAAAAAAATTGTTGTACATATGTTCAAGCTTTTGAGCATTTTGGGTTTCTAAAAAAGCCAAGCGGTTGAAAGAAATAACATGTCCATTCTTCTTGTGTTTTCCTCTCTGAAGACAGGTGTTTTTTGGAACGCTTTGACAATGTGTTTGGTTACAAAAATAAATGCTAGCGGTTTCTTCTTTATTCAAAGGAGTGAAAAAATGACCGGAAAACAACAGTAAAAAAACACTTAAAAAAAACATGGGAAAACAGAAAAAAAAGCTGGCTGAAAAAAATCATTTGAAAAACATCCAGGAAACGACCAAAATACGACACAAAAGATACTTCAGGAAAGAAAACTCCACAGTTACCTGAAGCGTCTTCTGCTTGAAAAATGTGGGTTTGCTTAGGTTTTAAAGTCGTCTTCTGTACATAGTGTAAAAAAAGCACTAGGTAAGGATAGCAGATGTGTGTCACCGAGGTGGTTGGCCTCGATTATGCAAGTTCCGGCAGAAAGTGCACCAGTAGCAATAGGTTACAAAGATAGTTTTTGATTTTTGACAGGATTTTGGGTCCAGGATTATGAGCGACCAAAAGAGCCTGGGTAGGAAAGGAAGCTCCCCTACTCCAGTCTGGGTCTTTCAGGTCTAATAACAGGCAGCTGGGTTAACTCACTAGTGGGTGTTGGTTTGATATTGAAGAAAGACAATTCATGGTGGACAGTCTATGCTAGAGACTGAGAAGTGCCTGTAATACCAAGTTGATGAGACCGTTTTGATTTACTTTCCCTTAGGCCAGGAGCACACATGCGAGTAAATCGGCCGACACTCGCATGTGAAATCCCAGCTCTGGCGCCGGCACTCGGGAGTGGAGTGTCAGGCTGTATGTATTTATATGCAGCAGCGCGCTCCACTCCTAAGTGCCGGCGCCAGAGCTGGGATTTCACATGCGAGTGTCGGCCGATTTACTCGCATGTGTGATCCCGGCCTTAGGCCTCATACTCACTGGCTGGAAAAAAATCGGTCCGTTTTCTGCAGGAAAAAAACGGTACATTTGTTGTAAAAAGGCATGCGATTTTGATGCGATTTTAAATCGCACCATGCGTTTTCTGTCAGTTTTCCATCAGTTTTCCATCTGTATGCAATGCGATTTTAACATGAAGTTTTACATAGAGCAGTTATCTCTATGTAAAAAGTCATGTAAAAATCACATTGTAACAAAAAAATGTACACAAAAAGCAAATAATTATATATATAATATATATATACATCTAATATATATATAATATATATATAGGTCATACACTTCTACATAGTATAATAGCCACTAATTCATCCCTGGCATTACTGTAAAATCACACTGACAGCTTTAATAAAGAATAGAAACAATACATATACACACATAGAATACATATATATATATATATATATATATATATATTAATATATGTAATTGTGACATATATATATATATATATATATATAGTTCCTAGACTTCTACATACTGTAATAGCCGTTAATTCAATTGCCGGCTTTTGTGAAATCACAGAAGCCGACATGAAATGATACATTGTTTCCACACAGTTAACCATGTCATTTCCTGTATTTTGATATATGGTTTGAACTTACAATTACATGAGTGTATTTGTGCAAAATTTCAGACATGTAGGGGTTAATTAAAGGTGTAAATTCGTTGAAAAAAAATGCGTGGGCTCCCGCTGTATTTTCTCCACCAGACAGACAAAGCCAGCGAGTGGGGGCAGATAATAATAGCCTAGGGAGGGTACATTTTTTTTGTGCCCCCCCTGGCTACTAACATCTGCCCCCAGACACCCCAGAAAGGGCAAATCTATAATTAGATTCGCCCTTTCTGGCACTTTGCCCGTCTATTCCCATTGCCCTGTAGCGGTGGCGAATGGGTTAATAAGGCGTTAATGTCACCTTAGTATTGAAAGGTGACCTTAAGGCAGGTTAATAATTGAGAGCTGTCAATTAGACAACTATCAATTATTAATCCTATTGTATGATACAAAAATCAAACACACACAGTTTAATAAAAAATAAGTTTAATGAAATAATCACACAGTTTTTGACCATATTTTATTTTCCTGCTAAAACCATTTCCTGTAATAAAAATAAAATAAAAAAGCAAAATTATTCTTACCAATCCGATGTACAGTCAGGTCCCACGCTGTAATCCATCAGAAAGGGTTAACAGGTTAGAGCTCGCAGAGAGCTATAATGCTGTCTGCTGAGCTCTTACCCCCTGAATGAATAACTTACTCTCCCAGCGAAAGGAGAGGAATAGATTCATGAATGAAGCTTAATTGATTTATTGCCACTTTCACTTCAGTGACCTGACCTAAGGTGAAAGTGGATACAATCAATTAAGCTTCATTTATGAATCACATCCTCTCCTGTCGGCAGGAGATAAGCTCATTCATTCAGGAGCTATCAGATGAGCACGCAGGATTACTTGCGCTGCTTATCTGATTGCTAGTTAACCCTTTGTGAAGGATTACATCGTGGGACGTGACAGATCGCCAGATAGGTAAGAATAATGTTGTTTTATTATTTTATATTTATTTTAGAAGAACAAGGGCTTCGCACGGATTAAGAGTGAAATAAAAGATGGTCAAAAATATGTGTTTTGATTTTATTAAAATTATTTATTCTTAAAGTGTGTTTGTGTTTTTTTATTTACTTCAATAGGATTAATAATTGATAGTTGTCTAATTGACAGCTCTCAATTATTAACCTGCCTTAAGGTCACCTTTCAATACTAAGGTGACATTAACGCCTTATTAACCCATTCGCCACCGCTACAGGGCAATGGGAATAGACGGGCAAAGTGGCAGAAAGGGCGAATCTAATTATAGATTTGCCCTTTCTGGGGTGTCTGGGGGCAGATGTTAGTAGCCAGGGGGGGCACAAAAAAAATGTACCCTCCCTAGGCTATTATTATCTGCCCCCACTCGCTTGCTTTGTCTGTCTGGTAGAGAAAATACAGCGGGAGCCCACGCATTTTTTTTCAACGAATTTACACCTTTAATTAACCCCTACATGTCTGAAATTTTGTACAAATACACTCATGTAATTGTAAGTTCAAACCATATATCAAAATACAGGAAATGACATGTTTAACTGTGTGGAAACAATGTATCATTTCATGTCGGCTTCTGTGATTTCACAAAAGCCGGCAATTGAATTAGCGGCTATTACAGTATGTAGAAGTGTAAGAACTATTAATATATATATATGTATGTGTTACAATGACATGTATATATATATATATATATATATATATATATATATGTATTCTATGTGTATGTATCTACTGTTTTGTGAGCTGTCAGTGTGATTTTACAGTAGCCGGGGATGAATTACCGGCTTTTCAAAGGAGACTGGTGCATATAAATCGGACAGCACTTGCATGGTGCGAGTGCTGTTCGTTTTTTAATCGCACCCATTGACTTGCATTGGCGATTTTCATCCCAAAATCGCATCAAATCGCAGCAAGCTGCGATTTTTTTCTCACACCAATATCTGATGAGAAAAAAATCGCTAATGAGAACTCACCCATTGACTAACATTGGTCAGATTTGCATCCGATTTTTTTATCGTCTGATTTTCATCCGTTTTCGGCACCAGTGAGTATGAGGCCTTAGGCTGAGAATCTAACAAATGTTCCTCGAACAGTGATCCGTATATAATCCGTTTGCAATGCGAGGATGCGATTTCCTCGCATCTAGTAACAGTGTGACATCCGTATGGCATCCGTATGCAATGCGATTTTAACATGAGCTTTTACATACAGCAGTTCTCTCTATGTAAAAGCTCATGTTAAAATCGCATTGTAAAACACAACTGTAAAAATCGTTTTAAAACCAAATATTAGAACCGCTCCCGGTTGTAAACTACCGTATATATCCCCCAGATATGGATGACGGTGTGGGACAGATTGCCGGACAGGTATGGTATATTGTTGTTTTTTTCATTTTTTTTTTATTACAGGAGATCGAGGGCATCGTTTGGATTAGCAGAACAATAAAAATGGCAAAACTGTGTGGTCTTTCATTTAATTAAAATACTTTATTCTGCCTGTGTGTGTTTATTTAACCCTTTAAAAACTTTAGTATTAGTGATGGATAGGTGTCTTATTGACACCTCTTCATTACTAAGCCAGGCTTAATGTCACCTTACAATACAAAGGTGACATTAACCCCTTAGTTATTACCCCATATGCCACAGCTACAGGGCAGTGGGAAGAGGGAGGCCTTTTTTCATTCAATTTATTATTCTATCTGCACCTTTTTCAAAGTCTATTTTATATGCGCTCGCCTGTGTTTTCTTTTTTTCTTGTTTTCCAGTTTCAGTGAAGTCCCTGCCCGTCCTTCATATGGTCGTGTGCTGTTATTCTATCTCACTGCAGACTTGTGAATTCTCACAGCACCTACAGTGCACGCTGTCAGGATTCTCCGGTGACGGCAGTGGGTCATCATGTATATGGGTAACACAGTGGCTCAGTGGTTAGCACTGCGGTCTTGCAGCGCTGGCTTCCTGGTTTGTAATCCCAGCAAGGAACACATCTGCAAGGATTTTGTATGTTCTACATGTGACATTATACACAGGAGCTCTGTGTATAGTTTCAGTGTACAGGTAATACAGTGATCACCGGTGACATTATACACAGGAGCTATGTATATAGTGTATAGTGTACAAGTAATACAGGGATCACCAGTGACATTATACACAGGAGTTCTGTATATAGTGTCAGTGTACTAGTAATACAGTGATCACCAGTGACATTATACACAGGAGTTCTCTATATAATGTCAGTGTACAGGTAATACAGTGATCACCGGTGACATTATACACAGGAGCTCTGTATATAGTGTCAGTGTACAGGTAATACAGGGATCACCAGTGACATTATACACAGGAGTTCTGTATATAGTGTCAGTGTACTAGTAATACAGTGATCACCAGTGACATTATACACAGGAGCTCTGTGTATAGTTTCAGTGTACAGGTAATACAGTGATCACCGGTGACATTATACACAGGAGCTCTGTATATAGTGTATAGTGTACAGGTAATACAGTGATCACCGGTGACATTATACACAGGAGCTCTGTATATAGTGTACAGGTGGTCCTCCAGATTCCTCCCACACTCCAAAGACTATTGAGATAACGGATTTAGATTGTGAGCCCCAATGGGGACAGTGATGATATACAGTATATAATGCGCTGCAAAATATGATTGTGCTATATAAGCAAAGCATAAAAGAAAAGTATGCGATTTGCATACTTCTTCCCACATTCTGACTAGACGTTCAATACATTAGCATTGAATGAGGCTGCAGACATCTATTCGGCATGTGACCACATGTATGCAGCTCACATACTTGTGGTCACATTTCTTCCTGTTCCCGCTGACAGCACCAGAGAATCCTGACAGTGTGCACTGTGGTCGCTGTGAGGATCTACAAGTCTGCAGTCACATAGAGTGTAACTGCAGACTTGTAGCCTATGGCCAGACACCCCAACGATAGATCAGGGACAGTTTATTTTTGAGAGGTCATGAAAGAATTTGGTGACTTTTTAGATTTATGGATTTATGGAAATTTCTTATAATTCTTCTCCACTGGGACATCCATAGAAAATCATTCACAGGGGAATGCATTATTCTGGGTCTGATTAGAGGTCACCCCGTGGTTGATAGCAGTGCTGGTTGGTGCGTAGATTCTAAGTATGTGGTCATGAACTGGTTAATTGGATTTCGATATACCTAGTGTCCTCAGCCCTATAATTTCCAATTTACCTCACCCAGAAGAATTTACCTTTTAGATTCAGCTGTAGGAACGCTGACTTCTTCATCGATTTCCAGTCTTTACAGTGTAAAGGTCACTTTTCATTTCTGATTGTCCTGGACCTTTCTCTTAAATGCGGCCATGTCTATCATAGATTTGTTTTAGAATCAGTACCCACCATATGATACCGTCATTCTGGGTCAGGCCATTCGGACCCAGGAGAAAAGAAAAAACTAATTTATAGAAAGCTTTATGCACTTTTCACATGATATCTGCAAAGTATTTTAGTTTATCGCACTTAGGCTGCAGTCACACACAAAATATAAAAATACGGTCTGTTTTTCACGGACCAGAATCGCACAAATGTTTCATGAACAGTGATCCGTATGTCATCCGATTGTAATGCGAGGAAGTGATTTTCTCGCATCTAAGCATCCGTGTGACATCCGTTTTGCATCCGTATGGCAAGATTTAGCGCCAGCTTGCAAAATGGGCATATAATGGATCCCAATGACAGGTTTTAAAACACAAACGAAAGAATAGATGTATACACATAGAATATATATATATATATATATATATATATATATATATACACAATACAGACCAAAGTTTGGACAAACTTTCTCATTTAAAGATTTTTCTGTATTTTCATGACTATGAAAATTGTACATTCACACTGAAGGCATCAAAACTATGAATTAACACATGTGGAATTATATACTTAACTAAAAACTGTGTAACAACTAAAATTGTCTTATATTTTAGGTTCTTCAAAGTAGCCACATTTTGATTTGATTACTGCTTTGCACACTCTTGGCATTCTCTTGATGAGCTTCAAGAGGTAGTCACCGGAAATGGTTTTCACTTCACAGGTGAGCCCTGTCAGGTTTAATAAGTGGGATTTCTGGCCTTAGGCCGGCGTCACACTGCCGAGTTTGATGCGAGTTAGTCGCATGACTTTCTTGCATCAACACCCGGCACGGCCGCCCGCTCTCGGACCTGAGTGTGCGGCTGCATGTATTTCTATGCTGCCGCGCACTCGGGTCCGAGAGCGGGCGGCCGTGCCGAGTGTTGATGCGAGAAAGTCGTGCTACTAACTCGCATCAAACTCGGCAGTGTGACGCCGGCCTTATAAATGGGGTTGGGACCATCAGTTGTGTTGTGCAAAAGTCTGGTGGATACACAGCTGATAGTCCTACTGAATAGACTGTTAGAATTTGTATTATGGCAAGAAAAAAGCAGCTAAGTAAAGAAAAACCAGTGGCCATCATTACTTTAAGAAATGAAGGTCAGCCAGTCCGAAAAATTGGGAAAATTTTGAGGCTATGTGCACATGTTGCGGATTGTTAGCGTTTTTGCCGCGAAAACACGACAAAAACGCTTACCAAACACAACTCATTATATTCTATGGGATTCCGCAATGCTGTGCACATGTTGCGTGTTTTTCCGTGGCGAAATTGTATCGTGGAAAAATCGCAGCATGCTCATTCTTTTTGCAGTATCGCGGTGATTCCGCCGCCATAGGAATGCATTAAACCGCTTACCGTATATACTCGTGTATAAGCCGACCCGTGTATAAGCAAGACCCCCCTAATTTTGCCACAAAAAACTGGGAAAACTTATTGACTCGTGTATAAGCCGGGTGTATAAACTGCCCTCCTGCTCTGTGCTGCCCCCGTCCTGCTCCTTGCTCCCCCATCCAGCTCTGTGCTCCCCCATTCTCCTCTGTACTCCCCCCTCCTGCTCCATCCTCCGCTGTGCTCCCCCATTACTTCTCCGTCCTCCTGTGCCCCCCCTGTCCTGCTCCGTGCTCCTCTGTGCCCTCCATCCTCTCCCCCCGTCCTGCTCCGTGCTCTTCTGTGCCCTCCATCCTCCCCTCATCCTGCTCCGTGCTCATTGTCCTCCTCCATGCTTCCCCCATCCACCGTTCTCCCCCCCCTCCTCCTCCATGCTTCCCCCGTCCTCCGTTCTCAACCTGTCCTGCTCCATGCTTCCCCGTCCTCCCCTCCCTCCTCCTCCATGCTTCCCCCGTCCACCGTTCTCCCCCCATCCTGCTCGTGCTCCTTGTCCTCTCCTCCATCATACTCACCCCTCCCCGTGCCATCTCTGAGCGTCCCTGCAATCCTGCGTTCTCCCCGGCTTCCTGCAGCTCTCCAGCACTAAGCGGTGACGTAATACCGCTCATTAAGGCCATGAATATGGAAGCCACGCCCATGGGAGTGGCGTCGTGTCCATATTACATGAAAATCTCGGCTTATACACGAGTATATACAGTACTTTCCTCTCGTGGCTATGCCCACCATGCGCAAAGTAAGCGGTTCATGTGCGGATGGTACCCAGTGTCTGGAGGAGAGGAGACTCTCCTCCAGGCCCTGGGTACCATATCCCTGTTAACCCCTTAATGTCCACTGACGTGCACAGTCCGTCATGGCAAGGTGTCAGTTCCGGCACCAGGATGGACTGTGCACGTCATCCCTTTGAACTACCAACTGTAAACACGCAGTGGTAGTTCAGTGCCGACAGCTGTCTATGACAGCTGACAGGCATGGCAAGCGGTGCGGGGACCTTTGCCGTCGGTCCCCGCACCCACAGCGCTGTGATTGGTCAGTCAATCTGACTGACCAAACACAGCAGCGATCGCGCAGGAGAGGCTGAAATTTCAGCTTCTCCAGCGCGATCAGTGCAGGAGCCGGCGCTGCAGTGGCCGAGCTTCCTGCACTGACAGCCAGGAGCGGCGCCCCCACCGCCCCTGGCTGTTAACCCCCTGACTGCTGCGATCGAGCGCGATCGCAGCGCTCAGGGGGGGAGGCAGAGGGTCGGGAGCTCCCTCTGCCTCAGATCGGCGCCCTGCAATGTATTTGCAGGGCCCAATCTCTGCCTTGATGACCCGGGGGTTGTCATGACAACCTCCGGGTCATCTAGCTACGGAAAGCTGCTGTGATCATGGTCACAGCAGCTTTCACCATAGGTACAATGCATTGCAATGCTGGAGCATTGCAATGCATTGTAACTGCAATAAAAAGTAAAAAAAGTGAAAGTCCCATAAAGAGACAAGTTAAAAAAAAAATATTTTTTTAAAAAAATTGTAAAAAAAATATAAAAAAATAATTTAAAAAAAATCCCCTAAAAAATACACATTTTTATGTAATAAAAAAAATAAAAAACAAAAAAAATGCACATGTTTGGTATCGCCACGTCCGTAAAAATCCCATCTATAGAAGCGTAACCCTAGTTAACCCCTTCAGTGAAAGCCGTAAAAAAAAAAACACAAAAAAGTGGTAAATTATAGTATCATCATACCGCTTGGAAAAAGTGCAATAACACGCGATCAAAAAGTCAGATATAAATAATCATGGTACCGCTGAAAACGTCATCTTGTCCCGCAAAAAACAAGCCACTATACAGCATCATCAGCGAAAAAATAAAAAAGTTATAGCTCACGGAATAAACTGATGCAAAAATAATTATTTTTTCTATAAAATTTTTTATTGTGTAAAAAACTCTAAAACATAAAAAAATATATAAATGAGGTATCGCTGTAATCGTAGTGACCCGAAGAATAAAGCTGCTTTATCAATTTTACCACACGCGGAACAGAGGAAAAAAAAAAAAACAATTCTTGAATTGCTGGTTTTTGTTCATTCTGCTTCCACAAAAATTGGAATAGGAAGCGATCAAAAAAGTTATGTGCCCGATTATGGTACTAATAAAAACGTCAGCTCGTCCCGCAAAAAATAAGCCTGCACATGACTCTGTCGGCCGAAATATGGAAAAATTATAGCTCTCAAAATACGGCGATGCAAAAATTTCTTACAAAAAATTATTCCAAAAAAAAGCAACTTTTAGTGTGTGACAGAAGCTAAACATGAAAAAAGGGTGTAAATCTGGTATCGCCGTAATCGCACCGATCCGAGGAATAAAGTCGCCTAATCACTAATACCGCACGAGGAACGGCGCAAAAAAGAAAACCAATTCTTCACCTTTTGTGGATTTGTTCATTGTGCCTCCCAAAGATCGCAGTAAGGCGATCACAGTGGTTCCCCCCCACATATGGGATATCAGCGTACTCAGGACAAAATGCACATCAACTTTTGGGGCCCTATTTCTCCTGTTACCCTTATAAAAATAAAAATTTGGGGGCAAAAAGGTCATTTTTGTGGAAAAAAAATTGATTTTTTTATTTTCACGGCTCTACGTTATAAACTTCTGTGAAGTGCTGACCACACATCTAGATAAGTTCCTTGGGGGGGTCTAGTTTGCAAAATGGGGTCATTTGTGGGGGTTTCTACTGTTTAGGCACATCAGGGGCTCTCCAAGCACGACATGATACCCGCAGACCATTCCATCAAAGTCTGCATTTAAAAACGGTGCTCCTTCCCTTCCGAGCTCTGCCATGCGTCAAAATAGTGGTTCCCCACCACATATGGGATATCAGTGTACTCAGGACAAATTGCACAATAGCTTTTGGGGTCCTATTTCTCCTGTTACCCTTATAAAAATAAAAATTTGGGGGCAAAAAGATTATTTTTGTGGAAAAAAATATGATTTTTTTATTTTCACGGCTCTACGTTATAAACTTCTGTGAAGCACTTGAGGATTCAAAGTGCTGACCACACATCTAGATAAGTTCCTTGGGGGGTCTAGTTTCCAAAATGGAGTCACTTGTGGGGGTTTCTACTGTTTAGGCACATCAGGGGCTCTCCAAACGTGACATGACACCCGCAGACCATTCCATCAAAGTCTGCATTTGAAAAAGGCGCTCCTTCCCTTTTGAGCTCTGCCATGCGTCAAAATAGTGGTTTACCCCCACATATGGGGTATCAGCGTACTCAAAACAAATTGCACAATAACTTTTGGGGTCCTGTTACCCTTTGGAAAATAACAATTGGGGGTGGAAAGATCATTTTTGTGGAAAAGATATGATTTTTTAATTTTACAGCTCTACGTTATAACCTTCTGTGAAGCCCTTGGGGGTTCAAAGCTCTCACCACACATCTAGATAAGTTCCTTGGTTGGTCTAGTCTAGATAGTTTCCAAAATGGGGTCACTTCTGGGGGGTTTCCACTGTTTAGGCACACAGGGACTCTCCAAATGCGACATGGCGTCCAATCTCAATTCCAGCCAAAAAAGTCAAATGGCGCTGCTTCCCTTCTGAGCTCTGCCATGCGCCCAAATAGTGGTTTACCCCCACATATGGGGTATCAGCGTACTCAGGACTAATTGCACAATAACTTTTGGGGTCCTTTTATCCTTTGGAAAATAAAAATTGGGATGAAAAGATCATTTTTGTGGAAAAAAAATATGATTTTTTTAATTTTACGGCTCTACGTTATAACCTTCTGTGAAGCCCTTGGGGGTTCAAAGCTCTCACAACACATTTAGATAAGTTCCTTGGGGGTCTAGTTTCCAAAATGGGGTCACTTGTGGGGGGTTTCCACTGTTTAGGCACACAGGGACTCTCCAAATGTGACATGGCGTCCAATCTCAATTCCAGCCAAAAAAGTCAAATGGCGCTGCTTCCCTTCTGAGCTCTGCCATGCGCCCAAATAGTGGTTTACCCCCACACATGGGGTATCGGTGTACTCTGGAGAAATTGTACAACAAATATTGTGGTTCATTTTCTCCTAATACCCTTGACAAAATTTAAAAAAATTGTGTCGAAAGAAAAATTTTGGGAAAAAAAGTTAAATGTTCATTTTTTCCTTCCACATTGCTTCAATTCTTGTGAAGTACCTAAAGGGTTAATAAACTTATTGAATGTGGCTTTGAACACGTTGAGGGGTGCAGTTTTTAAAATGGTGTCACTTTTGGGTATTTTCTGTCATATTGACCCCTCAAATTCACTTCAAATGTGAGGTGGCCCCTAAAAAAAATGGTTTTGTAAATTTTGTTGGAAAAATGAGAAATTGCTGGTCAACTTTTAACACTTATAACTTCCTAACAAAAAAAAATTTTGATTCCAAAATTGTGCTGATGTAAAGTAGACATGTGGGAAATGTTATTTATTAACTAATTTTTGTGACATATCTCTCTGATTTAATGGCATAAAAATTAAAAGTTTGAAAATTGCAAAATTTTCAAAATTTTTGCCATATTTCCGTTTTTTTCATAAATAAACGCAAGTTATATCGAAGAAATTTTACCACTATCATGAAGTACAATATGTCACGAGAAAACAATCTCAGAATCGCCAAGATCCGTTGAAGCTTTCCAGAGTTATAACCTCATAAAGAGACAGTGGTCAGAATTGTAAAAATTGGCCTGGTCTTTAACCTACAAAATGGCTTGGTCGTTAAGGGGTTAAAATAATAATTAAAATAAAAAATAATGATATTCTCACCTTCCGGCGGCCCCCGCTGCTTTCCCGCTCCTCAGCGACGCTCCCGGCCAATCCCTTTCCCAGTAATGCATTGCCAGAATCATCCCAGATGACGTAGCGGTCTCGCGTGATGCTACGTCATCTGGGGTCATTGTCGCTATGCATCCTTGGGAACGGGATTGGCCAGGAGCGTCACTGAGGACCAAGAAGGCTGCGTGGGCCGCCGGAAGGTGAGAATATCACGATTTTTTTTTTTTTTTTTAACATTAGATCTTTTTACTATTGATGCAGCATAGGCAGCATCAATAGTATAAAGTTGGTCACACTTGTCAAACACTTGTTTGACTCGTGTGACCAACCTGTCAATCAGTCGGCAGGGAGGTGCGGGATTGCCGCGGAAATTTCCGCAACGTGTGCACATAGCCTGAAAGTGTCCCCAAGTGCAGTTGCAAAAACCATCAAGCGCTACAAAGAAACTGGCTCACATGAGGACCGCCCCAGGAAAGGAAGACCAAGAGTCACCTCTGCTTTTGAGGATAAGTTTATCCGAGTCACCAGCCTCAGAAATCGCAGAAATACAGCAGCTCAGATTAGAGACCAGGTCAATGCCACACAGAGTTCTAGTAGCAGACACATCTCTACAACAACTATTAAGAGGAGACTTTGTGCAGCAGCCCTTAAAGGTAAAACAGCTGCTAGGAAACCACTGCTTAGGAGAGGCAACAAGCAGAAGAGACTTGTTTGGGCTAAAGAACACAAGGAATGGACATTAGACCAGTGGAAATCTGTGATTTGGTCAGATGAGTCCAAATTTGAAATCTTTGGTTCCAACCACTGTGTCTTTGTGCGACGCAGAAAAGGTGAACGGATGGACTCTACATGTCTGGTTCCCTCCGTGAAGCATGGAGGAGGAGGTGTGATGGTGTGGGGGTGCTTTGCTGGTGACAATGTTGGGGATTTATTCAAAATTGAAGGCATACTGAACCAGCATGGCTACCACAGCATCTTGCAGCGGCATGCTATTCCATCCGGTTTGGGTTTAGTTGGACCATCATTTATTTTTCAACCGGACAATAACCCCAAACACACCTCCAGGCTGTGTAAGGGCTATTTGACCAAGAAGGAGAGTGATGGGGCCAAATGACCTGCCCTCCACAGTCACCAGACCTGAACCCAATCGAGATGGTTTGGGGTGAGATGGACCGCAGAGTGAAGGCAAAAGGGCCAACAAGTGCTAAGTATCTCTAGGAACTCCTTCAAGACTGTTGGAAGACCATTTCCAATGACTACCTCTTGAAGCTCATCAAGAGAATGCCAAGAGTGTGCAAAGCAGTAATCAAAGCAAAAGGTGGCTACTTTGAAGAACCTAGAATATAAGACATATTTTCAGTAGTTTCACACTTTTTTGTTAAGTATATAATTCCACATGCATGTGTTAATTCATAGTTTTGATGCCTTCAGTGTGAATGTACAATTTTCATAGTCATGAAAATACAGAAAAATCTTTGAATGAGAGGGTGTATCCAAACTTTTGGTCTGTACTGTATATATATATATAATATTATATATATATATATATATATATACTAGATGGTGGCCCGATTCTAACGCATCGGGTATTCTAGAATATGTATGTAGCTTATTTACGCATGGCTCCGCTCCCCCCCTTCCCTCCTTGTATGCATGGCTCCGCTCCACCCTCCCATCCTTGTATGCATGAGTCCGCTCCACCCTCCCATTCTGTATACATGGCTCCGCTCCACCCTACCATCCTTTTATGCATGGCTCCGCTCCACCCTCCCATCCTTGTATACATGGCTCCGCTCCACCCTCCCATCCTGTATACATGGCTCCACTCCCACCCTCCCATCCTGTATACATGGCTCCGCTCCCACCCTCCCATCCTTGTATGCATGACTCTGCTCCCACCCTCTCATCCTGTATGCATGGCTCTGCTCCACCCTCCCATCCTGTATACATGGCTCTGCTTCACCCTCCCATCCTGTATACATGTCTCCGCTCCCACCCTCCCATCCTTGTATACATGGCTCCGCTCCACCCTCCCATCCTGTATACATGGCTCTGCTCCCACACTCCCATCCTGTATACATGGCTCCGCTCCAAACTCCCATCCTGTATACATGGTCCGCTCCACCCTCCCATCCTGTATGCATGGCTCCGATCCACAATCCCATCCTGTATACATGGCTCCGCTCCCACCCTCCCATCCTGTATACATTCCTCCGCACCCACCCTCCCATCCTTGTATGCATGGCTCCCCACTCCCATCCTTATATACATGGCTCCCCCCTCCCATCCTTGTATACATGGCTCCCCTGTCTGTTCCATCCTATATACATGGCTCCTATCCCCCTCCCATCCTTGTATGTATGGCTCCGCTCCACCCTCCCAGCCTTGTATGCATGGCTCCGCTGCACCCTCCCATTCTGTATATATGGCTCTGCTCCACCCTCCCATCCTGTATACATGGCTCCGCTCCCACCCTCCCATCCTGTATACATGGCTCCGCTCCACACCTCCCTTCCTTGTATGCATGGCACCGCTCCCACCCTCCCATACTGTATACATGGCTCTGCTCCACCCTCCCATCCTTGTATGCATGGCTCCCTCCTCCCATCCTTGTATACATGGCTCCCCCCTCCCATCCTTGTATACATGGCACCCCTGCCCCATCCTGTATACATGGCTCTGCTCCACCCTCCCATCCTGTATACATGGTGCTGCTCCACCCTCCCATCCTGTATACATGGCTCCACTCCACCCTCACATCCTGTATACATGGCTCCACTCCACCCTCACATCCTTGTATACATGGCTCCACTCCACCCTCACATCCTGTATACATGGCTCCGCTCCACCCTCCCATCCTTGCATGCATGACTCCGCTCCCACCCTCCCATCCTGTATAGTTGGCTCCGCACCTCCCTCACATCCTGTTTACATGGCTCCGCTCCACCCTCACATCCTTGTATGCATGGCTCCGCTCCCACTCTCCCATCCTTGCATGCATGGCTCCACTGCACCCTCACATCCTGTATACATGGCTCCGCTCCACCCTCACATCCTTGTATACATGGCTCCACTCCACCCTCACATCCTGTATACATGGCTCCGCTCCACCTTCCCATCCTTGCATGCATGACTCCGCTCCCACCCTCCCATCCTCTATAGTTGGCTCCGCACCTCCCTCACATCCTGTTTACATGGCTCCGCTCCACCCTCACATCCTTGTATGCATGGCTCCGCTCCCACTCTCCCATCCTTGCATGCATGACTCTACTCCCACCCTCCCATCCTGTATACATGGCTCTGCTCCCACACTCCCATCCTGTATACATGGCTCCGCTCCACCCTCCCATTCTGTATAAATGGCTCCGCTCCACCTCCCATCCTGTATACATGGCTCCGCTCCCACCCTCCCATCCTTGTATACATGGCTCCGCTCCACCCTCCCATCCTGTATACATGGCTCCGCTCCCACCCTCCCATCCTGTATACATGGCTCCTCTCCACCATCCCATCCTGTATACATGGCTCCGCTCCACCCTCCAATCCTGTATACATGGTTCCACTCCCACCCTCCCATCCTTGTATACATGGCTCCCCCTCCCATCCTGTATAAATGGTCCGCTCCCACCCTACCATCCTGTATACATGGCTCCGCTCCCACCCTCCCATACTGTAAACATGGCTTCCACCCTCCCATCCTTGTATACTTGACTCCCCTGTCCCATCCTGTATACATGGCTCTGCTCCCCATCCCATCCTTGTATGCATGGCTCCGCTCCACCCTCCCATCCTTGTATGAATGGCTCCACTCCCACCCTCCCATCCTGTATACATGGCTCCGCTCCACCCTCCAATTCTTGTATGCATGGCTCCGCTCCCACCCTCCCATTCTGTATACATGGCTCCGCTCCACCCTCCATCCTTGTGTGCTCTGCTCCCCCCCTCCCATCCTAGTATGCATGGCTCCGCTCCACTCTTCCATCCTGTATACATGGCTCCGCTCCACCCTCCCATCCTTGTATACCATGGCTCCGCTCCACCCTCCCATCCTGTATACATGGCTCCCCTCCACCCTCCCATCCTTGTATACATGGCTCCGCTCCACCCTCCCATCCTGTATACATGGCTCCGCTCCACCCTCCCATCCTGCATACATGGCTCCGCTCCAACCCTCCCATCCTGTATACATGGCTCCACTCTCACCCTCCCATCCTTGCATACATGGCTCCCACCCTCCCATCCTGTATACATGGCTCCGCTGGGCTCCCCCATCATACTCACCCTCACAAGGTCGCTTGCACGTCCCTGCATCTCTATCCCGGCGCGTCAGATTCTTCCTGTGTGGTGCGGTCACGTGGTACCACTCATTAACCCCTTCACCCCCAAAGGTGGTTTGCATGTTAATGTCCAGCCAATTTTTACAATTCTGACCACTGTCTCTTTATGAGGTTATAACTCTGGAACGCTTCAACGGATCTTCGCGATTCTGAGATTGTTTTCTCGTGACATATTGTACTTCACGTTAGTGGTAAAAAAATTTCGATATAACCTGCATTTATTTTTGAAAAAAAACGCAAATATGGCGAAAATTTTGAAAATTTAGCAATTTTCAAATTTGAATTTTTATTCCCTAAAAACAGAGAAACATGTCACACAAAATAGTTAAGAAATAACATTGTCCACATGTCTACTTTACATCAGTACAATTTTGGAACCAAAATTTTTTTTTGTTAGGAAATTATAAGGGTTAAAAGTTGACCAGCAATTTCTCATTTTTACAACAAAATTTACAAAGCCATTTTTTTAGGGACCACCTCACATTTGAAGTCACTTTGAGGGGTCTATATGGCAGAAAATACCCAAAAGTGACACCATTCTAAAAACTGCACCCCTCAAGGTATTCAAAACCACATTAAAGAAGTTTATTAACCCTTCAGGTGCTTCACAGGAGCTGAAGCAACGTGGAAGGAAAAAATGAATATTTAATTTTTAGCCACAAAAATTATCTTTTACAAACTTTTTTTTATTTTCACAAGGGTAAAAGGAGAAAATGGACAGATAAAGTTGTTGTGCAATTTCTCTGTCAATACCCCATATGTGGGGAAAAACCACTGTTTGGGCACACGGCAGAGCTCGTAAGGGAAGGAGCGCCGTTTGACTTTTTCAAACCAAAATTGGCTGGAATTGAGATTGGACGCCATGTCGCGTTTGAAGAGCCTCTGATGCACCTAAACAGTGGAAACGCCCCACAAGTGACACCATTTTGGAAACTAGACCCCCTATGGAATTTATCTAGATCTGTTGTGAGCACTTTGAACCCCCAAGTGTTTCAGAAAAGCTTATAATGCCTGGGTGTGAAAAAAAAAAATAAATTTCCACAAAAATGATTTTTGAGTCCCAAATTTTTGATTTTTCCCAAGGAAATTGGACCCCAAAAGTTGTTGTCCAATTTGTTCTGAGTACGCTGATACTGGGGGGAAACTATTTGGGCGCACGGCAGGGCTTGGAAAGGAAGTAATAACGTTTTGGAATGCAGACGTTGATGGGGGTCATGTTCCGTTTGCAGTGCCCCAGATGAGCCTAAGCAGTGGAAACCCCCACAAGTGACCCCATTTTGGAAACTATATCCCCTAAGGAACTTATCTAGATCTGTGGTGAGCACTTTGAACCCCCAAGTGCTTCACACAAGTTTATAATGCCCGGGCATGAAAATAAAAAATGCTATTTTTTTCCCACAAAAATTATTTTTAGTCGCTAATTTTTTATTTTCCCAAGGGTAACAGGAGAAATTGGACCACAAAAGTTGTTGTCAAATTTGTCCTGAGTACGCTGATACCCCATATGTGGGGAGGAACCACTGTTTGGGCGCACGGCAGAGCTCGGAATGGAAGAAGCACCATTTGACATTTTCCAAACAAAATTGTCTGGAATTGAGATTGGACGCCATGTTGCATTTGGAGAGCCCCTGATGTGCCTAAACAGTGGAAACCCCCCACAAGTGACTCCATTTTGGAAACTAGACCCCCTAAGAAACTTATCTAGATCTGTGGTGAGCAATTTGAACCCCAAGTGCTTCACACAAGTTTATAACGTAGAGCTGTAAAATTACAAAATCATATTTTTCCACAAAAATGATCTTTTCACCCCAATTTTTATTTTCCCAAAGGTAACAAGACTCCAAAAGTTTTTGTGCAATTTGTCCTGAGTACGCTGATACCCCATATGTGGGGTTAAACCACTGTTTGGGTGCATGGCAGAGCTTGGAAGGGAAGGGGCGCTGTTTGACTTTTTCAACGCAGAATTGGCTGGACGCCATGTCGTGTTTGGAGAGCTACTGATCTGCCTAAACAGTGGAAACCCCAGACAAATGACACCATTTTGGAAACTAGACCCCAAAAGGAACTTATCTAGATGTGTGGTGAGCACTTTGAACCCCGAAGTGCTTCACAGAAGTTTATAACGTACAGCCGTAAAAATAAAAAATCCTTTTTTTTACAAAAATGATTTTTTTTCGCCCCCAATATTTTATTTTCACAAGGGTAACAGGAGAAATTGGACCCTAAAAGAGGTTGTCCAATTTGTCCTGTGTACGCTGATACCCAATATGTGGGAGAAAACTACTGTATGGGCACACGTCGGGGCTCGGAAGGGAAGTAGTGACGTTTTGGATTGCAGACTTTGATGGAATGGTCTGCAGGCGTCATGTTGCATTTGGAGAGCTCCTGATGTGCCTAAACAGTGGAAACCCCCCACAAGTGACCCCATTTTTGAAAATAGACCCCACAAGGAACTTATATAGATGTGTGGTGAGCACTATGAAGCCCCAAGTGCTTCACAGAAGTTTATAACGTACAGCCATAAAAACAAAAAAAATCATTTTTTTTTTACAAAAATGATATTTTCGCCCCCAATTTTTTATTTTTCCAAGGGTAATAGAAGAAATTGGACCCCAAGAGTTATTGTGTAACTTGTCCTGAGTACGCTGATACCCCATATGTGGGGGTAAACTACTGTTTGGGCGCATGGCAGAGCTCAGAATTGAAGGAGCACCGTTTGACGTTTTCAACGCAGAATTGGCTGGAATTGATATCAGACGCCATGTCACATTTGGAGAGCCCCTGATGTGCTTAAACAGTGGAAACCCCCCAATTCTAACTCCAACCCTAACCCAAACACACCCCTAACCCTATTCCCAATCCTAACCATAACCCTAACCACAAACCTAACCCTAAAACACCCTTAACCCTAATCACAACCCTAACCCTAATCCTAACTTTAGCCTCAACCCTAACCCTAACTTTAGCCGCAACCCTAACCCTAATGGGAAAAAGGAAATAAATACATTTTTTAAATGTTATTATTTTTCCCTTACTAAGGGGGTGATAAAGGGGAGTTTGATTTACTATTTATAGCGGGTTTTTATGATTGGCAGCTGTCACGCTAAAAGACGCTTTTTATTGCAAAAAATAGTTTTTTTGCATCACCACATTTTGAGAGCTATAATTTTTGCATATTTTGGCCCACAGAGTCATGTGAGGTCTTATTTTTTGCGCTACAAGTTGACGTTTTTATTGGTACCATTTTTGAACACGTGACATTTTTTGATCACTTTTTATTTCAATTTTTGGGAGGTTAGAATGAACAAAAATCAACAATTCATGAATTTCTTTTGGGGGGGCGTTTATACCGTTCCGCGTGTGGTAAAATTGATAAAGCAGTTTTATTCTTCGGGTCAGTACGATTGCGGCATTACCTCATTTATATAATTTTTTTATGTTTTGGCGCTTTTATACAATAAAAACAATTTTATATAAAAAATAATTATTTTTGCATCGCTTTATTCTGCGAGCTATAACTTTTTTATTTTTTTGCTGATGATGCTGTATGGTGGCTCGTTTTTTGCGGAACAAGATTTAGTTTTCAGCGGTACCATGTTTATTTATATCGGTCTTTTTGATCGCGTGTTATTCCACTTTTTGTTCGGCGTTATGATGATAAAGCATTGATTTTTGGCTTTGTTTTTTTTTTTTTTTTTAAGGGGTTCACTAAAGGGGTTAACTAGTGGGACAGTTTTATAGGGGGGTTGTTACGGACGCGGCGATACCAAATATGTGTACTTTTATTTTGTTTTTTTTATTTACAGGAAGAAATGAATTTATTGGGGAATATTTTTTTTTTCCTTTATTTTGGAATTTTTTTTTTACACTTGTGGTTTTCATTTTTTTAACTTTTTTACTTTGTCCCAGGGTGGGACATCACTGTATTTTATCAGATCGCTTGTCTGACAGTGTGCACAGCACTCTGTGAGACCAGCGATCTCACAGGCACTGCTGCAGGCTTCCCTGCAGGACCCGGCGGCCATCTTGGATCCGGGTCTTGCAGCGAGGAAGGCCTCAGAACAGCGCGATCACATCGCGCTTTTCTGAGGACCTCAGGGGAGCACGCAGGGAGCCCCCTCCCTGCGCGATGCTTCCCTGTGCCCCCGGTACACCGCGATCATGTTTGATCGCTGTGTGCCAGGGGTTAATGTGCCGGGTGTCAGCTGTGATAATCAGCTGACGCGCGGCCGATCGCTTCGACGTACTATCCTGTCCATGGTCAGATTGTCCCGGGTTTCATGGACAGAATAGTACGTCGGATGGCAGAGAGCGGTTAAGGTCATGAATATGGACGCCACGCCTATGGGAGTGGAGTCGTGTCCATATTCATGAATTTAATGAGCGGTACTACGTGACCGCACGGCACAGGATAGAAGCAGACGTGCCGGGACATGGATGCAGGGACGGAAGGTGAGTATGTACGTGGAGATGACCCGCAGCTACCGTCGGGAGATCAGCGGTGGCATGCGTGGTTGAAATCCTGCGCCAATTCGCGGCCAGACTGTGCCTGTCGCTGACTGATTGGTTGGGTCCAACAGCGACACAGGATTTCCGTTACAGACAGACATAGTTCACAGAGTTCTACATAGCATAATAACAGCTAAATCAATTGCCTGCTTCTATAAAATCATTACAAAACCCGACATAAACTGACATATGGTTTACATACAGTAAATCATTTCATTTCATTTAGTTTTATATATGTTTTGACTAATAATTAGATTAGTGTATGTTTGAAAAATTTAGGACATGTAGGTGTTACATTAACGGGTAAATTTGTTGAAAAAAAATGCGTGGGCTCCCGCGGTATTTTCTCTCCCAGAGAGGGAAAGCCAGTGACTGGGGACAGATATTAATAGCCTAGAGAGGGACCATGGTTATAGGCCACCCCCTGGCTACAAACATCTGGCCCCAGCCACCCCATAAAAGGCACATCTATAAGATGCGCCTTTTCTGGCACTTAGCCTCTATTCCATTGCCTTTAGCGGTGGCTTATGGGTTAATAAGAGGTTAATGTCACCTTGCTATTGAAAGGTGATATTAATCCGGGTTCATAATAGAGAGGTGTCAATAAGACAACTATTCGTTATTAATCCTATAGTAGTAAAGGGTTAAAAAGACTCACACACATTAATTAAAAATTATTTTAATGAAATAATTACACAAAGTTTTTGACCACATTTATTATGCTGCCAATCCAACTGAATCCCTTGTTCTCCTGTAAGCAAAAAAAAAAAAAAAAGCAACAATATCCTTACCTCTCCGCCATTCAGTCAATCCATCACAAGGGGTTAACTAGTTTACAGCAGAGACCAGTGCTAATGCTACAGGCACAGCTGTAAACCACTGCAGAATGAATGAAATCATGTCTGCGCAGGCTACCCGCCTGACCAGGGTTGAACTGATTAGTGTGGGAAAGTTTCTGAACATTTTCCCACGCTGTCAGTTCACCGCGGTTCAGGCGGGAGCCTGCGCAGCCTAAGTGACATCAGCGTTCCTGGTGATTGACAGGTTTTTCCCTCACGTGTACATAGATATCTCTCATAAGCTCTAGCAGCGGCGCTGGGAAGAGCCTGCGAGCTATAGTACAGCTGGATCTTTGAAGTAGAGTTTCTCTAAAATACTCTAGAGTCTCAGATTTCCGAAAAAAATATACCCAGCAGCAATTGTGTAGCCAGGTTCTGATTGACACTGTACGCACTTTTATACATGTTGCAAAAATTAAAGTCGTTGTCCAGGTTTTATACCCCATTTCTGACATACGATGAATAATTACATCATTTGTCGGGTCCCCGTCTTTGATTCAAGCTTTTTTGGCAGATAATAGCTGTGTTCCACAGCCGTCACCTATCTGCCTCTAAAGCCAGGTTCACACTACCGCATTTTCGGTCCGAGTGTTGTCCATAAAAAGACGTATCGCACTCGGACCAATGTTATTCATTGGGTCAGTGCAGATGAGTGATTTTTTTTTTCATGGACCGAATTTGCTTGTGAAAAAAAATGTAGTAGTTTCTTTCCTAAATCAGAGGAAATTCATCCAGCCAAGTCTATGGGTGATTGAAAAAAAATTGGATGCCATACGGAGCCACAGTTTAGCCTCCGTTTTTAATGGAAACATGGCAATTCTGTAACAGGAAACTGTCAATGATTAATTACTGCTGCTGAGTAAGAAACAGATTGTACACGGATGACAAGTGAGAAAAGGATTCCCTGCATTTTCTGGATGATTATTTGCACACTCCCAATGAACCTGCCCATGACCCTGTCAATCTGTGACAGCAGCATTTACGTACGTGGGTGGGGCATTATTCCATATGGCCATTGCCCCCTGCGACGCGATGGCTGGGTGCCGATAGGATGCCATGGTAGCTGTGGGGAGACCTGCTGGAGAACCCTATGCTTACCATGACGATCTACATAGGCTGGCATTACATAGAAGACCATGATTTTACTATATACTGTAATACTGTAGTATTGCAGTATATACTACAAGCAATCAGATGATCACAGGTTCAAGTATCCTAGGGTGGTCTGCAAAATAAAGTAATAAAAGTGTCTCTAATTATATATGATAGATATTATATATATACAGTGAGTAGGAAAGTATTCAGACCCCTTTAAATTTTTCACTCTTTGTTTCATTGCGGCCATTTGGTGAATTCAAAAAAGTTAATTTTTTTCTCATTAATGTACACTCTGCACCCCATCTTGACTGAAAAAAAGCAGAAATGTAGAAATTTTTGCAAATTTATTAAAAAAGAAAAACTGAAATATCACATGCTCATAAGTATTCAGATCCTTTGCTCAGTATTGAGTAGAAGCACCTTTTGAGCTAGTACAGCCATGAGTCTTCTTGGGAATGATGCAACAAGTTTTTCACACCTGGATTTTGGGATCCTCTGCCATTCTTCCTTGCAGATCCTCTCCAGTTCCGTCAGGTTGGATGGTGAACGTTGGTGGACAACCATTTTCAGGTCTCTCCAGAGATGGTCTGATGATTGGGTTTAGGTCAGGGCTCTGGCTGAGCCAGTCAAGAATGGTCACAGAATTGTTCTGAAGCCACTCCTTTGTTATTTTTAGCTGTGTGCTTAAGGTCATTGTCTTGTTGGAAGGTGAGCATTTGGCCAAGTCTGAGGTCCAGAGCACTCTGGAAGAGGTTTTCATCCAGAATATCTCTGTACTTGGCCGAATTCATGTTTTCTTAAATTGCAACCAGTCATCCTGTCCCTGCAGCTGAAAAACACCCCCATAGCATGATGCTGCCACCACCATGTTTCACTGTGGGAATTGTATTGGGTAGGTGATGAGCAGTGCCTGGTTTTCTCCACACATACCACATAAAATTATCACCAAAATGTTCTATCTTTATCTCATCAGACCAGAGAATCTTATTTCTCATAATCTGGGAGTCCTTCATGTGTTTTTTAGCAATGTCTATGTGGGCTTTCATATGTCTTGCACTGAGGAGAGGCTTCCATTATGCCACTCAGCCATAAAGGCCCAACTGGTGGAGGGCTGCAGTGATAGTTGACTTTGTGGAACTTTCTCCCATCTCCCTACTGCATCTGTGGTGCTTAGTCACAGTGATCTTGGTGTTCTTCTTTACCTCTCTCACCAAGGCTATTCTTCCACGATTGCTCAGTTTGGCTGGACGGCCAGGTCTAGGACGACTTCTAGTGGACCCAAACTTCTCCCGTTTAAGGATTATGGAGGCCACTGTGCTCTTAGGAACCTTTAGTACTGCAGAAATTCTTCTGTAACCTTGGCCAGATCTGTGCCTTGCTAAAATTCTGTCTCTGAGCTCCTTGGCCAGTTCCCTTGACCTCATGATTCTCATTTGGTCTGACATGCTGTCATGATCCAGGCCGGGGTTTGTTTCATGTTATTCTCTCCCCGGTCTGGTCATGTGGGGGTTAACCTTCTCTGCCTCGTTTTGGGTTCTGTGGGGCTATTTCAGTCTGCTGTGGCCTGCTGACTAATGTCAGTGATAGTTCATGCTTCCAGGCTAGAGCAGCTGACCCCTGGATACCGTGTTTTGTCCTCTGCCCGCTTACTCTGTTCCTGTGAACTCCCTTTCCTGCCACCGCATTTGTCTTAGTGTTCGCTCCTTGTACTTGGACCCTTGGTATGTGACCCAGCTTGTCTTCTGACCTGTTTTATTGTCTCTTGTCTTGGTTATATCAGCTCCCGTCTGGCTCTGACTTTTGGTTTGTTATTTGACCTCGTGATTGCTGTGACCTCTGGTACTTCTTGTCCTGACTGTTTCTGACTCGGCTCATCTGACCACTCTTTCGCCACTGGGTGGTGCTTGTGCTGCTGCTCTGTGGTATTACGCTGTGGGTGCAAACTCTCTTCGCTCACCAGCATCCACTAGTGGAGATTGCATTATACTACACTGCAGCAGCATTACACATGCATTGTGAGCTGTGAGCTCTTATACAAATGTAAGGGGTGTAACGGGACCATGTAATACTCCACTCCGTTCCTAAGTTTATATATGTAATTTATCAATAGATGTATATTGTTGTATATTGTTGCTTGAATGTATATTTTGTTGCTTGACAAATGACAAAGTTTATGTCAACGCTGCTTCTGTTAAGTACAAAAGACCCTTAGTGAAAGGGGACTGGGTCTCGTTTTTCAAGGAGGTCAGTCCCAGGGATTATTTTGCGGTGGCAGTAGATCTGTGCTCGGAGGATGTTGGCCCTAAACTGTATTACGGGCCCAAGTCATGAGCAGTCGGTACCTCGTGATTCATCTTCCTCAACGTCCTCCACTGCCTCTTCTGCATCTGGGTAGCCTACAGATTCTGTGCCTGCAGAGTCCTCTTCAGCCTGAACGCGGGCATGGAACCAATCTGACAAAGCGCCACGGGATGCGTGCCGTTGAACTGTAAAATCTTACTGATGTAAAGAAGTTGTGCTCGTTGCACCATTGCCACATAAGCAGCTCCCGGGACTGTTCTGCAACCCTGCTGGCAAAGGATCCCTGAACTGCTACCAGAGTCGGGAGTAATGTGGCCGGACAGCCTGAAGTGGACGTTTTCATTGAACATTAGTTCTGTTGCGCCCTTTCTGCTGGATAGCGGAATCTTGCTCCGTGAAATAATGGGTCCTTGGACTAACGGACCAGGTGCAACTGCAGCAAAAGACTGTGTTCCAGGACCAGGTAGTACGCACATAACACACAGGACCATGCCATTCACAAAGAGAGGGGGACTGTTAAGCATCGGGCGACGGCTGGATCCGAACTTGGATCTGAGGAGTCTATGGTCTCCCATCCTGGTCCAGATGCTGCTCAGCTTCGCCATCGATCCCAACGCCTAGCCAGTACAAGAGAAGTACAAGCTGTTGCAAGGGTCTTTGTTCCTAGTAGCTTTAAAGGGAATCTGTCACCCCATTTTAGTCATATCAGCTAAAGATATGACTGAATAGTGCATCCCATAAGCAAGCCAACGATATGTAGCTTATATCCAGATACCCCCGTTTTGATAGCAAAATACCTTTATATTACCCCCTTAATGTCCACTGACGTGCACAGTCCGTCATGGCAAGGTGTCACTTTTGGCACCGGACTGTGCACGTCATGCCTTTGAACTACCACTGCGTGTAAACACGCAGTGGTAGTTCAGTGCCGACAGCTGTCTACAGGGCAAGTGGGAAGAGCCGGGTAAAGTGCCACAATTGGCGCATCTTTGGATGTGCCATTTGTGGGGCTTCTGCAGCCTGGTATTTTTAGGCTGTTGAGGGCCAAAATCCATGGGCCTTGACAGTCTTTTAATACCAGGCCGCAGCAGTCTGCATTTTACTTGGCTGGTTAACAAAAATAGGGGGATCCCCACGCCATTTTTTTTTTCGAGGGATCCCCTATTTTTGTTAACCAGCCAAGCTAAGTAGACTGCTGTGGCCTGGTATTATCAGGCTTGCAAGGTCCATGGATATTGGATCCTTACCAGCCTGAAAAACCAGGCCTCAGCAGTCTGCTTCATCTGGCTGGTTAACAAAAATAGGGGGACCCCACGCCATTTTTTTCAAGGGGATCCCCTATTTTTGTTAACCAGCCAAGATAAGCAGACTGCTGTGGCCTGGTATTATCAGGCTTGCAAGGTCTATGGATATTGGCTCCTTAACAGCCTGAAAATCCAGGCCTCAGTAGTCTGCTTTATCAGGCTGGTTAACAAAAATAGGGGGGACCCCACGCCATTTTTTTTTAGAGGGGATCCCCTATTTTTGTTAATCAGTTCACTTCAGGTCAGCCGGGATTCCCTCTGACGTCACTGATGCAGTGCAGTGTCCCTGGCTGACCTGAAGTGAAAGTGGGAAGCAATCAATTATGCTAACCACTTCCTCTCCTGTCAGCCAGGAGAGGAGCTCATTCATTCGGGGGTTTACTGTGAGACTGTCAGCATTAGCTGCGGTCTCTGCAGTAAACATTAACCCTTTCAGAAGGATTACATCGGTGGACCTGACTGAACATGGGATAGGTAAGAATAATGTTGCTTTATTATTTTATTTTTATTACAGGTGAACAAGGGCTTCGCAAAGAATGGCAGTAAAATAAAATATGGTCAAAAACTGTGTGTTTATTTCATTAAAATGATTTTTAATTAAAGTGTGTGTGTTTTATTTTTATTTCATACAATAGGATTAATAATTGATAGTTGTCTAATTGACAGCTCTCAATTATTAACCTGGCTTAAACTCACCTTTCAATAGCAAGGTGGCTTTAACCCCTTATTAACCCATTCGCCACCGCTACAGGGCAATGGGAATAGACGGGCAAAGTGCCAGAAAGGGCGAATCTAATTATAGATTTCCCTTTTCTGGGGTGTCTGGGGGCAGATGTTAGTAGCCAGGGGGGGGGGCAAAAATAATGGTCCCTCTCTGGGCTATAATTATCTGCCCCCACTCGCTGGCTTTGTCTGTCTGGTTGAGAAAATAGGGCGGGAGACCACGCATTTTTTTTCAACAATTTTACACCTCATATATATATATATATACATGTCATTGAATTTGTGACATATATATATATTTATATTTATAGTTCATACACTTCTACATAGTATAATAGCCGCTAATTCAGTTGCCGGCTTTTGTGAAAATACAGCCGACATGAAATGACACATGGTTTACATAGAGTTAACCATGTCACTTCATGTTGTTTGATATATTGTTTTCACTAACAATTACATGAGTGTATGTGTGCAAAATTTGACACATGTAGGGGTTAATTAAAGGTGTAAATTCGTAGCAAAAAAGTCAGTTTTTTCTACAACGAATTTACACCTTTAATTAACCCCTACAGGTGTGAAATTTTGCACACATACACTCATGTAATTGTTTGTGAAAACCAGATATCAAACTACATGAAAAGACATGGTTAACTCTATGTAAACCATGTGTCATTTCATGTCGGGTGCTTCTGTATTTTCACAAAAGCCGGCATTACCCAGCAATTGAATCAGAGGCTATTTTACTATGTACAGTAGAAGTGTATGAACTATAAATATATGTATATATTTATATATATATGTCACAATGACATGTATATATATATATATATATATATGTATTCTACGTGTGTATATTTAGTGTTTACAAGGAAAGAAAGGGTTTTTTTTAGTTCCGATATTTCTGTCCCATTGACTTGCATTGTGTTTCCGGTATCGGATCGGCGATACCCGATACTTTTTGAGTATCGGGCCGATCCAATCCGATTGGATATTTTAGGATATCGGGCAGTATCGTTCAACACTAATCCTAATGGTATGCACTCCATACTTCTGCTTGCTGTCATCCGCTGCTTTACCATCTTGCTACATTTTTTAATGTGCCTGCTAAAGCTTTGGTATAATTCATATATTGCACTGTATTTAATACTTACTGCTTTATATCCATGTGACTGGGGCCTCTCTAGATCTTATCAGGTGGAAGGTGCTATAACATATAGATGTAGCCAGGTGTAGTGCCTTTGATGATCTAACCACCCTCTGGTGTGCTGGCCCCAGCTGCCAAATTATCCCAAACCAACTCCCACAATCCATCTCTCCTGTCCCTGTAGTGTGGGCTATATATTTAGGAGTAGTCGAAGGGGCGCACGCAGTGTGGAGTGCGCACGCATCCCTGAAAGCAAAGCATCACAGAAGATAAGCATATTGTGAATGGCAGTTATCCATGGCAGTTAATCAGGCAGGAATCACGTAATCCACACATTGCTTTCCCTTTTTACCATGTACTTTATTGCTATCCTCCTGTTTTTCCTTGCCATCCACATTCACCGCTCCATCCCTCTTCCATCAAGACTCATACACATCAGCCCCTCTATACTTCCCTCTCCCATGTACAGCTCCCATGCACTTCTCACCTTCTTGAAAAACCTCAGCCCATCTTGCCCAAACACATCGCAGAAAAAAAACGACTTACAATTCCAACAACTACTTGCTCTTTATCTTCCTACTCCTACTGATTTCAGGGGACATCTCCCCCAACCCTGGTCCACCATCCCCCAACCTCAACCCCTACCCTACCTCATATCGAAACCATAATAATCTTATTACTATTACTTGCACTCCCTCATCTCCTTCTTTTAATTGTGCCCTCTGGAATCCACGGTCTGTATGCAACAAGCTTCCCTTCCTGCACAACTACTTTCTGAACAACTCTCTTCATCTGTTGGCCATCACTGAAACCTGGATTCAGGATTCTGACACTGTCTCCCCTGCTGCCATTTCCTATGGTGGCTTACAGTTCTCCCATTCCCCGAGACCCGCAAACAGACATGGTGGTGGAGTCGGCATACTCCTGTCCCCACAATGCACTTTACAGGTCATCCCCCCAATTCCATCACTCTCATTCCCTTCTTTTGAGGTCCACACCATCGGCTCTTCCGTCCCCTCTCCCTCAGAGTAGCGGTCATATATCGGCCCCCAGGCTCGCCCACCCAGTTCCTTGACCACTTCTCAGCCTGGCTGCCGCACTTCATGTCCTCAGAGCTACCAACCCTTATCCTTGGAGACTTCAACATCCCCATTAACAGCCCTACTTCCATAGCTGAATCTCAGCTTCTATCACTAACCACTTCTCTAGGCCTCTCACAGCTTTAAACCTCTGAGACACACAAGGACGGTAACACCCTTGACCTGGTCTTTGTCCGGCTCTGTTCAATCTCCCACCTAAATAACTCACCGCTTCCACTCTCTGACCACAACATTCTCTCCTTCACGCTCACAAATCCTGGACCACCCCAACGCACTCCTACCTACCACACATTCAGAAATCTACAAGCCATTAACCCTCAGACACTTTCAGACTCCCTACACTCATCGCTGTCCCAATCTCCTCTTTTTCCTGTCCTGATCTGGCTGTTTATCACTACAATGACACTCTTAGAAGCACCCTTGACCAGTAGCGCCGCTCACCCTTAGAACTTCAAAAAACACAGTAAAACAGCCCTGGCTCATATTGCAAACTCAACTTCTCCAGCGATGCTCTAGGAGTGCTGAACGCCTTTGGAGAAAAACCCGCACACCAGAAGACTTCATCCACTTTAAATTTATGTTAAGAACTTATAACGCTGCCCTTCACCTCGCCAAACAGACCTACTTCACCACCCTGATCTCCTCACTAGCCAACAACCCAAAGAAACTTTTTGACACTTTTCACTCCCTCCTCAGGCCAAAAGCACAAGCCCCCATCACAGATATTTGTGCTGATGACCTGGCCTCCCACTTTATAGAAAAAACTAGATACTATCCGTCAGGAAATCTGCTCTCAACCACCAAGTGCTGTGACTCCCATCCCTCCCTGCACTTCCCCTGGCTCACTTTCCACATTTGATCCCATCACAGAAGAAGAAGTCTCCAGACTCCTCTCTTCCTCTCGTCCTACTACATGCACTACCGACCCCATTCCCTCACATCTCCTCCAGTCTCTCTCTCCAGTTGTCACAACTCGCCTAACTACAATCTTTAATCTCTCACTCTCCTCTGGCATTTTCCCATCCTCCTTCAAACACTCCATCGTTACTCCATTACTAAAGAAACCCACTCTCGACCATTCCTGCACAAACAACTACGGACCGGTCTCCAGTCTCCCCTTCATCTCTAAACTTTTGGAGCGCCTAGTCTACTCCTGCCTTACCCGTTATCTCTCCACTCACTCCCTTCTAGATCCTTCACAGTCCAGCTTCCGACTCCTACATTCGACTGAAACTGCACTCATCAAAGTGACCAATGACCTTCTGACAGCAAAACATAACGGTGACCACTCTCTGCTCAATCTTCTCGACCTTTCTGCAGCTTTCGACATGGTTGACCACCGTCTCCTACTGTCTAGGGTCCAGTCACTAGGCATTAAGGACACTGCTCTCTTCTGGTTCTCTTCCTATCTTTAAGACTGCTCCTTCAGTGTTTTGTTCTCTGGCTCCACGTCATCTCCTCTTCCTCTCGCTGTCGGTGTACCCCAGGGCTCAGTCCTTGGCCCCCTTCTCTTCTCTATCATCTTTATGCTGATGATACACAACTATACACATCATCCCCCGGCCTTACCCCTGCTGTAATACAGAACGCCACAGACTGTCTGTCCGCAGTCTCCAACATCATGTCCGCTCTCTATCTGAAACTCAACCTCTCCAAAACTGAACTTCTTCTGCTCCCGCCATCTACTAACATCCCTAAATTTGACATTTCCCTTTCCGTGGGCGGCACCATAATAACACTCTGGCAGCAGGCTCGCTGTCTGGGTGTTATGTTTGACACCAATCTCTCCTTCACCGCCCATATACAATCTGTTGCCCGCTCTTGCTGCCTACACCTAAAGAACATCTCTAGAATCCGCCCTTTTCTCACCATGGAAACAACAAAAACCCTCACTGTAGCATTGATCCACTCCCGCCTGGACTACTGCAATGCTTTATTAATTGGCCTCCCCCTTACTCGACTTTCCCCTCTCCAGTCCATCCTTAATGCAGCAGCCAGGGTCATCCATCTGGCTAATCGGTACTCGGACGCATCCGCTCTTCGCCAGTCCTTACATTGGTTGCCAATTCATTACACTGGTCTACAAAAAAAAAAAAAATTTCTGGCATGGACTTTAAGAACAGTTTTAGACTAATTTGAAGGTGCTGAACTTAAATCTAATCTTATAATTTCTCTATCACATCACGTTTTTGCACTATAGGTATATAGCCCATTTTCATGAAAAATTTAAGTAGTGTATGAAAAGTGCCGGTTTATACGGTTCACTAAGGTAAATTTAGTTTTCATTTAGTCTCCCAATAAATGTGGGAATATCTTTGTTTTCTTTGAACATGCATAATTCCCATTTGTTATGATAAGTAAACAAACAGTTTTCAACGGACACAACAGTCGTGTGCAGGTACTATTTTATTTATTGAAATTTTCAATGAATTTTGATATTTATTGGTTTTATCCTGCTGTTTTTCTGTTTTTTGTTTGTGAATCAATACCTAAGGTGTGGGGGGGACAAAAATTCAATTAACAACTCAGGTAGCTAGCACTTTTATCTTGCATTTCTCTGCAGGATGTTTTGCTAATCCAACAATGGCTTCTACATCTCGCAGAAGACAGTGCTCAAATGATCCAAATATTTTTTGTTACATCTGTGGAAACTTTAGGCTATGTGCACGCGTTGCAGTTTTTTTTCGCAGCAAAAACGCTTAAAAAACGCATGAATTAAGCATCCTATTATTTAGAATGAATTCTGCAATTTTTGTGCACATGGAGCGTTTTTTTCCGCGCAAAAAACGCATCGATGAAAAAAAATCAGCATGTTTATTAATTTTGTGTTAAATCTGCATTTTTCCATATATATTATTGACCTAGAATGTTCAGGAAAATTTCGCTGTAAAAAAAGCGCAAAAAAACGCACCAAAAACGTGTCAAAAATGCGCAAAACCCGCAAGAAAAACGCATGCGTTTTTTTCGCTGAAAAAGTCCGTTTTTGCTCAGGAATTTTCTGCAAACATTCCTGAACGTGTGCACATAGCCTGAAAAAGTCAGTTTTTGCTCAGGAAATTTCTGCAAACATTCCTGAATGTGTGCACTTAACCTTACTGTGAAGACTCAGAGGCGCAACATTACTGACTTTGTTAAGAGGGTGTATTGTGCGTACTTCAGAGTAAAACTTGAAGACCAAGACAAGCATTGTTCTCATCACAAAGTGTGCAAAACGTATTGACAGCTTGAGATCATGGTCTCAAGGAAAGAATACTTCAGTTTGGAGTTCCTATGGTTTGGTGAGAACAAAGCAATCATTTAGAAGACAGCTATTTCTGCCTTGTCGATGTAAAAGGTTTCAATAAGAAAAACAAGCAATATTTGCAATACCCGAGTATCCCTTCAGCTATTCGACCAGTTGCCCATAGTGAAGACATACTCGTACCTGTTCCAAAATTTACTGCGCTTCCAGAAAACGTTGACATAGATCTCTTCGATAGGAGTAATTTTCATCAAAAATTGAAAATATCTCGAAATCCTGATGTGATAGCCAAAAACAGAGTTCATATTCGTAATCAGCAGCCAAAATTGACTTAAAATATGTTTTAAAACCTTTTGCCAGAAAAATTGCGTTGACCAGTGTTATAGGATCCAATTCAAAGTACTTGTTCTCACCCACAAAGCTCTCCACAGTGCAGCACCCCCCTACATCTCCTCCTTCATTTCTATCTATCAGCCTAACCGACTGCTGCGCTCTGCAAACGACTTTCGACTAAACTCTGCACTAATTTGTACCTCCCACTCCCGACTCCAAGACTTCTCCCGCGCTGTGCCAATCCTCTGGAATGCTCTACCCCAAGAAATTAGGACTATCCACAATTTGCATGGTTTCAGGCGCTCCCTCAAAACACATTTGTTCAGAGCGGCCTATCACGTTCACTAATCAAAGTCATTCTATGATGTGTGTGTGTAGCCCATTCACTATCTCCATCCATCCCTCACTCCCTCAAGATGGCTGGACCATCATTGTAAATACACCATTGAATATACACACCTGTACTTTGTATCTCCCCCACCTCATTGTAGATTGTAAGCTCTCACGAGCAGGGTAATCTTATCTTGCTTTAATTATTGTATTGTTAATGTTGTTACTTATGACTTGTGTTTTGAAACTGTTAAACTGTAAAGCGCTGCGGAATATGTAGGCGCTATATAAATAAAGATTATTATTATTATAAAGTTGTTGCAACCGAGCTCTTAACAGGGACGCCTCCCTTAAAGAACTGTTGACTTTATGGAAGGGTCATACCCCTGTAAATTCGTTGGATTCAGGTATAAGAGTCTGAACTGTTTATGTGTAAATAGATGGTGTTATCAGAAGGACTGTCTCTGGGCACACGTTTAAGTTACTGTGGGAAGAATGAACTCTTGTTTCTCACCATGGACTGGAGGTGTAACCTGGAGAACTGTGAGCCAGGTGCCTCTTAAAAAGAAAAAAAAATAAGAACTTTGCTCACATTGAGCTAATCAATATTTCTACCTCAGTTGATCTCCCTGCGTGGAGTATTTCATGTACCCAATAAAAGTTTTAGGTAAATGGTCAGGGATGACCATTGTTAACCCCTTCACCCCCAAGGGTGGTTTGCACGTTAATGACCGGGCCAATTTTTACAATTCTGACCACTGTCTATTTATGAGGTTATAACTCTGGAACGCTTCAACGGATCTTCGCGATTCTGAGATTGTTTTCTCGTGACATATTGTACTTCACGTTAGTGGTAAAAATTTCTTCGATATACCTTGCGTTTATTTTTGAAAAAAACGCAAATATGGCGAAAATTTTGAAAATTTTGCAATTTTCAAACTTTTAATTTTTTTTTCCCTTAAAACAGAGAAATATGTCACACAAAATAGTTAAGAAATAACATTTCCCACATGTCTACTTTACATCAGCACAATTTTGGAACTAAAATTTTTTTTTGTTAGGAAATTATAAGTGTTAAAAGTTGACCAGCGATTTCTCATTTTTACAACAAAATTTACAAAGCCATTTTTTTTAGGGACCACCTCACATTTGAAGTCACTTTGAGGGGTCTATATGGCAGAAAATACCCAAAAGTGACACCATTCTAAAAACTGCACCCCTCCAAGGTACTCAAAACCACATTCAAGAAGTTTATTAACCCTTCAGGTGCTTCACAGGAGCTGAAGCAACGTGGAAGGAAAAAATGAATATTTAACTTTTTAGCCACAAAAATGATCTTTTACAAACTTTTTTTTATTTTCACAAGGGTAAAAGGAGAAAATGGGCAGATAAAGTTGTTGTGCAATTTCTCATGAGTACGCAAATACCCCATATGTGGGGAAAAAACCACTGTTTGGGCACACGGCAGAGCTCGTAAGGGAAGGAGCGCCGTTTGACTTTTTCAAACTAAAATTGGCTGGAGTTGAGATTGGACGCCATGTCGCGTTTGGAGAGCCCCTGATGCGCCTAAACAGTGGAAACCCCCCACAAGTGACACCATTTTGGAAACTAGACCCCCTAAGTAACTTATCTAGATCTGTTGTGAGCACTTTGAACCCCAAAGTGTTTCACAAAAGTTTCTAATGCCTGGGTGTGAAAAAAAAAACAACAATTTTCCACAAAAATGATTTTTTAGTCCCAAATTTTTGATTTTTCCCAAGGAAATTTGACCCCAAAAGTTGTTGTCCAATTTGTCCTGAGTACGCTGATACTCATATGTGGGGGGGGGAAACGTTTGGGCGCACGGCAGGGCTTGGAAAGGAAGCAGTAACGTTTTGGAATGCAAACATTGATGGGGGTCATGTTCCGTTTATAGTACCCCAGATGAGCCTAAACAGTGGAAACCCCCCACAAGTGACCCCATTTTGGAAGCTAGACCCCCTAAGGAACTTATCTAGATCTTTGGTGAGCACTTTGAACCCCCAAGTGCTTCACACAAGTTTATAATGCCCGGGCATGAAAATAAAAAATCCTATTTTTTTTCCACAAAAATTATCTTTTAGTCACTAATTTTTTTTTTCCCAAGGGTAACAGGAGAAATTGGACCACAAAAGTTGTTGTCCAATTTGTCCTGAGTACGCTGATACCCCATATGTCGGGGGGGAACCACTGTTTGGGCGCATGGCAGAGCTCGGAATGGAAGGAGCACCATTTGACTTTTTCCAACCAAAGTTGGCTGGAATTGAGATTGGATGCCATGTTGCATTTGGAGAGCCCCTGATGTGCCTAAACAGTGGAAACCCCCCACAAGTGACCCCATTTGGGAAACTAGACCCCTAAGGAACTTATCTAGATCTTTGGTGAGCAATTTGAACCCCAAGTGCTTCACACAAGTTTATAACGTAGAGCCGTAAAATTAAAAAATCATATTTTTTCCACAAAATTGATCTTTTCACCCCAATTTTTATTTTCCCAAGGGTAACAAGACTCAAAAAGTTATTGTGCAATTTGTCCTAAGTACGCTGATACCCCATATGTGGGGGTAAACCACTGTTTGGGTGCATGGCAGAGTTTGGAAGGGAAGGAGAGCCGTTTGACTTTTTCAACGCAGAATTGGCTGGTTGCCATGTCGTGTTTGGAGAGCTCCTGATCTGCCTAAACAGTGGAAACCCCCCACAAATGACACAATTTTGGAAACTAGACCCCTCAAGGAACTTATCTAGATGTGTGGTGAGCACTTTAAACCCCGAAGTGCTTCACAGAAGTTTATAACGTACAGCCGTAAAATAAAAAATCTTTTTTCTTTTTTACAATAATGATTTTTTCGTCCCCAATATTTTATTTTCACAAGGGTAAGAGGTGAAATTGGACCCCAAAAGTGGTTGTCCAATTTGTCCTGAGTACGCTGATACCCAATATGTGGGAGTAAACTACTGTATGGGCGCACGTCGGGGCTCGGAAGGGAAGTAGTGACGTTTTGGATTGCAGACTTAGATGGAATGGTCTGGGGGCGTCATGTCGCATTTGGAGAGCCCCTGATGCGCCTAAACAGTGGAAACCCCCCACAAGTGACCCCATTTTGGAAAATAGACCCCACAAGGAACTTATCTAGATGTGTGGTGAGCACTTTGAACCCCGAAGTGCTTCACAGAAGTTTATAACGTACAGCCGTAAAAATAAATCTTTTTTTTTTTTTTACAAAAATGATTTTTTCGCCCCCAATATTTTATTTTCACTAGGGTAACAGGAGTAATTGGACCCCAAAAGTTGTTGTCCAATTTTTCCTGAGTACGCTGATACCCAATATGTGGGAGAAAACTACTGTATGGGTGCACGTCTGGGCTCGGAAGGGAAGTAGTGACGTTTTGGATTGCAGACTTTGATGGAATTGTCTGGGGGGTCATGTCGCATTTGGAGAGCCCCTGATGCGCCTAAACAGTGGAAACCCCCCACAAGTGACCCCATTTTGGAAAATAGACCCCACAAGGAACTTATCTAGATGTGTGTTGAACACTTTGAACCCCGAAGTGCTTCACAGAAGTTTATAACGTACAGCCGTAAAAATAAAAAATCCTTTTTTTTTTACAAAAATGATTTTTTTCGCCCCCAATATTTATTTTCACAAGGGTACCAGGAGAAATTGGACCCCAAAAGTTGTTGTCCAATTTGTCCTGAGTACGCTGATACCCAATATGTGGGAGAAAACTACTGTATGGGTGCACGTCTGGACTCGGAAGGGAAGTAGTGATGTTTTGGATTGCAGACTTTGATGGAATGGTCTGGGGGCGTCATGTCGCATTTGGAGAGCCCCTGATGCGCCTAAACAGTGGAAACCCCCCACAAGTGACCCCATTTTGGAAAATAGACCCCGCAAGGAACTTATCTAGATGTGTGGTGAGCGCTATGAAGCCCCAAGTGCTTCACAGAAGTTTTATAACATACAGCCGTAAAAATAAAAAAATCATTTTTTTTTTTACAAAAATGATTTTGTCGCCCCCAGTTTTTTATTTTCCCAAGGGTAACAGAATAAATAGGACAAATTGCACAATAACTCTTGTGGTCCAGAGTACGCTGATACCCCATATGTGGGGGTAAACTACTGTTTGAGCGCATGGCAGAGCTCAGAAGTGAAGGAGCACCGTTTGACTTTTTCAACGCAGAATTGGCTGGAATTGAGATCAGACACCATGTCACATTTGGAGAGCCCCTGATGTGCCTAAACAGCAGAAACCCCCCAATTCTAACTCCAACCCTAACCCCAACACACCCCTAACCCTAGTCCCAACCCTAACCACAAACCTAACCCTAACACACCCCTAACCCTAATCCCAAGCCTAAACCTAATCCTAACGTTAGCACCAACCCTAACCCTAACTTTAACCGCAACCCTAACCCTAATGGGAAAATGGAAATAAATACATTTTTTAACTTTATTATTTTTCCCTAACTAAAGGAGTGATAAAGGGGGGTTTGATTTACTATTTATAGCGGGTTTTTATGATTGGCAGCTGTCACGCTAAAAGACGCTTTTTATTGCAAAAAATAGTTTTTTGCATCACCACATTTTGAGAGCTATAATTTTTGCATATTTTGGCCCACAGAGTCATGTGGGGTCTTACTTTTTGCGGGACGAGGTGACGTTTTTATTGGTACCATTTATGACCACGTGACATTTTTTGATCGCTTTTTATTTCGATTTTTGGGAGGTTAGAATGAACAAAAATCATCAATTCATGAATTTCTTTTGGGGGAGGTGTTTATACCGTTCCGCGTGTGGTAAAATTGATAAAGCAGTTTTATTCTTCGGGTCAGTACGATTACGGCGATACCTCATTTATATCATTTTTTTATGTTTTGGTGCTTTTATAGAATAAAAACAATTTTATATAAAAAATTATTATTTTTGCATCGTTTTATTCTGCGAGCTATAATTTTTTTATTTTTTCGCTGATGATGCTGTATGATGGCTCGTTTTTTGCGGGACAAGATGACGTTTTCAGCGGTACCATGTTTTTTTATATCTGTCTTTTTGATCGCGTGTTATTCCACTTTTTGTTCGGCGATATGATGATAAAGCATTGATTTTTTGCTTAGGTTTTTTTTTAAGGGGTTCACTAAAGGGGTTAACTAGTGGGACAGTTTTATAGGGGGGGTTGTTACGGACGCGGCGATACCAAATATGTGTACTTTTAATGTTTTGTTTTTTTTATTTACAGGAAGAAATGAATTTATTGGGGAATATTTTTTTTTTTTATGATTTTTTTTACCACTTTTTATTTTTATTTTTTTTACTTTTTTACTTTGTCCCAGGGTGGGACATCACAGTATTTTAGCAGATCGCTGGTGTGACAGTGTGCACAGCACTCTGTCACACCAGTGATCGCTCTGGCATCGCTGCAGGCTTCCTCAGCGCCTGCTCTCAGCAGGCACTGAGGAAGCCGCCTCCCTGCAGGACCCCGGCGCCATCTTGGATCCGGGGACCTGGAGGGAGGACGGACCCTCGGAACAGCGTGACACATCGCGCTGTTCTGAGGGTCTCAGGGGAGCGCGCAGGGAGCCCCCTCCCTGCGCGATCCTCCCCTGTGCCCCCAGTACACCGCGATCATGTTTGATCGCGGTGTGCCAAGGGTTAATGTGCCGGGAGTGCCGGGTGTCAGCTGTGATAAACAGCTGACACCCGGCCGCGATCAGCTGCGCTCCCCCCGGGAGCGCAGCTGATCGCATATGACGTACTATTCCGTCCATGGGAATGAGGTCCAGGGTCACATGGACGGAATAGTACGTCGGATGGCAGAGAGGGGTTAAAGGAAGGGGGAATGTAAGGGATGTACCGGGACTGTGTGATACTCCACTCCCTCCCTTAGTGTATATATGTAATTTATCGATAGATGTATATCGTTGCTTGAATGTATATAATTTTACCTGTTGATGTTATGTATACGTACATATATTGTTATTTAGACTGTGTTTATAGTGTTAAGATAGGGAAAGCGCAGTACCCTTAATAGGCCACTAGATGGGGGCACATTATTTAGATTGAGACAGTACTGTAAATAGTTAATTTAGGAAGGGCTGACAGTTTATAAGTATAGAAGTCTTCCTGTTTGAGTTCAGTTAGGGCCTAGTGCCCGTGTGGGGTGGTCAGCTCTGTAATGTTTAGGCAAGCTACCCAGTCATTCCGAGTCCGGATGGACAGACGTGCAGCAGAAGTAGCAGTACTACTGCAAATGGGAAGAGAAGCCCGAGAAGAGGTCCTAGAACAGTGTGACTCAGGTCGCTCTCCATGTGGCAGGTCATCACATGGGCTAATGCCCTCGTATCCGGGGTGAAACGGGTGAGGGAACTCCCAAATGCAGTGAGTCTGGACAGGGAGGACGCTGAGTTACCACAAGCGGTGGTAAGACCCTGTAATGTACTGCAGGACGTAGAGAGGATTGCACAAGAAGTGATTAGTGTGAACTGTGTGGAACCGTATGCTGATGTTGTTACTGACAAGGATGTGCTGCGACAAGTAAAGAGTAAAGTTCAGTGTTTGAAGTTTGCAAAGGACTCTGTCTCTTTATGTGCCACAACGCAAGCAGTGGAGCTTCAGCAAGCCCGATGGAACCCTCACAGTGCAGAGGGTGGTACGAAAGGTGTGCCGCAGAAGGGACAGTATTTTCCTGTGATTGGGAGTCAGGGCACGCCAAAGCCACTAGCTCAGCCACGACTACAGCCCTGGCTCTGCCCCTCACATAGACAGGTATGTGCCTTTACAAATCAAGTCCTATCAGTTTAATTAAACACTGCTGGACTTCAATGAAGTAGTAGAACCATCTCAAGGAGGATCACAAGGAAATGTGACTTAAATATGAGTTTCTGAGCAAAGGGTCTGAATACTTATGACCATGTGATATTTCAATTTTTATTATTTAATAACTTTGCAAAAATTTCTAAATTTCTGCTTTTTTCCAGTCAAGATGGGGTGCAGAGTGTACATTAATGAGAAAAAAATGAACTTTTTTGAATTTACCAAATGGCTGCAATGAAACAAAGAGTGAAAAATTTAAAGGGGTCTGAATACTTTCCGTACCCACTGTATATTCATATTTTGTCTCCTTTATGAAGTTTTTCAGCAGGCGATCTTCCTTAGCTTCAGTAAGGTATTGGTATATATGATGGAGCTATAAGTGGTGAGTGGGTTCATTCTCAGTTTTGCTCCAAGGCACTATCATTTCTGTACAGATCTGCTATTCTGAAAGAAGTCATCCACTACTAGGATAGGTCATCAATGTCTGATCAGCATTTGCCAGTGTCGGTAGCAGCTTAAACTGCTTGATTATGGAGCTGCACAGCTCTGTGAACTCTATAGTAGCCGCGGCTGGGTACTGCACATCCGTCCCCTATTCAAATCAATAGGATGCTGATGTGCAGTACCCGACTGCGGCCACTATTCCGTTATGTTAATGGAACTGTACTGTGCAGCTCCATAGCTAAGCAGTTCCAGTTGTCGTCAATACCGGGAACAGCTGTTTGGAAAGAGTTCCTGGTGTTACACTTTCACAGATCAGACATTGATGACCAATTTTAAGGATAGGCCAGTTATGTTAAAGTGGTGGATGACCGCTTTACAGGAACCTGTCACCATTTTTTTCTGATATAACCAACAGCCACCCCCTTTCAGTTGTATGTGACAGCATTCTATAATGCTATACATTTGAGTCCAATTCACTCTTGAAGGCAAAAAAAACACCTTTTATAATGTTCACCTACAAGGCGGTCCGGTCCAATGGGCGTTGCTGGTCTTGGTCTTATGGCCCCTCTCTTCCTTCTATGCAGTCCTCCTGCGCTTTGTATGGACGACGCGTCTTACGTCATCCACACAGTGTCCCCCTTCTGTACAGGTGTACTTCTCTCGGCCTTGACTAGGACAGAGCAAAATAGTGTTCTGTGGATGCACTAGGAAAGTTCAAAAGAGAGCCGGTAGAGGAGCGTTGCGATTCTTTAGTCTGCTCTTGGCAGAGCAGAGAGAAGTGCGCCTGTGCAGAAGAGCGAACTGGGACACTGTGTGGATGTCATAGCGGTCGGACCCGTCACTCACGCGAAGCACAGAAGGCGGACAGTGTTGTAAAAAAATGGTGACAGGCTCCCTGTAATAAACAGATGTATAACCTCTTACAGGGGTTTTCGACATCTACTCCGAGTGTTAGGCAGAAGATATCTTAAATTCCACTTTGATGGAAAATGAAATAACTTTACATGTCAATGTCATTTGTATTTCGACAGCACTTTCAGATGCAATCTATGGATGTGGGTATGCAGATGGGAATAGAAACTTTTAAGGAAAAAACAGCTGAAATAAATCAATACCTCCTAGCAACAGAGAAGCGGAGATAACACGGCACAAGGCTAAGCACTAAAAACCTTTTTTCTGTAGTACAAAAATACAACAAACCATTAAAATGATGTCTTTATGAAGCTTGACTAAGCTGGAATTAATGTGAACAGGCAGAGGTGGGCCAACAATGTGTCTGGTGTATTGCCCTTAGGGGAACCTAAAGAGTTTCCGAGCAGGGCAGCTCTCTGGCCTTACTGTGGTGTCTCTGCCACCTTCCAGTCCCTCTTGGTCTCTTCTCTGAATCAAAGCTGTCAGACAGGTCAAGCTCTTTGCTATTGTCGGAAAGCTGATTGCTTCATCTCTATCAAAGATGACTGCTCTTGAGGAAAGAGCAACGAACCAAATAACTTAATTGGCAAAAAGTCAAAAACCATATTGAAGAAGCTATAGGCAAATTCACGTAGCACCAAGCTTCTCTATAGAGAATTAGGGTGAGTTTTTTGGAGCGGTGGTAAGTACTGTAAAAGCTTTGGGGTCAAGGAAGACTTCAATCTTATGGAGAGGGGGAGGATACACAATGAATGAAAACAAGAACGGAAACGTTTGGGACAGATAAGAACTTTTTGAAAGGAGACTTGTTCACATCCTAATTGACTTTGGAAATTCACAGCGATTGGACTTCACCGATGACATAAACTCTTAACAGGCATTTTATGTGGTGCCGCATTGCATTGTTACACCATGATTTTCCAAAATCACTGCAAAAATGTTGCAATTCTCAGGCAAGAAAAAAAGCATCAAGGCTGCAATGTGTGAATGCAGCTTACAGTTGGCCATACACATTATATCAGTGTTTTCCAAGCTCAAATTCTCAAGACCTTGGGTGGTAACTATTGTTCCAACAAACTTTGCATAAATCAATAGAACAGGCGGATGCAAGAAACTTTGTAATGTATCTTATCAGAGAAAATAATTATTTCTCTGCTCATGAGCCACTTAGTTTCTTCCCCATGACCCACGCTCATCATTCATTCTGAAAAGATATGTGTCCTTCTAACGACAAATAATCTGCCAGCTCTCTCAGGATTTTTATTACAGCTACCTATTAATGTATATAGAGCAGAGTGAGAGATGGGGGCATAGAGACACAGAGACTTGTGCTACTGCTCTCTAATAAGTGTGTTTCACTACAGAGTTGGATTCACAGCTACACCGCTCATCACTGCTTTTTATTGTGCTCCGTGTTGCTGCTGCTACTTTTGACCATGAGCTGGACAGAGAATCAGGAATCACTCATGTTTGTGTTCATCATAAAAGGGAGACATTTTCTCCACCCACTAGCCCAGAGACAACTATAATTGGAAACAGAGCCTGCAGAGGGGAAACTGTAGAAAATTGGAAGTTGGCCAAAAATAGCAAAATGCTCCATCTACATACACAAGAAAGCTTATTCAAATAGTTGCCTGAAAAGTTATATATGATTGAAGGATTTCAATAAAAGGTTGTGCCCTTTAGTCTAGCCCTTATTACTCTGTTACCAATAAGTAAATGTTTCATTATCCATCGTACGATACCAGAAAGTTGGACCATTATCATTGATTAGCTTGACTTGTAAACCCAAAATTTTGCAGATTGCAAATTAAGTTCTAAGAGGGAAGGCCTGTCAGTATGTTCCAGCGATCGGCTGACAGCATAATCGGATTTCATCTACCACAATGGAGGCCTAGGTTTTCTATAGAACTTTAAAGCTGATAAAACAAAACCAAATGGCATCTCGACAACAAAGAACACAAACATCCCGAGCCATTACAAGTCTTAGGCCAATTTTAATTTTGGGTGGAGGCAATTTATTACTGAATTACAGTACATGAAGCCGAAGCAAGGTCACCCCAGACCCCGTAGCAGTAGAACGCATAGTGTTGAATACAGCATATGCCAGGAAAACTTTGCTGTGAATATCTTTATAAAGGGAGTGATTAACTAGTAGCCGGTCTGGGAGTCACGATAAGGTGTGAACTCTGCTTCTACGGCAAAGCTCGAGTTATTAGTGCGGCACACAGGAATATTCCTTTGTATTCTGCATACTACAGATAAACATTTTCATATTCAGCAAATATTTCTGCAGATCTCCAAAAAAAGTGTAATTGCTTTTTTGTAGTTGTTTTACTGTCTACTGATACAAAAAAAGGCTGTATGAGCAGTACTACCAAGAAATAGAGGAAGGTTAGATAAGAATTAGCAATAAACGTGATTAACAATGCCAAAAGCACCTTCTGCATGGGGCTATTGTGGTATACAAAGTTGTGGGAGAAGTTCTTTTTTTACCCATCATTGATTAAGACTGCAAGAAGCACAATCTGAACCCTAAAAGCCTCAGAGCTAATTAAAGGGACTTTCCAACAAATACAAATTAATTTCAGAAGGACTCAGATTGGTATGAAATAATAAAATAACTAATATCTATCCTCACTGATCAGCAACAGCTCCCATTCTCATGCTTAATTTTCTCCCGTCGGTCTCTGCTTCCTGGCTGTATTTTGACACACCCTAAATGGCAGGAAATTCACTCCCAGCCAATCAGTGGCTGAGGCGGGTCACCACTGCTTCAGGTGACTCACTGAGCATGGATTTCCTGTTATTTCTGGTGTGACAAGATGCCATACAGAAGCAAAGGCCAGCAGGATCGGCTAAAAGATGGAATTGGAGCTGCGAGGGATCAAATACCAATTTTAGTTTCAGTTTCTACTTAAATCAATTTGAGCCTTTTGAAAAATCATGTGACTATACCATGAATGTCTAAGATGGGAATACCCCTCTTAGACTCATGATGGGCACAAGTGTCTGATGCTAGTCATGTTTGGCACCCTCGTCACAGAGGCATGAGAAATGAAAGTCTCTAGGTCGCAAAATTATTTGGTTAATTTTCAAATTGAAATTAATTGATTTTAAAGGTGTTGTCCACTACTCTGACAATCTCTTCTTTAATCTCTTCTTAATACGATATTCCCCATTGTAAAATTAAAATAACAAGATTCTCGCCTCCCACATCAGAGCCTTTCCAGAAATGTTGGGTCCAGGTCTCCAAGTGGTTGAGTGACATTGTTATGCTGCGTGAGCACTGCAATTAATCATCAGTCACTGATGGACTGCTTTTATCACATTGCCTTCAAACAAACCTCAGACTTCCAAAGGAAGCGTGAGAAAGGCAGCCCATTAGTGACTGTTGAAGGCCGGAAGTCCTAATGTGGCATAACAATGTCACTCGAGCCCTGGGAGACCCAGTGTCAACATTGCTGCAACGACATTGGTGCAGAAGGCGAGTATTTCTTATTTTTATTTTATACTGAGGAATATAGTATTTAACAAGGAGTTGTTAGAGTAATGGATAACATCTTTAATATTCAATTTAAAGGGGTTGTTCACTACTCAGACAACCCCTTCTGAATCTTTGTGTGTCCCTGCAGCTAAATAATAAAACTATACTTAACTCTGGTGCCAGCGCTATTCCAGTGGTGTTTGCACAGGGGTTCGTTTGACATTGTCATGTCACACAATCATTGCAGTCAATCAGTGCTGGCTTCAGTGTCCTCTCCTACGGACATCTGGAGGAAGTGAAAGAGCAGCAGCTCCTATTCCTTTGGATGTTCTGATTTGTCCAAAGGAGGCAGCTTGGCAGCATAATATCGTGTGACATAACATTATCACACAATCCCCTAGAGAGCACGTGCCAACACCACTGAAACTGCGCCAGCACCGGAAGTGATTATAGATGTTATTATTTTACTGGTTCACACATGATATAATAATAATTTTATTTCTATAGCGGACAACATATTCCGCAACGCTTTACATTATAGAGGGGACTTGTACAGACAATAGACATTACAGCATAACAATAAACACAGATCAAAGTAGATACCAAGAGGAATGAGGGCCCTGTTCACAAGCTTACAATCTATGAGGAAAAAGGGAGACACAAAAGGTAAATGGTAACAATTGCTTTCATTTTTCAGATCAGCTATAGTGTAAGAATTGGGTGTTAATGTAATTCTGCCTGAACCAGTTAACAGCCAAAGTATGTAACAGTACAGACACAGAGGACTATTAAATGCATAAAGCGGGTGAGAACATAATACGAGGTACCTGATTATGGTAAAAAAAAATTTGAATGGGCCAACAGGGATAGTTACGTTAATGCGTTGAGGCGGTAGGCCAGTCTGAACAAATGCGTTTTTACGGCACGCTTAAAACTGTGGGGATTGGGGATTAATCGTATTAACCTGGGTAGTGCATTCCAAAGAATTGGCGCAGCATGTGAAAAGGCTTGGAGACGGGAGTGGGAGGTTCGGATTATTGAGGATGCTAACCTCAGGTCATTAGCAGAACGGAGGGCATGGGTAGGGTGGTAGACTGAGACAAGGGAGGAGATGTAGGGTGGTGCTGAACCATAGAGTGCTTTGTGGGTGAGGGTAATAAGTTTGTACTGGATTCTGTAATGGATGGGTAACCAGTGTAATAATTGGCACAAGGTAGAGGCATCGGTATAACGATTGGTGAGGAATATGATCCTTGCTGCAGCATTCAAGACAGATTAGAGAGGGGAGAGTTTGGTAAGAGGGAGACCTATTAGTAGAGAGTTACAATAGTCCAAACGAGAATGAATAAGAGAAACAGTAAGAGTTTTTGCAGAGTCGAAAGTAAGAAAAGGTCGAATTCTAGAGATGTTTTTGAGGTGCAGATAACAAGAGCGAGCAAGTGATTGGATGTGGGGGGTGAATGAAAGCTTGGAATCTAGTATGACCCCAAGACAGCGGGCATGTTGTTGGGGAGTAATGGTGAAGCCACACACGGAGATGGCGATGTTGGGCAAAGGTAGGTTAGTAGAGGGAGGAAACACGAGGAGTTCCATTTTTGACAGGTTCAGTTTGAGATAGAGGGATGACATGATGTTAGAGACAGCAGTAAGACAATCACTGGTCTTTTCTAAAAAGGCAGGCGTGATATCGGGAGAAGAAGTGTATAATTGGGTGTCATCAGCATAGAGATGGTACTGGAAACCAAATCTACTGATTGTTTGTCCAATAGGGGCCGTATACAAGGAGAAGAGGAGGGGGCCTAGGACTGATCCTTGAGGAACCCCAACAGTAAGGGAAGATGAGAGGAGGAGAAACCAGCAAAGGATACAGTGAAGGAACGGTCAGAGAGATAGGAGGAGAACCAGGAGAGAACAGTGTCCTTGAGGCCGATGGAGTGGAGCATAATGAGGAGGAGCTGATGGTCCACAGTGTCGAATGCTGCGGAGAGTATTAAGAGAATTAGCATGGAGTAGTGACCATTAGATTTAGCAGTTAGTAGATCGTTAGAGACTTTAGTGAGGGCAGTTTCAGTAGAGTGTAAAGAGCGGAAACCAGATTGAAGAGGGTCGAGAAGAGGGTTATCTGAGAGATATCGAATAAGACTGGTGTGGACCAGGCGTTCCAGGAGTTTAGAGATGAAGGGAAGATTAGAGACCGGTCTATAGTTAGCGGCACAGTTTTGGTCGAGGGACGGTTTTTTAAGTAATGCATGTATAATGGTGTGTTTAAATGAGGAGGGAAAGATACCAGAAGAGAGAGATTGAAAATTTTTGTTAGGTGAGAGGTGACAGCAGGGGAAAGGGACTGGAAGAGATGTGATGGAATGGGGTCATTGGCGCAAGTAGTAGGGCGAGAAGATGCAAGGAGCCTGATTACTTCTTCTTCTGTGACTGGATCAAAATCAGAGAGTGAGCTAGATGCAGTGGGGGAGGGAGGACAGTGCATGGTATGAGGGGATTGGGAGATAATTTCCTGTTGGATGTGGTCAATTTTTTCTTTGAAATAATTGGCCAGATCGTCAGCGCAGAGATCTGTGGTTGGGGCCTGCACTTTTGGGTTGAGTAGGGAGTGAAAAGTGTCAAAGAGATGTTTAGGGTTATTGGATAGTGAGGTGATGAGAGTGTTGAAGTAGGTTTGTTTGGAGAGGTGAAGGGCAGAGTTGTATGTTTTAAGCATAAACTTGTAATGGATAAAATCTTCGGGTAGGTTAGATTTTCTCCACAAATGTTCGGCGCACCTGGAGCACCGCTGCAGGAAACGTGTTTGCAGCGTTTGTCACGGTTGTCGGCGTCTGTGTCGTATTGTTCTATGTATAGGAGGTGCAATTTCATCCAGGGCACTTTGCAGGGTTTCGTTGTAATGCTTCAGTACAGAATCTGGACATGAGAGGGAAGAGATAGGGGCAAATGATGACTGCAAGTTATTCAGAAGTTTCTGGGTGTTAATGGCTTGTATGTTTCTCCAAGTGTGGAAAGTCGGGGTGACCTGAGCTGGATGGCAGTTCTTGATAGAGAATGAAAGAAGGTTGTGGTCAGAGAGCGGGAGAGGGGAGTTTGTGAAATCATCCACTGAGCAAAGGCGGGAGAATACCAAGTCAAGGGAGTTCCCATCTTCATGCATGGGGAGTTACTATGCTGCAAGAGGCCGAAAGAGGAGGTTAGAGATAAAAGGCGAGAAGCAGATGGGGAGAGGGGAAGAGCAGTGGGGATGTTGAAATCACCCATGATGAGGGTGGGGATATCGCAGGAATGAAAATGTGGAAGCCAGGTGGCAAATTGATCCAGGAACTGATGACAAGAGCCGGGAGGACGATACACCACCGTCAATCGCATGGGGAAGGGGATGTAGAGTCTGACAGCATGGACCTCAAAAGAAGGGAAGACAAGTGAGGGTACTTGAGGGATAACCTGAAAAGTACATTTGGGTGATAGAAGCAGACCAACGCCTCCACCTGCTCTGTTGTCCGATCTTGGGGTATGAGAAAAGTGTAGTCCATTATATGAGAGCAGCAGCAGCAGCAGTGGTGTCTGACTGCTGGATCCTGGTTTCAGCAAGAGCCAGAAGGTTAAGAGAATTTGAAAGGAAGAAGTCATGGATGAAGGGGAGTTTGTTACACACTGAGCGAGAATTCCAAAGGGCAAATTGAAAGAGACAGAAGGCACACAGGGAATATTAATATGATTAGAGGGGTTTCTGAGTGTAGCAGTTGGAAGGTTTGACTTGCTATAACATGGGGCCCGGGGTTTGGAGCGTTGTCACCTGCAACTAAAAGAAGGAGGATAGAAAGAGTGAGCAGATGGTTAAGTGATTTGTGAGAGCGTCTGTTGTGTTGGATGGTGGGACTGAGTGGATTTGTGCTGTTTAGCAATGTGAAAAGAGCGTGAGTGCTATACATAGGAGAAGAAAGGAGAGGAAAGGATAGAGGGGGCAATATGGATGGAGTGTAAAGGGTTATTACAAGGGCTGTGGATGATATAGGGGCTGTCTGTCTGGCTCAGTTCATTATCTGATCTATCTCCCTTCATTGTGGGTCATCATACAAAGGAACGAAGGAAACTATTAGACTATATCAGAATGAACATAAAAGTGGCAATCTTGGGGGAGCAAGAAAGGAAACTAAATAACTTTTCATGTCTTCGACAATCCCTTTAAATAAAAAAACATATTTTTGTGTCGTTTTTTAATAAAATTATCATGAAAAAAACAATCAATAGGATTTCAATTCCTTGACAGATTTGCTGTGTAGACTTAGACAGATTTAGCAGAGTCATCTCATTATCATTGAAAGTTCTGCATGCAGCTTCTTAAAACCTTCTACAATTGTGGCAATCTATGACATTTGTCAAGTCATCCCCATTCATTACAGCTGCCATAAAGTACAAGCAGCCTATTGAATGGCACTAAAATGATAAAATGTTCTTTCATAAATACATAAGTACTGTATGTGAACCTCGACGTACACTGTGATAGTCTTCACTCAAACTGCTACATCCTTATAAAATTCACACCTCTAAATAAATCCTCCTATTAAGTTTTGTAGGCAAAGCGGTTTAAGTACAATTTAATTCGCCATTCTCTTTGATCTACTACATTAGCGCAAGAAATGAAGGGAAACTAAGTTGCTCTTCACTCTGAGCTACAGGCCGGTGATTGCTCATTAGTCTACCAAGATTTCATCTCCGACCGGTTTTCCGAAGACTTTCGGCAAATAGAAGGTTCTGTCACGACGCGACTCGTCAGCCTTTTTCATGTTAGACGTCAGAGAAGCCACATTGTCACATTTCCTTAAATAAAGGATCTTATCTCCAAATAAGCAGATTAATGTGCAGCAATGAAGGCAGAGGCATTTCCTGTCATTTGCACACTCTGTGAGATGTTTGCTGCTTAAAATTCACAGCACATAGAGCCCGAGAGAAAGGCAAAGATCCAGTGACGGGCCAACATTGGCAAACGCTAAAGATATTTATTGTCTGAAGTACATGACACATTACAGAACTGCGGGCATAATTACGGTACCAAAAACAATAATATACTCAGGCTTCTAAAAGTAAAATTAGCAACCAAATACAAGGGCAACCAGTTCTCATGGAGCTAGGTTACGTCAACCAACATGGAAGCTCTTGACTCTCCACTCCCTTTCCAGTTGCTTACTCAAGAAGAGTCCAACTCTGGTTCCCATGAACCACTAGCACAAGGAATCCTCTGTCCTGAAGGGCCAAATGGCAGCCACATTTTCTGCTGCTATGGGACTTACATCCAGGATAACATCTCATACATTAGGGTTAGTGCAGTAACATCATACTTACAGCTGTGCCCACACAGGGCTCCCACTCAAATGCACCAGACATGGTACCCAGATAACATCTCACACTTGTCTCTTGCATGGTCTTACATCCATGTCTGCCTTTTTAAGAAGGAACTTAAAGAGAACCTGTCATCAAGGTCAGTCATGCTAAACTAGAGGTATGGGCATAAAGGCGCTGTTCTAAATCTAGGCTCAATGACAATCTGCACATGTGCCGCCACTGGCACCAACTTATTGAAGAACACTGGAAGGTCAATGTGTGCATGCACCAACATCAATACCATATACTGAAGCCCACAACCAGATGAATCTGCACAAGTGTCACCTATAGCTAGGATGGTGCTGGCACAAAATTTTAAACAGTATGAAGATACCAACACAAGAGGCAGCAGAGGGGCAGAGACAGAGCTGAAGACCATACCCACAGTCCCACCCCACAAGCCAGCCCCGAAGCATGAACAGCTTTCTGCACCCAAAATTCTAATGACTAGAGGACTAGGTCTCACATGCAAGCCAGTCAAGTGAATTTGTTTAACCCAGCCCACAACAGGGATTGGCAGTTGGCTGACAAGGAGAGTGTACACCGTTAAACAAAGTTCCCTAATCAGTAGCAATGACAAGGGATTTTTCCACAAAGGGCATAAATCACTTATATAAAGAATACTATTAGGGTCAGAACGACCGTGAACAGTTTGCATAGTTGCGGTGTTCAACCCTATGTGCCCTGACTCCAATAGTATCTAAAAGAATAATGGAGACATCCGAGCAATCTCCTCTTGTTTGAAAAACTCCTATAGGGTAGTAGTAGAGTATATTACTCAATGACTCCATTTGGGAGGAGCATACATAGAGCAATAGTATGAAGGCCTCAAGTCATACAATTCCTGTTCATCATCACTCCATGCAGTCTCCTTGGTTTTGGAGAGATAGAAGGAATAGTTAGGCATGTGATCTCTATAACTCTGTCCTATGTAGACTCCTTACAATTGGATTGATGATTAAGCAGAATGGTGAAACTCAGGACCTACTGATTTCTACTCTAAGCAGACTCCTAACAATTGGAGTGATGGTGAGAAGAATGATGAGAGTTAAATCCTCTACTTTAGCTTTATGCAGACTTCTAACTTTTGGCTTGATGGTGAGGTAGAAAGGTGAGGTCATAGCAATACTTCTGAGATATGCAGACACCTCAGTGTAGATGTGATGATGTGTAGGAATTGTGAAACTCTGAACCTCTATACTGCTGCTCTATGCAGACTCTATTACAGTTGGAATGATGAAACTTGGGACTTCTATATTTTAGCCTTATAAAAGCTCCAAACTTTTGGTTTGATGGTGAGGGAGAATGGTGAGACCATACTTCTGCGCTATGTAGACTCCTCACTGTTGGAGTGATGGTGAGAAGGAATGGTGAATCTCAGGACAGTCATACCTCTATACTTATGCAAATTCCCCACTGTTGGAGTGTTGGTGAGGTATAATGGTGAGAATCAAAACTTCCATAATTATTCGACAGCATGTCAACAGTCAGGAATAGTGTTGAGCGATACGATACCGCAAGTATCGGGTATCGGCCGATATCAGCTCTATCGGACTTTCGATACTTAGTTCCGATATTTTCGTCTTATCGGATACCGGAATCGGATTTGTCACTGTCACTGTCAGTGTCCGTCGGTCGGGTCTGTCAGGAGTCAGCGGCACTTACCTGGCAGAAGATCTCCGGCGGTCACGGGCTGGACTGCTTGATGGCCGCCATCATCTTTCCCCGGCGGTCACATGCAGTTTCTCGCGATAACTGCAGTGACTGCTGGGTAATCCCGGCCGTAAAGCAGTCAGTCCGATGACGTCACCGCCGGGGAAGCAGGTAATCAGCTGTGCTGCGTCGAGATGACAGGCTCTGCCTGTCATTGCGATGTAGCAGAGCTGGATCGTCGTGGGACCCTCGTTACTATGGACTGCGTCGGACAGGTGGTATACTGTTGGTTTTTTTTTTTCTTTTTTTACAGGAGATCGATGGCGTCGCAGGAATGAGAGTATAATAAAAGAAATGAAAACTGTGTGTCTTTTTTATTTCAGTAAAATACTTTTTCTTGCTATGTCTTTTTTTTTATACATTTAAAAACTTTGGGATTAATAATGGATCGGTGTCTTATTGACACCTCTCCATTATTAACCGGCTTATTCTCACCGTGCAATCAACGGTGACATTAACCCCTTATTACCCCACTTGCCACCGCTACAGGGCAGTGGGAAGAGCCGGGTAAAGTGCCACAATTGGCACATCTTTTGATGCGCCAAATGTGGGGCTGCTGTAGCCTGGTATTATCAGGCTGTTGAGGGCCAAAATCCATGGGCCTTGACAGTCTTTTAATACCAGGCCGCAGCAGTCTGCATTTTACTTGGCTGGTTAACAAAAATAGGGGGACCCCTACACCGTTTTTTTTTCGAGGGGATCCCCTATTTTTGTTAACCAGCCAAGCTAAGCAGACTGCTGTGGCCTGGTATTATCAGGCTGGCAAGGTCCATGGATATTGGATCCTTACCAGCCTGAAAAACCAGGCCTCAGCAGTCTGCTTCATCTGGCTGGTTAACAAAAATAGGGGGGACCCCACGCCAAATTTTTTTCGAGGGGATCCCCTATTTTTGTTAACCAGCCAAGATATGCAGACTGCTGTGGCCTGGTATTATCAGGCTGGCAAGCAGGGTCGGACTGAGGCACCGGGACACCGGAGAAACCTACGGTGGGCCCCAGCTACTGTGTGGTGGGCCCTGATTTGAAAGGATAGGTCGCGGGGCAGAGGGGGTGGTGTCCCCGGGGCCCGCGCTCTGAGGGGGCCCACCCGGAGCTACGATACAGTTACATTCTGCGGCAGAGCAGGGAGAATCGCTCTCCCTGCTCTGCCGCCCGGAAGCTATGGGGCCTGAACAGGCGTTGGGGGGGCCCGGTGCCAGCAGTGGGCCCACCACCCGTCATCGGAGGGTCAGCTGTATCGGCATCCAGCCGATAAAGCTGACCGCATGGAGAGAGAAGGAGCGAGCGCTCCTTCTCTCCCATAATCCCCCTCTCAGCGTATGACAGCGGGCGCAATAACATCACCTGCCGGCGCCCGCTGTCAGACGCTGAGAGGGAGAACAGTGAGCAGCACAGGAGCCGGGAGGTGAGTTTTTTTTTTATTTTTTTTTTAATGGGGGTGCAGTCGAGTCCTGGCTGGAGAAGTCGTCATGTCGGTGTGGGCCAGATGGAAAAGACATGAAAAGTGAACAATTCCATTAGAAAGAACATCAGCTGTAAGTCGTTATCTGTACCTGTGCTGTAATCTATTATATGTTCTGTAGGACTGGTATTATTTAACACAGACCATATGGCGGTAATATCAATATTGGTCTTTTTATATATAGATTATTTTGGCCAACAGCGCGGTCATTTGCTGAGGTTCTCTGATGATGGGCCCACTCAGAAGTTTTGCCCCCACTAAACCAAAACCCTAGCTACGCCTATGGCTCTCTCTCTAGTCTTTCTTTCTCGCTCTCTGTTCTTTCCTTCTCGCTCTCTGTTCTTTTTTCTCTCTGTTCTTTCTTTCTCTCTTTTCTTTCTTTCCTCTCTTTCTTTCTCTGTTTGTTCTTTCTCTCTCGCTGCTCTTTCTTTCTTTTCCTCAGTACCAGCCACTGTGCCCTCATTACCAGTCAGTGTGATCAGCAGTGCTAAATGGTTACGCTTGGGGCGAGGATATGGGTGTGATTAGCTGTGAAATGGGTGTTGTCGGGGCGTGGCCTAAAATTTTCAGCGGCGCGCAACACGCGCCGCAGCCTTTAATCCTCTTTCCTGTCTTCCAAATTTGGGAGGTATGCTGTATGACCTCACTACAACTTCTGGCCATGCTCCTGATGAGCGCGACGGATGGTCTCGTGAGGATCTCCTCCCACACCTGGACTAAAGCATCCACCAACTCCTGGACAGTCTGTGGTGCAACGTGGCATGGCCTAAAATTTTCTGCAGCATGCACAGCGTGCCACAGCCTTTGTCCCTCTTTCCCTTATTCAAAGGTTGGGAAGTATGATGTTGGGCCGCAAGAATATATTTTCTCTGGTGGGCCCAAGGTACTCCAGTCCGACGCTGCTGGCAAGGTCCATGTATGTTGGCTCCTTAACAGCCTTAAATACCATGCCTCAGCAGCAGGGGCGTACATATAAATCATGGGGCACCATAGCAAAAGTCTGAATGTTCCCCACCCCCCAAAAAAAAAACCCAGAGGCATTGTAAATGTAAAGTGCCAGCACAGTGAGGGAAGTTGAGTCGCACAGAGACAGGGGTTTTGGGGGTACTCGGCACCGATCACGTCGACTTCTATGGGGGATGTCACGAGTAGCACAGCTCGGTCCGTGACCTGGGCGATCACTGGAATGTGGGATATTTCCAGGGGATGATAGAATGTTCGTGTAGTTTGTCGTGACGCCACCTGTAGTACCTGGTCAGGGTGTCCAGCGCTGCTGTGCAGGTCCTCTGGAAGGGATGGTGTAGTGCAGGTAGGTGAAAAGTCTTCTACAGGTAACACGCTATCCTTCCAGGGCAGATAGATGTGAGATAGAGCAATGGTGCAAAGTGATGTAGCAGAGTGGACTATGCGAGGTAGTAAGAAAGCAGGAAACACTTCAAGTTAAACGTTGCATAATAAAATTTTTAATAATAACATTACAAAAGTGCAAATGGCTTATATTATGTGACATGTTTTGTTACTGTTCATACCCTTGATATGTGTTATACATGTGTGTTAATAAATACATATTCAACAAAAGTGCAAATAGCATTAGTGCCGAAGTTCGTGGAGACTTCTTAGTACTACAACCCCACCGGGGTAACTTTACAGTGTCCTTTACTTGTGCATGTGGAGGACCCGCTCCAAACCTCCAACTGTGGTCTTGGGTGGGCTGCAAGACTTTCCTTGAGCAGACCTCACTTTCGGCCACACCAAACGGGTTTTTAGTTTCTGAGGTAGTTGAAAATAGTGCACAGTAAAGTTTTTTGTAAAACCAAGATGGAGCACCGAAGTGCCAACTATTTACAGAAAAATTTGTGAGCCAGTACAGTTCATGGCTTCAAAGTTCAACATTTTCATTACAGTGAAACACCATTACCCAACCTGGGTATATTAAGGCAACAATAAACTTGTTCTTCTGAACATTCACTTGTCCAGGTACATCAAACCATTACCCAACCTGGGTATATTAAGGCAATAAACTTCTTTTTATGAACATTCACCCGTCCAGGTACATCAATAATTTAACTATTTACATACAGAGACCCTGTCCGGGTTATTTAGACTTCTTTGGCTGGCCTCTTCCAGGTACCACCTGGTACTCTTCTGGAGCTTGCCAAACATCCGTGACAGGAGGGTCCACCCAGACCTGATGACGTCGTGTGGCCAGTACAGTGACGTCGTGACCCGCTATATGGGTCTGTGTGGCCACCTCTTTCATCTCCCTCCGGGTCTGGACCCCTATGTCCCGGACTGAACGAACCCCAGGGGGCCTAACAGGCGCCGGTACGGGCCAGCTATCATTATCATGTCCATAGCTGGGGCTGCTGAGGAGACCACTGAGTTAGGCTGGGGAGATTTACGGCGTGGGGTGGGCACTTGTGCAGAGGCCTGGTTGGGGGAGGCTGAAGGCTCGTAGGGTCTGTCAGTTTCCTGACACTCTGGGAGTAGGGGTCGCACCTGGTAACATTTAGGGCGTACCATCCATTGTAACCCCAGTGTCGGGTGTAAGTCACCAAGTCTCCTAGCAACAGGTCCCTCCCCGGGTGTCCTTCTGGGAGGTGAGCCTCCACGTCCCGCCGGGTTACAAAAACTTCTAAATAAAGTCCAGGCTCCTGGATGAAGCCCCAACCACCTTTTAACTTAAAGTTCCGTACTGCACCTTACGCCGCGGCTCCCTCACCGTACTTTTATCCTTTCTCATACGTGCCTTCTCTGCCAGGTCCTTCTCCAGGTGACGTTGCCGAAGCTTTTGGGATTCTCTCTGCTCCCTTTGTCGCTCTGCTTCCCGCTCCCGACGTCTCCACTCTTCCTCCTGACGCCGGTTGTAATTCTCCTCCACCAGCATCTCCATGTCTCCACCATCAAACGCCAGCTTACGATGTCCGGTTTGCGGCAGCTCTCCTGGCGCCCGCCAGTCCTGGCGGCGCTCACCTGCGGCGGAAGCAGCCGGCTCTGGAACAGATGACGGTCGGGGCTCCGGTACAGGCAGGTAGAGCTCTGGTGCCTGCGCGGCCTCCTCCATGAGGACGGGTGTCGCTTCTTCTGCCTCAGCGACGGGGGCAGACAGCGGGATCTGGGGTGCTGGTGCGGCGTTTTCTGCAGGAACGGGTGCCTCCACTGTGATACTGGCAACCGGTTCAGATTGCAAGGGCTGGGATGCCCGCACGGCCTCCTGTACTGGAACGGGTGCCTCCACTGAGATACTGGCAACCGGTTCAGATTGCAAGGGCTGGGATGCCCGCACGGCCTCCTCTACTGGAACGGGTGCCTCACCTTCCGGTACAGACACTTCAGGGGGTAAGAGGATTGGGCCGCTCCAATTGTAGTTTTAGGGCCCGCCAGCTCGCTTCCATCTTGGCGACCTCCTCCGGTGCCGGGCCAGGTCTCTCAGGGTATCCTCCGCTTCTTCCAGCGTAGGAGGGTTTCCAGGCCGGATGCCAAACGGTGGCTCCGTGGCGATCGGGTCGCTTCCGTGGGGGGAGAGCTCTGACTCCTCCATCCCTTCCCACTTCTGCTCACGTCCATTCGCCATCTCAGCAAAGTCACATGTGTCATTAGCATCAGGAGAGGCGACATCTTTTGTAGGGAGGCGGGACCTTCGCGTTCGTTTACGCCCACTGAGGAGGATGAGGAGGCGGAACTCCAGAGCTGTGGGGCACGATCTTACATTGCAGTAACATTTAGAGTGTGCGGACATCGTTTTCGCGCCACGGAGTGAGTGTACGCCCACGAGAGCACCCCCTTATTCTTCACCTGTGCCTCGTGGCACAGATATGACGGAAAAATGGCAAATACAGTCTATGATGATTTTTGCAATTCTCAAGCAAAAAAACAGTTCAATTAAGGCACACAGGACTCGCTTATAGCGAGCTTCTGAATCCTGTTCGCTGGGTGCGATGCAACATCTCTGTGGCGACTGGACCCTCGGGTGCTTCTGTCTTTTCACAAATGCCGGCTTTACCCGGCAATTGAATCAGAGGCTATTTTACTATGTAGAAGTGAATAAACTATAAATATATGTATATATATATGTCACAATGACATGTATATATATATATATATATATATGTATTCTAAGTGTGTATATTTTGTGTTTACAAGGAAAGAAAGTGTTTTTTTAGTTGCGATATTTTGTTCCCATAGACTTACATGGGACTTCCGGTATCGGAATCGGATATCGCTGATAGTTAGTGATATCGGCGATACCATTCCGATCCGATATTTTTAGATATCGAGCAGTATCGCTCAACACTAGTCAGGAATGTACATAAACAGAAGTATAGAGGTCTTACTCACCATCACTTTACCAGTGCTGTTCTATGCAGATTCCTTACTTTTGGAGCGATGGTGAAGAGTGATAGTATGACTCATGACCACCATACTTCTCCCCTATGGAGACTCCTCACTGTTGGAGCGATGGTGATGAAGAATGGTGAAACTCTAGACCTTCATAGTCCCGCCGTATGCAGACTCCTAACTTTTAGAGTAATCGTGAAGAGAGATGGTATGACTCAGGACAATCATACTTCTACTCTATTGAGATTGCTCACTCTAGGAGTGATAGTGATGAGGAATGGTGAGACCTGAGACCTCCATAGTCCCGTCCCAAACAGACTCCTTTTTTTTGGAGTGATGGTGAAGAGGAATAGTATGACTCAGGACCTCCATACTTCTACTCTATGGACACTGTTGGAGTGATCATCATGAGGAATGGTGAAACTTGTGACCTCCTTAGTGCCGCCCTATGAAGGTTGCTTACTTTTACATAGTTACATAGGTTTAAAATAAGACCTAGGTCCATCAAGTTCAACCTTTCCATCAAGTTCAACCTTTCCTTTTGTCACTAAATTATCTATAACCCACAATGCTACGTATATTGAGGAAATCATGATGAGGAGGAATGGTGAGACTTGTGACCTCCCTGCTTATACTCTATACAGACACCTTACTTATGGAGTAAGGGCAAAGAGGGATGGTATAACTTGGGACCTCAGTAGATATTCCAATGATGGAGCCTCTACCCTTGTTATATTAAGTTAATGAATTGAAAACCTTCCAAAACAGGTCCATAAGCCATAGATGGCACTTGAGGAGCAAACCTGTGGCCACCTTGGGTATGTACACTGAGCAATAATTGTAATAAAAGATCTCAGATTGCATCATGTGATGCTTTAGAAGATTTTAGTATTTTTCTTACTCACCTGTGGCCTCGGGTGTCCCGTCACTAGACATGTCAACTCTAATGTTTCTCCTTCCCGTATTGTGTACACCCGTTCTGAATATCTCTCTTCCTCTATATTACACGCCAACCCCGAGTGAATAATCCGAACAGTAGGAGGTGCTGTCAATGAAGCAGAAACAATTTACGATCACTACGATTGATATTTACTATACAGAAATAATATAACTTTTCATGTCCACATTATTATTCTAATACAGAGGTTTCACTTTTTTCCTTTCCTCTGTGCTTCTCACAGCCTGAGATAAATATATATAGCACTATGCAAAAGTTTTCGGCAAGTGTGGAAAACATTATGGAAAGTGAGAATCTTTTCAAAAATACAGATGTTATTGGTTTATTTTTACCAAATAACAAAATATAAAGTGAAATGAACAAAAGAGAAATCAAATCCCATGAATATTTGGTGATGGTGACTGCCCACTTTGCCTTCATCACTTCTCGATCACCAGTCACTTGCACAATTTTGAAGGAACTTGGCAGGAGGTTGTTCTAAACATCTTGGAGAAGTAACCAGAAATCTTCTGTGGATGTTGGTTGTGCAGATCCTTCTGTCACTTCATGTAATCTCAGGCTCGATGATTTTGAGATCAGGTCTCTGTGAGGGCCATATCATCACTTTCAGGACTTCTTGTTCTTCTTTACTCTGAAGATGGTTCTTAATGATCTTAACATTAATGACAATTGAAGTAATGAAAAGGTCTCCATAAATCCCTGATCTAATCATCTAGCATTAATTGAAAAGAGAGGAGAATCTTTACAAGCAACATTTACAGAAGAACTGTGTTAGCTCTCCAAGATGTTTGGAACAACCTCCTGCAAGTTCCTTCAAAAACTGTGGCAAGTATAAGTGTACCTAGAAGATTTGATGAAGACAAAGGGTGGTCACACCATATATTGATTGGATTTCGATTTTCTTTTTTTTCCATTGACTTTGCCTTGTGTTAATTGATAAACTGTTAAAACTACTATGTTGGAAAACCATTCTTGCTTTGCAGTATTTTTTCCACACCGGCCTAAAACTTTTGCACAGTTCTGTATATAAGCTAGATGGATAAAGGTAGATTGATAAGTATACATAAGTATACAAATGCAGAAAGTCAATTAGAGGAAGTAGGTATGTAAGGGGGTAGCCAGATGTAACTTGTACCCGCAGCTGTGGATACAGCGGGAGCCTCAATGGGAAGTGATGCAACAGGAAAAAGGTCAATGAGATTTTATTAGAACTCTTTCTGCAGGGAGCAGAATTCTTATACTGCACATTTCATATTATCTTTTAATTACATTCTTCACATTAATTTACTGCATATATTTTTTCACATAGGTGAAAATCCACATAAAAAATAAATATTAACAGAAGGAGAGAAAATAAAAGTTAAATTCTAATAAACACCAAAACATACTTTGTTCCATCAGTCTGTGGAGCAGCGCCCCCACTGTCCTGTAATTCCCACCTGGCACTGTAACATTTAACATTACTTTTATTAAGTAGTCAGGAGTTGATTCTCTGTGTTACCGTTACATTTTCTTGGCTGGCTTTATTAAGCATCATGTCAGACCTGCGAGCTACGTGAGCCTTGAATATGCGCTGTGTATCCTGAATTGACCCAGAATGTTTAGGCTACAAGCAAATACAAGAATACATTTTACGAAGTAACGAGCCAAAATAACCAACACAATGTTTTAGAAAAAAGGTTTTGCCTTTGAAAAATGTCAGCTATTTCATCCAGTTAATAAGAAAGTCTTAAAGGGAACTAGTTGATGGGATAGTCCTCTAAAAGGGGTCTTCTCAAGTTTAGAATTTATCCCCTATCCATGATAACATTTCTCCTTGTGGAGATTGACATGTCAAGCCTGACATGCCAAGGTGAGTAGACTTTTAAGCCTTTCAATGCTCTTCTGGGAAATATGCAAATTGTCTCTTCAGAGAGGAAGAGGACTAGAACTCTTATGCCACCTATTGGAAGTAGCAATCCTAAAAGTCAATATCGACTCTCTAACGAGCCTTGTCACATGTCTTAGGAAAAAAGCCAAAACCAAAATCTCAATTTGCAGACAGTGTTGTTATGTTTTGGTAGCTGAGGAGGCAGGAGCAAAAGACCGCATAGGCAGCCTAACACCAGAGAGGTTGGAAACTAATAGGTTGCAGACCCCTAAATTAACCGCACAACTAGAAGCAGCCGTGGAGCGTACCTACGGTGGTCCTAGACGCCTCGGCACAGCCGGAGAGATAGCTATCCCTGAAGATGGAAAGAGGAAAGCTAACTGCCCCGGAGTAGACCCCAAAAGAGTAGGAAGCCCCCAAACATATAATGGCGGTTCGACAAGATGAAAATACGAACACGGACAGAAAATAGATTGAGCAAACGCTGGGGCCCAAAACTGTCTAGATAGGACAGCACAGGAGAGAATACTGTCTGCAACCCAGAAAAACCCTAGGAAAAACTCCAACACTCCTGAATCCAAAAACACTGAGACCACACGGTCTCGACCACCTATATCAGATCTCTGGTGTGGACACGTAGCTACCCAGCAGTAAAATATCACAAGAACTGAGCAAATGAACAAATACAAAAAACAAACGGAGACCAGCCAAAGCCCCCCAAAGGGGACCCGGCTGAAGACAAAAAGCAATGCAGCAAAAAGCAAGGAATTCAAACCACAGTAAAAAAAAACTGAAAGGGACTTTTCTAAAAGCAGGCAGGAGACAGCAGGAATGCAAGCTGAATTCCAACCTAGACCAGGAAGAACAATTGATCACCGGCGAGGATCATGGGAGGTCAGCTAACTTATATCAGGCCAGTCAGTACCACCTGACAACCACTCGTTATCTACAGGTGTAGGACTCTTGGTGTTCAACATAGGTTCAATACCCTCAGCAACCACCAGAGGGAGCTTTAGCTCCGAAGTCGTCTCCAAAACGTTCACAACACAGTGTGTTTCTGGGTACTGACCCTCGTCATTGCAAAGTGTGAGATCTGGTAAGCCTCTCATCCAGTCAAACCAGATCTCACACTTTCCACTGATGAGGTACAGTACTCCAAAACACAGTGTCTGCAAATTGAGATTTTGGTTTGGGCTTTTTTCCTAAGTCATGTGACAAGGCTCGTTCGAGAGACGATACTGACTTTTAGGATTGATACTTTCAACAGGTGGCGCTAGTGTTCCAGTGTTATTCCTCTCTGAAGAGACAATTTTCATCAAGGTTGACATTTCAGTCTCCGCAAGGAGAAATGTTACCTCTTGGATCCTAGTCAGATGCCTCGCACCCAGCCAAACCAGACCTCACATTTCGCACTGATGAGGGACAGTACCCCAAAACACAGTGTCTGCAAATTTAGGTTTTGGCTTGCTTTGTATGACAAGGCTCGTTAGAGGGTCGATAGTGACTTTTAGGATTGCTACTTCCAATAGGTGGCACTAGAGTTCTAGTCCTCTTCCTCTTTGAAGAGACAATTTGTTTATTTTATGTTATACTGTTTTGCTGGAGAACAGCTGTCTCTTTTGCTTTGGGTGAAGATTTATTGACTGTAATAAATCCACCTCTTTTGCACCAATCAACTTCTTGCCTGTGCCTACCTCCCACCACAGCCAGAGATAGTGAACCCCTTACAGCGCAAAAGGGTGAAGCAGATAAACCTAAGCTGTAATACCAAACACAACCTATTAACAAGGGTGGCACTATTTCCGTAAAACAACTCATTTGTATATTTTAAAAAGTCACTGAAAAATCTCAAAATAAATGGCAAACATTTCTAGGAGGCATTGTTCTAACATTAAGGCTTCTGCATGTTCATAAACGTAGATATTGCTCTTAGATCAGTTATTAAACCCAATACCGAAGAATAGCTTTAAAGTTGAGACGCAGATGAACTGTGGAACGACAGATTTTATTTGGCCCCTTTCATCCACAGGAAGATGGATTAGTGAATGGAAGAACTGATGGTAAACATATCATAAGGAATCTATGGAATTTCAGCCATCAAATCTTTTCCACCAGTCCGGGTTTGGAGCAGGTTCTGAAATCAATCATTTAGTTGGGTTTCAGCTTTATTGCTGTCTTAATTGCATTTGATATTCACTAGATCTTGATGTTCTGGAAAGATTGGATAAGCCATCCGTGAAAACACTGCACCGAGAACATCAAACCTATCAAAATGCTCAACATTGGGAGCCGACACTGGGAGCATTGCGAAAAATTGTATGTTTTGCAGCATTGAGTCCTTAAAAGGTCACTCTCAAAAAATCAAGTCATTCCCAATCTTCAAGATATTGGGGATTTTAAACGCCAAAAATGGGGCTTTGTAGCCTCGTTCTGAATGAAGCGGAGGTGCGCTCGATTCCGCTTCATTCATCATTTATGTGACGGTCGAGTACAGAAGACATGAGGACCACACCCACTTGGCTGAAAAAAAATATATTTACATATAAAGAAGAGGGGACTGGAGAAGTACGGGAAAAAAAGAAATGTAATGCCAGAATTATGTAAAATTTGACATTTCTGGTCTTTCTTTAATGGGAATGTGTCAAAAACATTAACAGTGCCAAACCATTAAAATAATAGTTTAGCCCTTTAAAAGATAAGCCAGTTGATTCCTTTATGACCCCTAAGTGTTGCTTCAAAAATAAGAAAGCATGTTTTGAAGTTCAGTCTGGAAGTGCATTGGGATGTGACGATGCACTTACAGCTTCTCAGCCTCATAGGGTATTTTCTATCTAGTAGCACATTCATCTGGATGACTGACAGGCACCAGAGCAATGGACCTGTCAATCACCCAGGGGAGGGTGCTGCTAGTTCAGAAGTACAGCAGGGGCTGAGGAGCTGTAAGTGCATCCTCACACCTCAATGCCTTTTTAGACTGCACTTCAAAGACACAATTTATTGTTACTGTCTACTGGCTAACACGGTACAAAGATATACATCTTTATTGTTACTGTAGCAGCGCTTATCTTTTAAAGGGCTACACAAACGTGGAGGCAAACGTTTCTAACAGGTTCCATTTACTGTACCCATGCACCATTAATAAGAGGTTCTCTTAACACTTATTTGGCTGACAGCTATCCCTCTTGACTTCATCTATACACATGCATTCTCAGTTTGGCTGAGTGTACATGTGTATTTTTTATATGAGGTGAATGGAGGAAGTAGAAACTTCCAGCAACAGTTTCTTTCCCATGGAGACGGAACGATTGGTCATTGATATTCAACATGTCCGACGCTGCTTTTTCCCAACACATGAGATGGTTGATTGATCCTGCAGAAATCACAGGGTTCACATGATATTTGTCTGATGTGCATAGGTCTTTTAGTTATGTGTTACCAGGTAGACTCAGCTTTAACTTCCCGCGTTGGTTTAGCCTGGTTGTATTTACAAATCTAAAAAGTTAATTCAAATAAATAAATAGTTAATGGCAACAGGGAAATAAATAGAAGGATTCGTTGTGGTTACAGGACTGCGATAGTTTAGCAGAGATTCGATGGAGACCAGCGTTCCAGATTTAACCATATTTATTTACTGGAGTAGAACAGCTCTGGAGAGCTCGTGAGCAAACATTACAGCTGATGCACAGACAACAGATGTGTTTATATACCGATAAAAGCAAGCAATTGTAAACAGGGGGCGAGAAGAAAGGGAAATGCAAATGACTAGATCACACCTTCCTTTACCGTGTTGACTGAAATTACAAAAATCTGTAAATGACCTTGACAAAGTCGACTTTCATCTTACAGAATATCATTTGATGCAATTATGCAAGGAAAGCGCAGCATACACCATAAATCATGAGATAGTAGCTTACTGGGTATACTTGGGATCTCTTATCACCTGGCTAGAGAAGCCATCCGGTAGGACAAGACTGCAGGAGACCTACAGAAAAAATCTGAAGGGCATATAGACTTTTGTAATATTTATATTGTTCCAGTGCATCTAAAATAAGAATGATGGAACACAAGTTCAACACAACTCTTGATTAAAACAAAAGCAACCGTTTTGTGTATGCAGCACCAATAGAGATCTATGAGTTTCCATTGTTGCAGAGAAGGAATGATGGGAGGCAGGGAGTGAGGGAGAGTGGTAGGGAGAGAGAGGCAGGAAGGGAAGGAGGCAGGGAGAATGCAAGGGAGGGAGAGAGCAAGGGAGAGAGAGGGGAGGGAGCAAGGGAGAAAGGGGCAGGAAGGGAGGGAGGGGGAGCAAGGGAGAGAGAGGAGGAAGAAGGGAGCAAAGGAAAAAGGGGCATGGAGAGGGGGAGCAAGTTAGAGAGAGAGGTACAAAAGGAAGCAGAGAGATAAATTGGGAGCAAAGGAGAGAGAAAGGCAGTGAGGGAGGTAAAGAAGCAGGGTGAGTGGGAGGCGTGGAGGGATGGAGTAATGAAACGAGAGGTCAGTTAGGGAAGGAATGAGGGAGAGAGAGCGAAGGAGAGAGGCAGGGAGGGAACAAAGGACAGAGGGGGAAGGAGGAATGGAGCAAGGAATGGAGGGAGCAAGGGAGAGAAAGGAGGAGGGAGCAATGGAAAAAAGGGCAGGAAGGGGGAGCAAGGGAGAAAGAGACAGGAAGGAATGGCGGGGGAAGCAAGGGAGAAAGGGGCAGGAAGGGAGGAAGGGGGGAGTAAAGGAGAAAGGGGCAGGAAGGGGGGAGTAAGGGAGAGAGAAGCATGGAGGGAGCAAGGGAGAGACAGGAGAGAGGGGAGAGGCAGGGAAGGAGCAAGGAAAGAAGCGAAGGAGGGAGAGAGGCAGGGTAAGAGAAAGGCAGGCAGAGTAGCAGGGAAGAATGGAGCAATGCAAAGAGAGAGTTAGATAGGAAGGGAGCGAGGGAGAGAGAGGCAGGGAGTGAAAAAGACAGGGAAAAAGGCCGGGAGGGAACAAGGGAGAGAGTGGCAAGGAGGAAGGGAGCAAGGAATAGAGGGAGCAAGAGAGAGGTAGTCAAAGAGGGAGAGAGAGAAGCTGAGAGGTAGGGAAGGAGAAACGGAGGGATGAAGCAAGGAAGGAGAGAGGGAGGGATGGAGCAAGGGAGGGAGAGAGGCAGGAGGGAGAAAAAAAGGCAAGGAACAAGGGAGGCAGGGTGGGAAAGAACAAGGTAGATAGAGAGGTAGGGATGGAGGGGGAGCAAGGGAGAAAAAGGCACGGAGGAAAGGAGAGATGCAAAGAGGGAGCAAGGGAGGGAGAAAGACAGGGAGGGAGAGAGAGGGGCAGGAAGGGAGCAAGGAAGGGAGTGAGGGAGAGAGAGGCAGGGTGAGAGGGAGGCAGGCAGATTGTCAGGGAGGGATGGAGCAATGGAGAGAGGGTCAGTTAGGGAGGGAGAGAGGAAGAGAGGGAGGGAGGGAACAAGGGAGAAAGGGGCAAGAAGGGAGCTAGCAAAGAATAGAGGGAGCAAGAGAGAAACAGAGAAGGAGAGAGAGAGGCAGAGAGGTAGGGAGGGAAATAACAAGGGAGAGAAAGAGGCACGGAGAGAGGCAGAGAGTAAGCAAGGGACAGAAAAAGGCAGGAAGGGAGGGAGGTGGGAGCAAGGGAGAGAGAGAGGCAAGGAGAGAGAAGCACAGAGGGAGGCAAGAACAGAAGGAGAGAGGGAGAAAGGAAGAAAGGGACAGGAAGGGAGGGAGGGGTGAGCAAGGAAGATAGAGGCAGGAAGGGAAGAAGGCAGGAAGAGTGCAAGGGAGGGAGGAAGCAAGGAGGAGGAAGGGATCAAGAGAGAAAGGTGGAAAAAGGGAGGAAGGGGCAGGTAGGGTGGAAAAGGGAGGAAGGGGCAGGTAAGGGAGCAAATGAGAGAAAGGCATGGAAGGAGGGAGGCATGGAGGGAGGAGCTGAGGGAGCAGGGGGGAAGGAGAGAGGTAAAGAGAGGGAGGGAGCAAGGGAGAGAGAAGGACAAGGAGGGGGAGACAGGGGAGAGAGAGGCAGGGAGGGAGAAAGAGAGGCAGGGTGAGTGGCAAGGAGGGATGGAGCAATGGAGTAAGAGGGTCAGTTAGGGTGTGAGCGAGGGAGAGAGAGGCAGGGAGTGAGAAAGACAGGGAGGGAGCGAGGCAAGGAGGGAGGGAATAAGGGAGAGCAGGGCAAAGAGGGATGGAGCAAGGAATGGAGGGAGCAAGCGAGAGAGAGGCAGGGAGGAGAGAGATGCAGGGATTGCCTGTTTGTTAGGCAATCCCTGCATGTGCTACGAGTGTCGAACATCCTCAAGACATGCAGGCGCTGGGACTCGAACATATTATTAGAGCACGCCAAAGTCACTCTGTTAGCACACAAGCATGCTCGGATAACAACTTATTTGACTATGTTCGCTCATTAAAGTATTGTAATAAAGCTTCAAGTTTATATACCTTCCCAATTATGCTGAGATAATCCCAGGAACAAAACCTTAAAGGGGTTGTCCAGTGAAAATATGATATCACCTATCCATAGAATAGGCGATTGGTGGGGCTCTGTCTTCTGGGACCTGTACAGATTGGCAGAATAAGTAACTTTTATCCACATTACAAAATAGAGTGGAAGGTCGGACTCGCCATTCATTCCCATTGGGGCTTGTGGAATGAGATGAGTGCAGCGCTCGGCAGGCCCTTAGGTCAGTATTTGGGCATGCGCACTGATCTATTCTAACGGGATAAAAATTCCCTGTTTTGCCCATTGGGGCAGGTCCCAGCAGTCTGACCCCCACCGATCAACAAGTTATCACTTATCCTATGGATAACGTGTTTTCACTAAACAACTTGTTTAAATTCCTAGTTTTGCTTCGTGTGTCACTTTAATGACAGTCTACAGGAGATGTACAGTAGTCCAAAGTTTTCCAGCACTTGTGTTTTTCAATTTACCACCAATTATTGTAAAAAAAAATCCCTCTTCTGTAACACTGCACTTGCTGCGTATTTTCTGTTTCTTTTGAGTATTGATCAAATTATCCATGACCGGTAGATGCCCAACAACCTGGAAAATTGTACTGTTTCCAATCACTGTCAGATAGATGGAGGACGGCGTGAATCTCCTGTCCAGCAGGGTAATCCCGTAGCTGGAGTGTCAGTGCGGTAATCTCACTGCGTGTTACACATTACGATTGCCATGTCAGGAAATCAGTCACATATGATACAGCCTCTGTTACAAACAAAAAGATGCATGAAAAAATAATAAAAAAAAAAATGAATGCTTTTGCTTAATAGACACTGCTAATATGGGAATATCAAAAAGCTAATGGAAAATTAGTAACAGACTGGCCATGATGATCATAGTGAACCTCCACGGTATAAAAGGGCTGCTGGGTCTTAGCCAACCAAGGTGAGGTCTGTCACTGACTTAAGTCACCTTGCAGCAATAGTGACCACCGATTGGCTGCAGAGGTCACATGCCCTCCTCTACTGGAAAAGAAAAAGAGACTGTTGGGGGACCCTACTTGAGGTACAATGGAGCAGTGGGCAACCACTGAGCATGTGAGCATGTGTATCCATGCCATACTTTATTTTAGAAAAAAATATGGGATGTACAACCCCTTTAAAAAGTGGACCTGTCAATTGCCACAAATATGTAATTTTTACATCTGCACTAAATGGCACTGTTCTCCTGAATCCAGCGCTGTTTTTCTTTTGTTCCTGCGCCTTTCTGTTCCTGAGATATGGTCGTCTCTCTCCCTGAATATAAATCTAGTCTTGTTAGCCAAGTGGGTGTGATCATCTGCCATTCCATATGGGCATCTCCCTGTTGACCACACCTTGCTGGCTTAAAAAATAGATTTATCTGCAGAGAAGAAGTGGCCATATCTTAGGAATGAAGAGGCGCAGAAACTAAAGAAAAGCATTGCCATAATCAGGAGAAAAGCGGCATTTACGACAGGTAAACAAAATGGCATAATTATATCAGGTAACAGTTCCTTTTTAAGGCCCTTTCAGATGTGGTTATTAAGGGGTTGAAAGTATAAAAGGAGTTCTCCCAAAATAGAAAAATAATACATTGCATATGTTAGACCTCTGATTGGCGGCGGTCCATCCACTCTCATCTTCTGGTGGTCAATAAGTTTGGGATCCAGAATAAGGCACCAATAAGGTGCTGTGGGCCCAAAACGATACCTCTGTCTACCTCTGAATTGGTGTATGATGTATTACAGAGGTATCTTCTTCTAGTCTTTCTTCCAGGGTAGAATGATGACTTGATTTGGAGAACATATTATACTGTCCTCTAGGGTTTTCGATAAACTAAGACATCTTTGAAAACTACATTCATCTTGACTATAATTCTTTTTCTATACTTCCGCCTCAAGCTGAATCCGCTCCGTCCGACGTCCAACGGCACAGAATATAGACCATCACGGAGCTGTTCTGTGAGGGGACAAATGGAAGCATAAAAGGGATTGATGCTCTGCCCGTCCCGGTGACAGAAAGTGCCTGTATATTACCTCCAACCCATAAAGACACCTGATTAGTAGCGTAAACAAGCCACAAATAAAGCATATATATTCTGTCCGCCATTAAACTGCTATTTTCCATTCCCCCCTCTCTTTTTTTTAATGATCCTTAAATTATCTCAAGCTGTCGGTTCTGTTTTTTTTTTGGAAAGGAGCTAAGTCATACATTTCTGCAAAAAGTGGAGGTAAAGAATATTAACTTATTATTGATTGCACGTCGGGAACTTTTGGCGGGGATCTTTCCTTTTATGCAATCAAACAAGCATAAGAGAAGCCATTAGTTACTTACAAGTTACTACCCTCTGTAAATAAAACCGATGCAAAAGACAGAACGGAAAAAAGACAAAAACATAAATTATTCCTGAAAGGCACCAAAACAATTTCCAATGAAGGATGTTGGTGCGGGGATTTGACCTCCTTTTTTTTACTTTCTTTCTTTTCTCATCTCAATATCATTATGTTAGTGGTTGTACTTTATATAGCGGCTTTCTGCCGGTGGCCTAGATTAGTTTATCAAAAAAAACCATAGTGGCAATTTGTTTACTGTTTCTAGAAGAAGCTTGTACGATGAGCGTTCGGAGGAAATTCATCTCGAGACATCTACCGGGGAGCAATGGAAATCCCATTAAACCTGGGACTTATGCATAAAAACCATGCACACTTTATAAGAAGATGGAGAAAATGGAGTTTGGGATGTTATTAATGGAGACATTCTGATAGTCTCCAGGGAGTTGATGAATCTGTAGCCTCAGGAATATCCTCCCGTAAAACAATAAGAAGGAACCAGGAGATAAGAGTCTTTTTTCTTTTTTTTACATATATATGGCATCCTCTAGACTAATGTCCCATTATAATATTCCCTAGGAAGCCATTGACCATTTAACTGCTGTGGGTTGAAGTATTGAGATGTAGAAAAGTGCAAATTGTCATTGAAGAGTTTGACCGGGATTAGAAAAACATGGCTACTCTTCTTTTCTTTTTAAAACTTGTCTACAGGTTTTTGTGATATTGCAGCTCCGTTCTATTGAAGTGAATGGGACTGAGATGCAATACCACACACAACCTGTACAAAAAGGGTGGTGCTGTTTTTGGAAGCATCTATGGTTTTCTATACTCTTTAGGGCTCAATGGGTATTGGTAGGGTAAGTCTAATGAAAGGACAATGTGAAAGGCACAAATTGGCCATTCTTTGCCGTATACGGGCCACTATCCTGCCAAGTAAAAATCAGACCTGTTATAACTTTAAAAAAATCAGAGGAACCTTATCTATACTGCCTTACACAGAAATATATACAGTACATGACATGTAATTGGGTTTTAAAAAATACATATATTAAGTCAAACGTTTGGGGAAACGGTGAATTTTAAAAAAATTCAATATAAATTGTTTGGACATTAATTACCCTGATGGATTTATATGGTTTCCACTCATTTAATTGACTTTTGAGTATATTTTTTAATTTCTTTGTCTTAGGTTCTTAAGGACAAATCATACACATATATCTTTCCTAACATTTCTTCTTGGCTCAACATAACCCTAGATGATTGGAATGAGTTGACCAGCCTTGAAAAAATATATAAATTGCCAATACTCTGCCGGGAGATGTTTCTGCTACATAAGGTGATAATGGTTGATTTTGAGAGCCATCTCCAACTTAATTCATTGGTAAATTTTTGGTTTTCATTGATACTGCAAACATTTTCACCAGTGCACTTAGCACATCTTTCTATAGGTGAGTTGTCTATGTCTTTATAATTTTGTTTTCAGAATTTTGTACATCTATTGTATTATAGAGGACCTACCTGGAATCCCCAAATGTATACTTGCCTATCTTCAAGCCATGCCACAGATTTCTAGATTGTGGATTGACCTGTAACAATGGTCACTAGAAGCAAATTATGGCCTCAAATCATTTACAGATTGGGTTGTCGTTTTCTGAACCTTTGGGTCTAGATAGTGGATCCAATGGTGAATCTTCCAGGACCCTGCTGGGACATTGCTGGGATTGTTCAACCTGCATTTGTAATTGAGTCTACTATTTCTAGTTTACCAAACTCGGCACGCACAAGACTAATGTTTGCCAAGCCTTGATTTCGGGAGGACAGGCCCACTATAACATATGTATATTGGTAGACAATGTTTGTGCACTGACAGGTATTGTAAAAAAAATTAAGCCTTCATGCCCAAAATAACTTTTGGCCCAATTGTTCACCGGCAGCTGTGCCTCCCAATTCCTCTTCGCTATGCCAAGAGCTCTTGCTATGTTCTCCATGAGAGCCACTATCAGACTTCTTTGGAGGCTGGATTATCTTGCCAAGAACAAAAGTCCAATATTAGGTATGCCAGGTCCTTATCTTTCCCAACATTATCTGCCAGGGGACAGTCGGCCAGTGGCCCCATAAACATTAGAGAGTCAGCTGATATTGGTTGGTAACGTCCTGTCAGTCTACAGTGCTTGGGGGCTTTAGATCTCAAAATGTCAGATCCTTTTGTTGTGAAAAGAGATAAATTTTCATGATGGGTGCTGGTGGTGTCTTCCTTACTTCTCACTGTTTAGACGTTAGGAGGCGGTCGGGAGGACTAGCTGTCGGTCGAATTCGCACTTGGCTGACAGCTATCTAAAATGTATGGACTTAAGACCCCATTAGCATGTCCGTGTTTCCGGTTTGTGTGGCATCAGTTTTTTTCACGTATACCAGTTGTGCTCATTATAACCTATGTTGATCTTCACATCTGTGTTTTCATGCGGACAATGTTTCCATGTGAACCATATAGAGAAATGTATGTTTTTTATTCAGCAAGGATGACAAGGGCCAATACAAGTCTATAGGTCCATGTAAAACACATACAGCAAGCAGCAGTGTGTCATTCGTGTGCTGTGCGTGTGTAACTTTGCAAAGTATTGGAGAAACGTTGTACCTTCATTCTTTCTTTATCCATACCAGAAAAACACTGATGGCACACTGATCCAAAGCACTGATAACACAGTGATGGCACACTGATGGCACACCGATGGCACACTGATCAAAAACACTGATAACACAATGATGACACACTGATGGCACACAGAAGACACATTGATGGAACACTGATGGCACACTGATGGAACAATGATGGAACATCGATGGCACATTGATGGCACACTGATGGAACATTGATGGAACACCAATGGCACACTGATAACACACCGATGGCACACTGCTGTGATGGCACACAGAAGACACAATGATGGAACACTGATGACACACTGATGGAACACTGATCCAAAACACTGATGGCCAGGGCCGGCGTCAGCACACGGCGTACCCGGGCAAGTGCCGGGGCCCTGAGGCGGGGGGGCCCACTCGCCGTCGGGCACCCGGGCGCCCGTTAGCGGATGAGAGCGGTGCCAGCACCGCCACTGGGCCCCCCCCACTTGCTCAGGGCCCCGGAAGATGGCACAATACTTACCTCTCCCTGTGCCTCCACAGCTCCGGGCTCCAGGGGGCGACTGCAGAGCGCCCGCGCTTCCTCTCATAGCAGCGCTGCTGGATGACGTCGTCATTCAGCGGCCGGCTGTGACAGAGAGTAAGCGCGGGCGCCAGTGATGCTTCGGGACTGCCTGCGGTGCGGACGCCGGACAGGTGAGATGTGGTGTGTGTCTGCCTGCGTGTGTGTATGTAGTGCGGTGCTTTGTGTGTATGTGAGAGAGTGCTGCTGTGCTGTCTGTGTGTGGTGCTGTATGTGTGATGGTGGTGGGGGAGGCAGTGATGGTAGTGAGGAGGCAATGATGATGATGGGGGAGGTGATGATGATGATGGGGAGGCAATGATGATGATGGGGAGGCAGTGATGATGATGATGGGGAGGCAATGATAATGATGGGGAGGCAATGATGATCATGGGGAGGCAATGATGATAATGGGGAGGCAATGATAATAATGGGGAGGCAATGATGATGAGATTGGGGAGGCAATGATGATGATGATGGGGAGGCAATGATAATGATGGGGAGGCAATAATGATGATGATGGGGAGGCAATGATAATGGGGAGGCAATGATGATAATGGGGAGGCAATGATGATGATAATGGGGAGGCAATCATGATGATGGGGAGTCAATGATTATGATGGGGAGTCAATGATGATGATGGGGAGTCAAGGCATTGTACTATACCCATATTTCTCTGCAGTATCTGTGCATCATGAATCCTAGTCTGTGTTAAAGGGGCCCACTGAGACTCTTTCGCCCGGGGCCCATAAAAACCTGGAGCCAGCCCTGCTGATGGCACACTGGAATAACGATGGCACACTGATAACACGCTGATGACACACTGATAACACACTGAGGGCACACTGAGGGCACACTGATGGCACACTGGAACAATGATGGCACGCTGATGACACACTGATGATATCGGAACTGTTTTTTTTACGGTATCAGTTTCATACTGACGTGTTAAAGGGGCATAAGGGGGCTGAGGGATCTGCAAGGCTAAAGGTAGGGGTTTTCAAAATTCTGAAGGCATGAAACTTTGCTCTTGCGTTGTTCCTTTTGCAATAGAGACAATTTTTCTAACACAATAACTTATGAATAGTGTTGAGCGATACGATAATGCAAATATCGG
>JARQOD010000001.1:450128431-450209384 GCA_033576555.1 Oophaga sylvatica
GGGTTATATGGGGTTAAAGCCACCTTGCAATTGAAAGGTGACCTTAAGCCAGGTTAATAATTGAGAGCTGTCAATTAGACAACTATCAATTATTAATCCTATTGCATAAAATAAAAATAAAACACACACACTTTAATTAAAAATCATTTTAATGAAATAAAAGACACATGTTTTTTGACCATCTTTTATTTGACTGCAAAAACCATTTCCTGTAATAAAAATAAAATAAAAAAGCAAAATTATTCTTACCTATCCCATGCACAGTCAGGTCCCACTGTGTAATCCTTCAGAAAGGGTTAATGTTTACTGCAGGGACCGCAGCTAATGCTGCAGCCTCACAGTAAACCCCCAAATGAATGAGTTCCTCTCCTGGCTGACAGGAGAGGAAGTGGAAAGCTTAATTGATTGCTTTCCACTTTCACTTCAGGTCAGCCAGGGACACAATCAGTGACGTCAGAGGGAACCGATTAACAAAAATAGGGGTTCCCTTCGAAAAAAAAATGGCGTCGGGTCCCCCCTATTTTTGTTAACCAGCCTGATGAAGCAGACCGCTGAGCAGTGGCGTACGTGAATGAAGCAGACCAAGCAGCTGCTATGGGGCCCGGACAGGTGAGGGGGCCCTCGACGGTCGGGTAGCTGTGCTGACACAGTACTACCAGGGGGTCGGCGGGGGAGGGGAAGCACAGCTCTTCTATATACTCACCCCTCCTGGTGCGGTCTCTGCAGCCCCTGCTCTTCTCCCACGGTCTCCGACGCCTGTGTTCAGTGGTCAGGTGGTACCGCTCATTACAGTCATGAATACGCACATATTCATGACTTTAATGAGCTGTCCCGCGTGACCGCTGAACACTGGCGGCGGAGACCGTGGGAGAAGAGCAGGGCTGCACAGACCGCGCCGGCGGAAGGGTGAGTATAAGGGATATTTACCTGTCCCGTTCCACCGTTGCTCGCGTCCTCTTGCTGCAATGTTCAGGTCAGAGGGCGCGATGACGTCGTTAGTGCGCGCCGCGCCCTCTGCCTCATCATTCACTGCTGGAGGACCCCGAAGACAGCGGCACTCAGCAGTGGAGAGAGGACAGGTAAATATCTCAGGTGTCGGGGCCCTGAGCGAGCGGTGACATCGGCACCTGGTGTCACCCCCTGCTCAGGACACCGGCACCTGGCCCCCAGCGACGAAAGGTGAGTATGTCTTTTTTTTTTTTTGGTTGCAGCAGCTGCGGCAGCATAAGAGCCTATACTATGGAGCATCTATGGGGGCACAATCTATGGGGGCATAATACATTTTTTTGTTTAATGTGTCCCCTCACTGTGCTGGCACTTTACATTTACAATGGCTCTGGGTTTTTTTTTTTGGGGGGGGCTCATTCAGACTTTTGCTATGGGGCCCCATGATTTCTATGTACGCCCCTGCTGCTGAGGCATGGTATTTAAGGCTGTTAAGGAGCCAATATCCATGGACCTTGCCAGCAGCGTCGGACTGGAGTACCTTGGGCCCACCAGAGAAAAAATATTCTTGGGGCCCACCATCATACTTCCCAACCTTTGAAGAAGGGAAAGAGGGACAAAGGCTGTGGCACGCTGTGCCTGCTGCAGCAAATTTTAGGCCATGCCACGTTGCACCACAGACTGTCCAGGAGTTGGTGGATGCTTTAGTCCAGGTGTGAGAGGAGATCCCTCAGGAGACCATCCGTCGCGCTCATCAGGAGCATGGCCAGAAGTTGTAGTGAGGTCATACAGCATACCTCCCAAATTTTGAAGACAGGAAAGAGGGTTAAAGGCTGCGGCGTGCGTAGGGCGTCGCTGCAAATTTTAGGCAACGCCCCGACCACACCCATTTAACAGCTAATCACACCCATATCCTGGCCCCAAGCGTACCAATTTAGCACTGCTGATCACACTGACTGGTAATGAGGGCACAGTGGCTGGTACTGAGGAAAAGAAAGAAAGAGCAGCGAGAGAGAAAGAACAAACAGAGAAAGAAAGAGAGGAAAGAAGAAAAGAGAGAAAGAAAGAACAGAGAGAAAAAAGAACAGAGAGCGAGAAAGAAAGAACAGAGAGCGAGAAAGACTAGAGAGAGAAAGAAAGACTATGAGAGAGAGCCAGAGGCGTAGCTAGGGTTTTGGTTTAGTGGGGGCGAAACTTCTGAGTGGGCCCCTAATCAGAGAACCTCAGCAAATGACCGCGCTTTTGCCAAAAATAATCTATATATAAAAAGACCAATATTGATATTACCGCCATATGGTCTGTGGTAAATAATACCAGTCCTACAGAACATATAATAGATTACAGCACAGGTACAGATAATGACTTACCGCTGATGTTCTTTCTAATGGAATTGTTCACTTTTCATTTCTTTTCCATCTGGCCCAGACCGACATGACGACTTCTCCAGCCAGGACTCGACTGCAGAGATTACAACAAAGACACATTTCACTTCTCATATTTTTAGCACTGTCTTGGTCACCAATTGGACTATTTTCAACCTGCACAAACTCCTCATCCTGCTGATACCCCAATACTGACCGCTGCTGCCATATGTGTCCCTATTCCTGCACCTGATACCCCAATACTGAGCCGCTGCTGCCGTATGTGTCCCTATTACTGCACGTGATACCCCAATACTGAGCTGCTGCTGCTGCCGTATGTGTCCCTATTACTGCACCTGCTGTGTGGTTCTGTGTGACCTCTAAATTTAAAAGCACCCCTCTAGAATATAGTAATGCCGGGTGCAAGTGCCCTAGAAAACAGTGACCACATTTTGTCCCCTAGACTGTAATAATGCCCTGTGTGCCCCTTTGACAGTCACAGTAACCCGAGTTCCCCAATAACAATAAGTGTCCACTTTACATTTAATAATGTCCCAAGTCTCCCCTGTACATCTCCCCTATACACAGAATAATGCCCCTCACTGGATATATACTGACCCCTTAATGTCCCCAAACTATTTAATGGGTCCAACACTGTATGATGGCCCCTAGATAGCATCCATACAGCATAATACACCAGATAGTCCTCAATATAGTATAATGCACCCCATAGGCAGCCTCTATATTATAATAAACCCCCATAGGCAGAGTCTATAATATAATGCACCACCATAGGCAGCCGCTATATTACAATGCACCCCCATAGGCAGCCTCTGTACTATAATGCATCCCATAGGGAGTCTCTGTAGTATAATGCACCCCAATATGGAGCCTCTGTAGTATAATGCAGCCCCCATATACAGCCTCTGTAGTATAATGCACCCCCCATATACAGCCTCTGTAGTATAATGCACCCCCATTAAAAAAAAAAAAACAATACTCACCTCCCGGCTCCTGTACTGCTCACTGTTCTCCCTCTCAGAGTCTGACAGCGGGCGCCGGCAGGTGATGTCATCGCGCCCGCTGTCAGACGCTGAGAGGGGATTATGGGAGAGAAGGAGCGCTCGCTCCTTCTCTCTCTATGCGGTCAGCTGTATCGGCTGGATGCCGATACAGCTGACCCTCCGATGACGGGTGGGGGCCCACTGCTGGCACCGGGTCCCCCCAACGCCTGTTCAGGCCCCATAGCTTCTGTGCGGCAGAGCAGGAAGATCGATTCTCCCTGCTCTGCCGCAGAATGTAACTGTATCGGCGTGCTGTGCACGCCGATACAGTTACTGTAGCGTAGCTCCGGGTGGGCCCCCTCAGAGCGCGCGGCCCGGGGCCACCGCCCCCTCTGCCCCGCGACCTATCCTTTCAAATCAGGGCCCACCACGCAGGAGCTGGGGCCCACCGGAGGTTTCTCCGGTGTCCCGGTGGCTCAGTCCGACCCTGCTTGCCAGCCTGATAATACCAGGCCACAAAAGTCTGCTTATCTTTGCTGGTTAACAAAAATAGGGGATTCCCTCGAAAAAAATTGGCGTAGGGTCCCCCCTATTTTTGTTAACCAGCCAGATGAAGCAGACCACTGAGGCCTGGATTTTCAGGCTGTTAAGGAGCCAAGATCCATGGACCTTGCCAGCCTGATAATACCAGGCCACAGCAGTCTGCATATCTTGGCTGATTAACAAAAATAGGGGATCCCCTCGAAAAAATTGGCGTGGGGTCCCCCCTATTTTTGTTAACCAGCCAGATGAAGCAGACTGCTGAGGCCTGGTTTTTCAGGCTGGTAAGGATCCAATATCCATGGACCTTTCCAGCCTGATAATACCAGGCCACAGCAGTCTGCTTAGCTTGGCTGGTTAACAAAAATAGGGGATCCCCTCGAAAAAAAAAAACGGCGTAGGGTCCCCCTATTTTGTTAACCAGCCAAGTAAAATGCAGACTGCTGCAGCCTGGTATTAAAAGACTGTCAAGGCCCATGGATTTTGGCCCTCAACAGCCTGATAATACCAGGCTACAGCAGCCCCACATTTGGCGCATCAAAAGATGTGCCAAATTGTGGCACTTTACCCGGCTCTTCCCACTGCCCTGTAGCGGTGGCAAGTGGGGTAATAAGGGGTTAATGTCACCGTTGATTGCACGGTGACAATAAGCCCGGTTAATAATGGATAGGCGTCAATAAGACACCGATCCATTATTAATCCCAAAGTTTTTAAATGTATAAAAAAAAGACAAAGCAAGAAAAAAGTATTTTAATGAAATAAAAGAGACAACACAGTTTTCATTTCTTTTATTATACTCTCATTCCTGCGACGCCATCGATCTCCTGTAAAAAAAGGAAAAAAACAAACCAACAGTATACCACCTGTCCAACGCAGTCCATAGTAACGACAGTCCCACGACGATCCAGCTCTGCTACATCGCAATGACAGGCAGAGCCTGTCATCGAGACGCAGCACAGCTGATTACCTGCTTCCCCGGCGGTGACGTCATCGGACTGACTGCTTTACGGCCGGGATTACCCAGCAGTCACTGCAGTTATCGCGAGAAACTGCATGTGACCGCCGGGGAAAGATGATGGCGGCCATCAAGCAGTCCAGGCCGTGACCGCCGGAGATCTTCTGCCAGGTAAGTGCCGCTGACTCCTGACAGACCCGACCGACGGACACTGACAGTGACAGTGACAATTCCGATTCCGGTATCCGATAAGACGACAATATCGGAACTCGGAATCGAAAGTCCGATACAGCTAATATCGGCCGATACCCGCTATTTGCAGTATCGTATCGCTCATCCCTAATCATCATCATTGCCTCCCTATCATCATCATTGTCTCCCCATTAATATCATCATCATCATTGCCTTCCCATTAACATTGCCTCCCCATCATCATCATTATCATTGCCTCCCCATTAATATCATCATCATCATTGCCTTCCCATTATCATTGCCTCCCCATCATCATCATCATTATCATTGCATTTGCCTCCCCATTAATATCATCATCATCATTGCCTTCAAATTATCATTGCCTCCTCATCATCATCTGTTATGATTTGGTAGCTGAGGAGAGCAAGCAAAAACGGCAATACACCAGAGAGGTTGGAATCTACTGGATTGCAGTACCCTGACTAACCACCACAACTAAAGGCAGCCGTGGAGCGTACCTACGTTGGTCCTAGACGCCTCGTCACAGCCTGAGAGGTTAACTACACCTAAAGATAGAAAGAGGAAAAGCTATCTGCCCCGGAGCAGATCCCAAAGAACATAGGAAGCCCCCAAACATGTAATGGCGGTTAGACAAGAGGAAATACAGACACAGACAGAAAATAGTATGAGCAAAAGTTGGGGCCCAATCTTCCTAGACAGAAAAGGATAGGAAGGACACTTACTGCAATCCCAAAAAACCCTAAAAAGTACCAACTCTACTATTTGCAAAAACACCTGAGATCACACGACCTCTACCACCTAAATTAGTTCTCTGGTGTAACAAAACTAAGCCGCAGCCACTGAAGAAAAACTGGAAAAGGCAAATGAACAAACAACAGTGGCTCAGACAAACTGAGAGGAGCACAAGCCCCCGGAGGGGACCTGGCTGACCTCCACAAAAGTGCAGGAAACAATGCGAAAAGCAAGCACAAAAATAAAAACAGAAAATGTCTTATCTGAGAGCAGGAGAAGAGGCAAGATTCAGCAAGCTTCCAAGTGAGCCAGGAACCACAGTTTGAGACAAGAACAATTGATCACTGGCAACCCTGATGGGAGGGAACCTCCCTTATATAGGACCAGTCTGTAACTCCTGATTGCCAATCTTCACTAAATGGTTCAGCACTGTCTGCAACCACCAGAGGGAGCTTCTGCTCAGAACTCATTTCTAACACATTCACAACAGTACCCCCCCCCTTGAGGAGGGGTCACCGAACCCTCACTTGGGAAACCAGGTCGGTCAGGATGAGCTCTGTGATACGCACGGATCAGTCTCCTAGCATGGATGTCCGAAGCAAACACCCAAGAATTGTCCTCCTGACCATAACCTCTCCACTTAACCAAATACTGGAGTTTCCGTCTAGAAAAACGAGAATCCAATATTTTCTCAACCACATACTCCAGATTGCCCTCAACCAAAACAGGGTCAGGAGGCGCAGCCATAGGAACCACTGGCTCGACAAACCTCTTCAATAAGGACTTGTGGAACACGTTATGGATCTTAAATGTCCCTGGAAGAAGTAAACGAAATGAAACAGGATTAAGAATCTCCATGAGCTTATAAGGTCCAATGAATCTAGGCTTAAACTTAGGAGATGCAACTCTCATAGGGATATTTCTTGAGGACAACCAGACCAAGTCCCCCACTTCAAACCAAGGACCATCAGTCCTATGCCGGTTGGCAAACCGCTGGGCCCTCTCCTGAGAGAGGGACAACCTCTCCACTACCTGGTCCCAAATCTGCTGCATACGCTCCACAACAGAGTCAACACCTGGACAGACAGAAGCCTCCGTCTGTCCCGAAGAAAATCGAGGATGAAACCCAAAATTGCAGAAAAATGGAGACATCAAAGTGGCAGAGCTAGCCCTATTATTAAGAGCAAACTCAGCCAAAGGCAAAAAAGAGACCCAGTCATCTTGATCAGCAGACACAAAGCATCTCAGATAAGTCTCCAATGTCTGGTTTGTTCTCTCAGTTTGTCCATTGGTCTGAGGATGAAAAGCCGAGGAGAAAGACAATTGAACACCAAGTTTAGAACAAAATGTCCTCCAAAATCTGGACACAAACTGGACTCCTCTGTCAGACACAATGTTCTCAGGAATGCCGTGTAACCGAACTACGTGCTGAAGGAACAAAGGCACCAATTCGGAGGAGAAAGGCAACTTAGGTAATGGCACAAGATGTATCATTTTGGAAAACCTATCACAAATCACCCAGATAATGGTCATTCTCTGAGAAACAGGGAGGTCGGAAATGAAATCCACAGAGATATGGTCCATGGTGTCTTGGGCACAGGCAATGGCATCAACAAACCACTAGAGCGAGAGCAAGGCTTGGAGCGAGAGCAAGTCCCGCAGGACTGCACAAACTCCCTGACATCACGAGACAAGGTAGGCCACCAAAAGGACCGACTAACCAAGTCTCTGGTACCAAAAATTCTGGGATGACCGCCAACGCGGAACAATGAATCTCAGACATCACACTCTTTTTCCACCGGTCTGGGACAAACAATTTCCCAATAGGGCAGCACTCGGGTTTATCCTCCTGACACCCTTCCAGAGCCAGTCTCAAATTGGCGAGATGGCGGAAAGAACTACACCCTATTTCAAAATAATAGCAGGATCAGATAACTCAGGAGAGTCCGCAAAGAAACTCCTCGAGAGGGCATCCGCCTTAACATTCTTAGTGCCAGGAAGAAAGGAAACCACAAAATTAAAACGTGTGAAAAACAAGGCCCACCTGGCCTGTCTAGGATTAAGTCGCTTGGCTGACTCCAGATAAACCAGATTCTTATGGTCCGTGAGGACCACCACCTGATGTTTGGCTCCCTCCAGCCAATGTCTCCATTCTTCAAAAGCCCACTTCATGGCCAATAACTCCCGATTACCAACGTCATAATTACGTTCAGTTGGAGAAAATTTTCGAGAGAAAAAGGCACAAGGTTACTTTTAGAGGTCTCCGGATCTCTTTGGGACAAAACGGCACCTGCCCCAATTTCAGAGGCATCAACCTCCACCTGAAATGGCAGAGAAACATCAGGCTGCCGCAGAACAGGAGCAGAAGTGAATCTCTGCTTAAGTTCCTGAAATGCAGAGACTGCCTCAGGAGGCCAATTCAACACATCAGAACCCTTTTTGGTCAAAGCAGTCAATAGTTTAACAATAACAGAGAAATTACCAATAAATTTACGATAAAAATTGTCAAAACCCAAGAATCTCTGAAGAGCCTTTAATGAAGTAGGTTGGACCCAATCACAGATGGCCTGAACCTTGACCGGGTCCATTTCAATAACTGATGGGGACAAAATGAATCCCAGAAATAAGATCCTCTGTACGCCAAAAAGACACTTTGATCCCTTCACATACAGAGCATTCTCTCTCAAAATCTGGAACACAGTCCGAACATGTTTCACATGAGAGTCCCAGTCATTGGAAAAAATCAAGATATCATCCAAATAAACAATCAGAAATTTATCCACAAAATCCCTGAAAATGTCATTCATGAAGGACTGGAAGACGAAAGGAGCATTAGTGAGCCCAAAGGGCATCACTAGGTACTCAAAATGCCCCTCTGGGGTATTAAACGCCGTCTTCCATTCATCCCCGTGCTTAATGCGAATAAGGTTATACGCCCCCCTGAGGTCAAGCTTGGTAAACCAAGTAGAACTTTTCACCCTGGAAAACAGGTCAGAAATCAAGGGTAACGGATATTGATATTTCACAGTGATATTGTTCAAGAGACGATAATCAATACACGGCCTTAATGAACCATCCTTTTGGCCACAAAGAAAAAACCGGCACCCAAGGGTGAAGAGGATGGTCTGATATGACCCTTCTCCAATGACTCCTTGATATAAGACCGCATAGCGTCATGTTCAGGTACAGACAAGTTAAAAAGGCGACCTTTAGGGAATTTACTACCAGGCACTAATTCAATAGCGCAGTCATAGCTCCTATGGGGGGGCAAGGATGCAGATTTACTTTCGCTAAACACATCAGAAATATCAGTCAAAAAGTCAGGAACATCCTGAGCCTGGGGAGAGGCAGAAAAAACAGGAGTGTTGGCATTAACACATTGGCAGCGTCAACTGGTCACAGACACAGATTTCCAATCCAAAACAGGATTATGAGACTGTAACCAAGGGAAACCCAGTACAATAATGTCATGCAGATTATACAGCACCAAAAATTTGCAACTCTCCTGGTGATCAGGTTCAACCCTCATTATCACCTGAGTAGAGAACTGGGGTTTATTCTCAGCCAAAGGGGTAGAATCAATCCCCAGTAGGGGAATAGACTTCCGTAGGGGTATCAAGGGAAACCCACAACGTTTAGCAAAATCAAAATCCATCAGGTTAATAGCTGCTCCCGAATCAAAAAAAGCCTGAGCAGAAAATGTGGACAGGGAGCAAATCAGGGTAACAGTCAACAGAAATTTAGTCTGAACACTACCCAAGACAACTGAGCGTGTAAAACGTCTTCCCCGCTTAGGGCAGACTGAAATAGCATGAGAGGCGTCACCACAGTAGAAACATAACCCATTGCGTTTTCGAAACTCATGACGCTGTGCCCCAGAAGCCACTCTATCACACTGCATCTCAGAAGCTGGTTCACAAGGCAACACTATTCCACGCATACCTCTATGCTCACGCAAACGTCTGTCAATTTGAATCGCTAATGACATAGAATCATTGAGACCAGAGGGAGCAGGGAAACCCACCATAACATCTTTTACATTCTCTGACAGACCCTTCCGAAAAAGGGCTGCCAAAGCATCATCATTCCATTTGGTCAGGACTGCCCACTTTCGGAATTTCTGACAGTACAACTCAGCGTCCCCAAGCCCCTGATGTAATGCCAACAAGGTTTTTTCAGCTTGATCAGTGACATTAGGTTCATCGTACAATAACCCCAGAGCCAGAAAAAATGCATCAACATTACTCAAAACAGGGTCCCCAGGTGTCAGGGAAAAAGCCCAATCCTGAGGATCGCCGCGCAGGAGAGAGATGACAATTTGAACCTGCTGTGCTGCGTTCCCTGAGGACTTAGGTTTTAAGGCAAAAAACAACTTACAGTTATTTTTGAAATTCAGAAATTTAGCTCGATCCCCCAAAAATAAATCTGGCATGGGGATCCTAGGTTCCACAACCGGCAACCTAGCAAGATAGGTAGCAATACTCCGAACTTCAGTGGCAAGCTGATCCACACGGCCAGACAACTGTGCAAACTCCATTGAGAGAAAAAAAAAATCCTCCTCAGCACCCAGAGAAAAAGAGGGAAATGCAACAAACAGAGAAAAAAAAAATTTCTGACAACTTTCCTTTTTTCTTTTTCCTTTTACTATTTTTCCCTTCTGTTGAGTACCATATAATTTTCAGTTTGGCCGGTGATACTGTTATGATTTGGTAGCTGAGGAGAGCAAGCAAAAACGGCAATACACCAGAGAGGTTGGAATCTACTGGATTGCAGTACCCTGACTAACCACCACAACTAAAGGCAGCCATGGAGCGTACCTACGTTGGTCCTAGACGCCTCGTCACAGCCTGAGAGGTTAACTACACCTAAAGATAGAAAGAGGAAAAGCTATCTGCCCCGGAGCAGATCACCAAAGAACATAGGAAGCCCCCAAACATGTAATGGCGGTTAGACAAGAGGAAATACAGACACAGACAGAAAATAGTATGAGCAAACGTTGGGGCCCAATCTTCCTAGACAGAAAAGGATAGGAAGGACACTTACTGCAATCCCAAAAAACCCTAAAAAGTACCAACTCTACTAATTGCAAAAACACCTGAGATCACACGACCTCTACCACCTAAATTAGTTCTCTGGTGTAACAAAACTAAGCCGCAGCCACTGAAGAAAAACTGGAAAAGGCAAATGAACAAACAACAGTGGCTCAGACAAACTGAGAGGAGCACAAGCCCCGGAGGGGACCTGGCTGACCTCCACAAAAGTGCAGGAAACAATGCGAAAAGCAAGCACAAAAATAAAAACAGAAAATGTCTTATCTGAGAGCAGGAGAAGAGGCAAGATTCAGCAAGCTTCCAAGTGAACCAGGAACCACAGTTTGAGACAAGAACAATTGATCACCGGCAACCCTGATGGGAGGGAACCTCCCTTATATAGGACCAGTCTGCAACTCCTGATTGCCAATCTTCACTAAATGGTTCAGCACTGTCTGCAACCACCAGAGGGAGCTTCTGCTCAGAACTCATTTCTAACACATTCACAATAATCATCATTATCATTGCCTCCCCATTAATATCATCATCATCATTGCTTCCCATTATCATTGCCTCCCCATCATCATCATTATCATTGCATTTGCCTCCCCATTAATATCATCATCATCATGCCTTCCCATTATCATTGCCTCCCCATCATTTACATGCTCCATTATTCTCATCATCATGCCTTCCCATTATCATTGCCTCCCTCATCATTAATTCATTTGCCTCCCATAATATCATATCATCCTCCAACATGCTCCCCTCATCTCTCTCACATCTATCGCCTCCTTATCATTGCTCCCATCATCATGCCTCTCCCCCATACTCCTCCCACCACCATCACACATACAGCACCGCAGGCAGCACACACACACACATCCCACCATCACACATACAGCACCGCAGGCAGCACACACACACACATCTCACCTGTCCGGCGTCCGCGCGCTCTCTGCCACAGCCGGCCGCTGAATGATGACGTCATTCAGCGGTGCTGCTGTGAGAGAGGAAGCGCAGGAGCAGGCGCCCCCTGGAGCTCGGAGCTGCGGCAGTGGAGGCACGGGGAGAGGTGAGTATTGCGCCGGCTGCTGCCGGGGCCCTGAGCAAGCGGGGGGGGCCCAGTGGCGGCGCTGACACCGCTAACGGGGCCGGGGTGCTTGACGGCGAGTGGGCCCCCCGCCTGCTCAGGGCCCCGGCACTTGCCCGGATGCGCCGGGTGCTGACCCGGCCCTGCCTATACCTCTACTCTTGCCCTTTATCCTTATTTCTACCGTTTGCATTTATGTCACCCTATACCTGTACCCCTGACCTTTATCCTTATTTCTACCCTCTACATTTATGTCTACCCTATACCTCTACTCCTGCCCTTTATCCTTATTTCTACCCTCTACATTTATGTCTACCCTATACCTGTACCCCTGACCTTTATCCTTATTTCTCCCCTATATATTTATGCCTACCCTATACCTCTACTCCTGCCCTTTATCCTTATTTCTACCCTTTACATTTATGTCTACCCTATACCTGTACCCCTGACCTTTATCCTTATTTCTACTCTCTACATTTATGCCCAGCCTATACCTCTACTCCTGCCCTTTATCCTCATTTTTACCCTCTACATTTATGTCTACCCTACACCTCCACCCCTGCCCTTTATCCTTATTTCTACCCTATTCATTTAAGTCTACCCTATATCTCTACCCCTTTCCTTTATCCTTATTTCTGCCCTCTTCCATTTATTTACCTTTTACTTCTATCTCTACTTCTACTCTTCCTTAATTTCTACCCACTACTGCTACCTTTGTCTTTTTCCTCTATTGATATCTTCTACTCATATTCCTACACTAATCATAATTTCCAGCATCATCCTTTTCTCCTCATCCCTTTTATCTCTACTCCTAGCCTTTACCTCTACTCCTACCCTCTATCTCATTTCTCATATCTACCTGCTCTCCTACCTTTTCCCACTGCTCCTATCAATCCACACCTGCAATACACAAGTTAGCATACTAGCATCTTTTATGTGGCCAGGGGGCACCAGAAATAGGTTCAACTCCTATCCCTGCACCCCCATAGTAGTGACTCTGCTGCTATCATTGCACATCCAAGACATGTTCTACAAAAAGCCTAATCTTTTTTTTTTACAATTTAGAAATATATCGTAGATGCAAGTAGTTGGCTCCAAAGTCAGCTCCATAAAATGATGAATTCTATTGGATCTTTGGGCTTAAGTTTGGGCTTAAGTATAGTGTTAGAATCTTGGTTTGCTGGAAGATCTTTTGGTACTCTGGTGGGTCGATATAACCCTCCAACATTACTGGGTTGTTCCTAGCAGCATGGGCCTGAGAATGGATTGTAATGTGCCCTGTGGGATTGGAATAAATGATTTGTCATTCTCTATTCTTGGGATTGTATGTGAGCCTGATGGTGGGAAGCAGTCTTCAGCACGTTATCACCTATCCCCAAAGATATATTTATGTATAACAAGCTCCCCTGCGACATGACATAGTCATCACACATTAGTTACATCTTGGTTTAATTCATTATTTTTTAGCCAAAGTCAAAGGAAAAAAGGTAATGACACTCAGTTATTTCTGAAGTGGACAAAGAGTAGGATGAAATTTGTGTTCCAGTAGACACAACCCAATTGTTCTGCCCCATTCTCCAAATCTCTCTAATAGTGTGTGTACAGCAACAGATTTTTGGCTATACTTCATCATTAAAGGAGAATGGCATAATAGATTCCTAGCTACGAATGTAACTTTTCTATAAGTGCGTACAGCTGCTGATTCAACAAGAAAAGCTCTAGGACAAAAACCAGTGCAGCTACTGTTTGACGGAAGTAATTAGAAAAACAGATGGGATCTTCCATACAGCTTAGCTTACTTAGGCTGCGTGTGAATGCTTTGCTGATCAAAGTGTTCAATGTATGATAAGACTCTAAGCTGTTTTTTTTTATTCCGACATTTTTGTTGGGTGAAACAAATACACGCCTCAGACTATTTTATAAAGCATATTATAGAGTGAGTCATTAGTTCACCATGGCAAATATTCAGAACTTCAAAAGCAGCACATGATCAAGGCCAATTAGGTACATTTCCAAGATCACAACAAGTGGGGTACAATATCAAGACCAAGATCAATGGGATATATTGCCAAATCACATCTAATGGGGTAAATTATTGGGGCCATGACCAATGGATTACATTATTACAAACATGTCCAACAGGGTACATTATTAAGACCATGACCAGTAGGATACATTACCAAGACAACACACAGTGGGTAGATTATCAAGACTATCACCAGTAGAGTACACTAAAAGATAACACCCAGTGGTTATATTATCAAGAACATGCCCAGTAGGATACATTCCCAAGACCACACCAATTGGGGTACATCACCAAACCATAAATCAGTGGGATAGTGTTGCCAAAGCTATAACGAGTGTGTAGATTATTAAAACCATGATTAGTAAGACAAATTTTACCAAGACTACACCTAGGAGGAGTATTACCAAGATCATGACCAGTAGGATACATTCCCAAGACCACATCCAATAGGGTACATTGCCAAGATCACAAATAATTGGGTCTAATAGGGCGCATTAACCAAATCAATAAGACCAATGTAGTACATTACCAAGAACAAATTCAATTTAGTACATTACTAAGATAAAGGCTAATTGGTTACAATGACAAAATCACAAGGAAAGAAGTGCATTGCCAATACTAAGATCAGTCTGGTACATTACCAATAAAAAGACGAGTGGGGTATATTATCAATACCTTGACTAGTAGGTACATTACCAAGACCAAGACCAGTCAGATACATTATTAATATCAAGACCAGTTGGATATATTGCCAATAAAAAGAAAAGTGGGGTACATTACCAATACTAAGATCAATAGGTACATTACCAATATTAAGATCAATAGGTACATTACCAATATTAAGATCAATAGGTACATTACCAATATTAAGACCAGTCGGGTACATTACCAATATCATGACCAGTGGGGTATATCACTAAAAAAACGACCAGTGGAGTACAGTACAAAACCAGACCAGTAGTTATATTACTTCTAAAAAGGACCAGTGGGGTATACTACCAATAACAAAATCAGTAGGTACATTACCAATATAAAGACCAGTCAGGTACATTACCAGTATCAAGACCAATGGGTTACATTACAAAAACCAACACCAGTAGTTACATTACTATTAAAAAGAACGGTGGGGTATATTACCAAGTCCAAGACCAGTAAGTGCATTACTAATACCAAGACCAGTGGGGTACATTACCAAGACTAGTAGGTATATTACCAAGACCATTAGATTAATTTCTAAGACCAATAGGTACATTACCAAGACCAGTAGGTGCATTACTAATACCAAGACTGTAGGTACATTATCAAGACCAAGACCAGTGGGGTACATTACCAAGCCCAATATGTACATTACCAAGACCAGCAGGTACATTACCTAGACCAGTAGTTACATTACTAAGACAATACGTATATTACCAAACCAGTAGCTACATTACCAAGACCAATATGTACATTACCAAGACCAGTAGGTTTATTACTAAAATCAAGACCAATAGGTACATTAACAAGACCAAGACCAGTTGGATACTTTACCAGTACTAAGACCAGTAGGTACATTATGAAGACCACTGTGATAAAATGTGATCAATTGTCAATACCAATTGGGTTCAAGAGTGGTCCACATTGGACAGCCTTGTATACATTAACACTGATTGAAAATACATACATACATACAGTACATAATCAGCATTAGAAAAGAAAAACAAAAAAAATGTTACCTCTCGAAAAAATAATTAAAAGGGTAAAACTGCTGGGATATTATTAGAAGTGAGGATCCTGCTGACCAGCTCTTAACACGTAGTAAAATATTAATTGAGAAAACTGATGCAGTCAGCACATTTGTATGAAATGGATCACAGTTGGCCATGGCAGACCAGATTTACAGCATAGAGGACTGCAGTCCATCAACAGCCCACAGACAGAGTGTTCCCTGTGATAAATACGGTACAATGGAGGACCCTTTCTCAGTCACAATTGTCAATCAGGGATATACTCTCAATAGCAGGATAGAAACCACTCTTTCAGTTCTGAATAGTTTTCTGCTGTGCAGACTCTTTACATTTAATTGAAGAGTAATGTGTAAAGTCTATGTGCATTACATTCTATCAAGAAATCACACAAATATGAATTAATTAGATTTTTGGAATGAAATCTATTCTTTTCAGAAGGATCAAATTCAATACTAATCCAGGAAAAATGTTCAAAACTTCCACTATTTCACAATACTCCTACATTTTTATCCTGCATTATACTCCAGAGCTGCACTCACTATTCTGCTGGTGCAGTCACTGTGTATCATTAATTACTGATCGATGCTCCCGATATACTCCGACTGCACTCACTATCTGCGTGCAGTCACTGTGTAAACTTACATCACTGATTTATACATCCTATCTCTTTATTATAAAAATACAAAACTAAACTTACAGGCAAAACATAAACAAAGCTTACAGACAAACTCAATAAAAAAAACATTATCCATAAATCCCAAAAGTCCAATGTCCAACAGATATATAGAAATAAAATGTTCCTCCATTTCATTAACACCCCCCGGCAAGGGAAGCTATATCCTTTTTTTCCCCTCATATACACATACCCACGCATTCACCCCTAGAAAAAAAAACAAAATTCAGCCAAATGCCCTAAAGTAAAAAGGCCACCTGGCCCAACTTAATTATATACATATGTATATATACATACACCCTTTTTTTTTTTTTTTTTTTCCTAAGCTAAACCACCACCATTCCCCCAAAGGTCCCACGAAAGTTTGTGGCCTATCACACCAGGTCCACGAAAGTTTGTGGCCTATCACACCAGGTCCCACGAAAGTTTGTGGCCTATCACACACAGCAAATCTTCTTGGCATCCCGCCGGACGTCCATTATCCAAAACCCATCCCCCCTCCCTCCAAGAAACCCACCACCCCACCTAAACTAAATCCCCCTACACGCATTATAGTACAATATACAACATATATATATATATTATTTATATATATATATATATATATATATATACAAACTTATAATAACATATATCAACAACAACATATATCAATAATAACCACTACACACCTTAACCATGACCAAAGAACAGGCCCAAGTTCAATGCTTGCAAGCCCTATACCCGGGTTACCAAATACAAAACAAAAATCTATACGTGAGGGTTACAGCCCACCACCAGGAACTGGAGACCATAGAGGCTCTCACCCTAATCTACCACACATACCCTGACCCTCCCTAACAACACAAAAGAGAAAATCCTGTCCCTATAGCCCTACCAACCTCTCCCTACGTGCCCCTACCTGTCCCTCACTGACCCTCACTACCAACCTAATACTAACTACCTGTCCCTAAAGACTGTCCCTATCTGTCCCTCCCTGTCCCTACACATCTATCTGACCCTACAAAATAAAGATAAAAGGATAAAAAATACTAACTCAGCCCTATCACAGGCACACAGAACCTAACTCACCCTAGGGCACATTAAAGGAGAAACCCCTCCATAGGAGAGAGGCCCTCCCTGCACCCAGCCTCTCAAACTCCAGGGAGCGCACTTTTGCCAGGTCACCCAGGATGTTCCTAATCACCTCTTCCCTGGGAGGACTTTCCGCTAAGTAGACACTAGACACCGTGCATTCCACGTGCAGAACCTAGTTACTAAACTAACTAAGAAAACAGTGCCCCGATCTCGGCCACCAAGGGACCTGAATGCCCCATAGGCCCACTCCGCATAGGAGAGGCCTGCCAGCCTGGGCCAGCCAATGGAAGCATCCACCCTGCTGTAGACCTCTGTATTAAAGGGACACCGAAGCAGGAAGTGCTCCATGCTTTCAAGCATGCCACCACACTCCTCGCGGGGACAATCCCGGTCATCAGAGCTCCTGCACTTCAGGTTGTCCCTCACATACAGCTTCCCATGGAAGCAGCGCCAAGCCAAGTCCCAAAACTTCAAGGGGATCCGCTTAGAGTTCAATAACCCGAGCCCCACTCCAGATCCCGGCTTGGGCAATCCCTGAGCGCCAGGGGCTTCTGAAAGTGGGTCAACAGGACCCTATTGTCAAGAAACCTTCTTGACATGATCCTGATCTCCCACACTCCCAGACCCCACCGACGGATCACCTTCAGAACCGGGGTAACGTAAGCCGGAAGATGCCCATGAGGTGTACGAAGGTCCTTCACCTGCCCTCCTGTCTCCCATTCCAGGAAGAAAGGCCGAAACCACCCCCTACAGGACAATACCCACGGAGGAGCCCTCTCTGACCAGAGGTTGGCGATGTTTGCCTTAAGAAAGGTGTTTACTAGAAACACCACTGGGTTGACCATACCCAACCCTCCTAGTCTCCTCGTGCGGTACGTGACCTCCCTCTTGATTAGGTTCAGCCTATTTCCCCATAATAATTGGAAAAACAGGCTGTAGACCCGTGTCCAAAGAGGCTCTGGCAAGATGCAGACGCTGCCCAGATATATTAGCAAAGGAAGCAAATAGCCCTTGGCAAGACTAACCCTTTCCATTAGGGTCAAGGACCAACCCTTCCACTGATCCACCTTCTGGGCGGCAATCTTAAGTCTGCCCTCCCAGTTTTGCTGGGGATAGTCCCCTGGGCCGAAACTGATGCCTAATATTTTTGCTGTGGCCTGAGGCCCTGGAAGGGTGTCCGGGAGATCAAAACTTGGATCTCCCCCTCCAAGCCAGAGACTCTCACACTTGTCCCGGTTGATCATGGACCCGAATGCCACCGAGTAGCGTTCAACCTCAGACATCACCCAATCCGCCTCCTCTTTCGAGGATACAAAAAGGGAAATGTCGTCAGCGTACGCCACTACCCTCAAGGCGGCCTCTGGCTCCGCCCGGTCCATCCCGACTCCCACCAACGGTCCGCGCTCCACCCTCCTTAAAAGGGGGTCGATCGCGAACACGTATAACAGTGGGCTCAGAGGACAGCCCTGGCGGACACCAGACCTCACCTCAAAAGGGTGTCCGACCCAACCGTTCACTAGCGGAAAAGTCTCTGCCCCATTGTATAAAACTCTCAACCAATCAACAAACCTCCCAGGCAGACCGTATCTCAGAAGAACGGACCAGAGGTACTCATGGTTAACCCGGTCAAAGGCCTTTGCCTGGTCTAAGGACAGCAAGTACCCCTTCCAGTGACCTGCCCTGCCCTGCTCCACTGCCTCTCGGACACCGAGCACAGCACTAAATGTACTGCGGCCTGGAACAGAGCAGTGCTGGGCCCCCGAAAGGATCCGGGGTGCAAACTTCACCAACCGATTAAAAAGCACCTTTGCCAGAACCTTTCGGTTCGTATTGAGAAGCGCTATGGGACGCCAATTCTCAATACGGGACGAGTCTTTACCCTTTGACAGGATAATCAGGGCTGACTTCCTCATTGAACTGGGCAGAGTGTCCGAGGAGAGGCACTCATTAAACACCTCAGTCAAGAGGGGGACCAAAGAGTCCCGAAAAGTCTTGTAGAACTCGGATGTTAAGCCATCCGGACCGGGCGACTTTTTGGGCCGTAGCCCATCAATCGCCCGTCTCACTTCCTCTTCCCTGATTGCTTCTGCCAAAACATGAAGAGAGGGGTCATCCCCCGGCTCAGGGATGGTTTCAGCCAGGAAAGCCGACATCTCATCCTGATCAGGATCCCTCCTCCCCAAGAGGTGCGAGTAGAAGGATCTGACCACCTCCAGGATCCCTGATTTGGATCTGTTCAGGGACCCCGTACTGTGATCAGTCCTGTCACCATCTTAAAATTCACTGACAACCTGCAGTTTCTGTAAGGGTCGGGCGAGCGGTACCTCCCGAAATCCCTCTCAAAAACCAAGGATGTGTGCCTATCGTACTGGCACCCCTTGAGCAAGGTCTTCACCCTGGAGATTTCCTCTCGGTCCCCTCCAGTCGAGACGAGCTGCTCGAGTTTCCTCCCCAGCTGCCGATACAGGCGGTACCTGTTCAGGCCCCTGAGGCTCGAGAGCTGACGGAAGAACCTTGCGACTATTCTTTTGAAGATCTCCCACCACTCAGACTTACTGCTACAAAGACCCAAGAGTGGTACCTGGCTCTGAAGAAATTCCTCAAAGGACTGTCTTACTTCCGCTTCTTCCAGAAGGGACGAATTCAGCTTCCATAGGCCTCTCCCCACCCGGGGAGTCTCTGTAACATTCAAAGTAAAGAAAATTAAACAGTGATCGGAGAACTCCACCTCAACAGCGGACACTGCAGAAGAGACGGCTTCCTCCTTTAAAAAAAACCTATCTATCCTAGACCTACTGCTTCCCCTATAAAAGGTGAAACCCTCGTGACCTGGGGTGTGCCGGATGTGGACATCCACCAGGCGAGCTTCACTTACTATGCTATTCAAGGCTACGCTATCATAAGTCAGCCGGTCTCCGGGGCCTCCCCTATCACGGAATCTGGTTATAGCATTAAAATCCCCACCGAAGACCACCTGCCGGCTCGTAAAAAGATAGGGCTTGATCCTCAGGAAGAGACATTTACGGTCCCACTTAGATTGCGGGCCATAGATATTGATGAGCCGAAGCTCCTGTCCCCTCATGAAGACGTCAAGGACCAAACATCTCCCCATTTCTACCTCGATCACCCGTCTGCATTCCACCTCCGCAGTCTTAAAAAGGACCGCTACCCCGCTATACGGCTCGGCCGCAAGAGACCAGTATGAGGGCCCACTCCTCCATTCCCTCTTTGCTTTGTGGATGGACCCCAGGTCCGTTAGTCTGGTCTCCTGCAAAAATAAAATATCAGCCTCAACCGGGTGAAAAAATCAAAGGCCGTAAATCTAGCCGTATCAGACTTTATGCTGGCGACATTAATCGACGCCAGAGTCAACGGGGTAGGTTCCGCCATCATGGGTGATTGAGTTAGACGGCCTGTTTTTTAACCGTACCCCCAGATTTCCTCTCCCCCTCTGAGGAGGAACCCGACTCACCCCTCCTCTTTAAAGACACCGAGGTGTCCATATCTTCTTTAACAGCAGTGGACACCTCCTTCCCAACACTAGATTCCTCGCCCCTGGACCCCAAGGTAGTCCCCCCGCCAGAGGAGTGTGAATCCCCCGGAAGACGGACCTCGCCACTCCCTGAAGGCACCCCAGATGTTGCATCCGGCCCCTCACCCCCGACCTCCGACACAGCAGAGTCATCGAGGGCTTGGAACCGATTGGAGAGGGGGATCAGAGGTGAGCCGGTGAGCCCTTCCGTGGGCACCTTAGCGGTCAGGGGGGGGCATTAGATTTTTTAGCCTTGTTCTTCTTCCGCCTCTTACCGGTACGATTGTCACCCGTTTTTTTAAGCTGCTCCACCACCTCTTCATCCACACTTTCATACTGGGAAGAGTTATCAGAAGCAGCCAAACCCTCCCTCTCCATCCTCCGCATCTCCTCGCTCCGGAGCTTCTCCCCCAGGGCCTCAGAGGCTTCGGCTGCCGCCTCCAGGGTGGGGGCAGTCATCACCCCAGTTGCCTGAGGCCTATCCTGCCCCCTGCCCTTACGGTGCCTCACCTGTTGCCACTGGTGGGCAGATGTACCAGCCTCACCTTTCCTCACTGACCCCTCAGCTCCCCTCACGCCTCCACCCCCAGCCCCAGCAGAGGTTGCACCACCGGGGAACCCCCCATGGCTCCCCCCGCTGGGCCAGAGATGGTTCCGGAAAAGGAGCGGGGGCAGCGGCTATACGGGTGACCTAGGTCACCACACAGGTGACACCTAATGTCACCACAGGCCGCGGCAAGATGACCTACCCTGCCACACAAGGCACACTTCTGCACCTTGCAGCCTGCGCTGAAGTGGCGGGGATCACCGCACCTGTGGCAGACCTTCGGTTGCCCCTGGTAGAAGATCTGGATTCTGTCCCTCCCCAGAAATGCTGAGGAGGGGATGTGGGTGACCGTACCTCCTGAAACCTTCAACTTTACCATGAAGGTCCAGCCCCCTGACCAAATGCCAAACTCGTCCCTATTTTTCTTAGGGACGTCCGTGACTTCCTCATAACGGGAAAGCCACGTCATGATGTCAACCCCAGAGAGTGACTCGTTACTTGTCAGAACGGTCACCCTCTTTACACTATTTTGGCGAGACACCGCCTGTATGGCAAAGTCTCGCCAGCCGGGCTCCCCCTTTGCCAGTTCGAAATTCGACCAGAAAAGCTCTAGGCCCTCTGGCCGAACAAAACTGACATCGAAGAAGGAGGTGCCAAACGGATGAATCAGGGCAAAGATGTCCGTCGCCCTGAAGTCCATCTTCAGAAGGAGCTCCACAACCCTCGCTCTTGGCGGGCACGCTTCACTGCCCCTCCACCGAAGACGGACCACATTCCGCCTGGCCACCCCCTGCCCGGCTGTCGGGAGGGACCAAACAGTTTCCCCCTCCCTTTTATCTTGGAAGGCAGCCAGGCTGTATCTATCCAGCCAAAAGGCCAAGTCCACCTCTCTGCCCTCTACATTGATCGTCCGTTCTCCCTTTTTGAGGGACTCCAGGAAACGGCGCCGCAAGACGCCATCCTTGAGGTCCAGAGGCGAGGAAACCCCTTGACCAGACCCTGAGGCTCCACCCACCACCCCCGAATAACTCAGAGGACCGGCGGCTGGGGGGGCAGATGGACTGGCCCCCTCCCCCTCCTTCCAGTACCCTCAGACACCCCATTCACACTTGCCACTTTAGACACACTGCCACCCGCATCCTCAACCGCAGACACTTCCATACCCACACCCTCTCCATCCACGCCATCAGTCACCCCACTCTCACTCACATGCACACTGGGGTCAATATTTTGCCTCACTTTTTGGGAACTTACAGATTTTACCGTTTCCACACTGCTACCGCCACCTACTGGTGGCATCTTCCCTGCCGGGGGGTTCTGCCCACACCGTGCTGCTGGCCCTTTAAGACCTGCGCTGCCATTGGGCTTCAGCAGCACTGCCTCCACAGCCTGCACAGAGCTGCCTTCTCTCCCACTGGCAGAGACCAAGCCAGGAGCAGTTCTGCCTCCAGCTCCATCCTGGCTCCTCGCCGGCGCCCCCACTGCAGGTAAGCCCCCAGACTCAGGGGACCCGGCCAGGCATGTGCCCTTGCTGCTGTCTGCTGCAGTCTCTGCTTCACTGCTGATCTTTACCATTTTTTTTTCCTTTTGCTGGGAAGCCACGCCCCCAGCCTCCAGCGTCACAGCACAGAGGTCAGAAGCTGCACCCACATGGGCGGCGGGTGCCGAGGAGGCCACACCCCCCGAGACCGGTCGCAGCGGGACCCCCGGAGCCGACCCGGAGCCGGGACCACCCCCAGGGGCCACCCCGGCGGTACCAGTCCCCCGGGGCACAGCGCCCCCCACCACCACACCCTGGGCCACAAACAGCTTTGGCACAGCAACTCCGGCGGCCGGCCCCAGGCTAGGCCACTCCCCCTTAGCATTAACCGACGGCGGGGCCACCAGCCCAGACTTCACCGCAGACCCCGCCAAGGGAGCTGACCGCACCAGTTGTTTCTTATGAGCCGGCTCTGCCGGAGCCACAGGCCCCGCCCCCTTCACTTTACTGGGTGCCTGGGTCCCCAGAAGCGATCCAGTAACGGATCCGTAAGTGGGGGACCCAGACACCACAGCGCTCATCGCCGGAGATGCGGTCCCGGCTGCCACTCTCTTGCCCACCACTGGGCCGCGCTCCACACCATGCTCCATATCAGACACGTCACTACCCCCTCCATTACCACAAACAGAGGCGGCGCCCTGCGTGTCATGGCCTGTAATCTCCCCGCTCCCTTGCTGGGACCCACAACAGAGCCCGAGCCGGGGTGGGTAGCGGGTGCCGCACAGCGGGACCGGGGGCCCCAGAGAGGGGGACATACACAAACTTCTGGACAACAGATGTTTTTTTACCTTCTTCTTAGCTTTTCTCTTCATCCCCCTCCTGGTTGCCTCATCATCGCAGATCTCATCCCCGAACCGCAGCTGGGTTAAACCGGACCGGGGACTCGATCTGCCGGATGCTGCTGCATGACGAGGCAGCCCCCCTCACTGCTGCTACTACCACCATCCTCATCCTCCCCCTCGCTGCCCTCTGAAGAGCCAGAATCTGGCGGGAGAGCCACTTGCTCGGGGGCTATCCTGCTGTGCGACGCCTGGAGATCTCTTACCAGGCCACCAGGCGGTGGGTAGGGCACGACCTCCTCCTTGTATTCCTCTTCCTCCTCCTCCACTGCCTGGCTGGGGCTCCGTGACCCCTCTGGAGCCCCTCCGGCCATGGCTCTGAACCGGTCGTCATTCTCCAGCTTTTCACGGAAGGGCCCGCTGCGGCCAGGATCTCGCACCTCCGGCTTGCCAGGTCTTCTATGGCTTTCTGTATTTTCCTGACCGCGGCGGATAGCTCGGCCTTCTTATTGCCGGAGGCCCTGTTGGACCTCTTCCTTAGCTACCCTCAACTCCCCCCAGAGGGATCTTAGCTTCCTTGAGGCGTCTCATACTCACAGAGGTGAGCATGGACACGGGAACCATAGACCACGGTGGTTTCTTTCGCCATCTTGGTGCCCCACTTAAGGGGTCCCGCTGCAGCACCCCTGCTCGTACTCGGCCTACCTCCGGGGGAAGGAGCCGCCGCGGTCATGGCCTCGGGGGTACTGCGGGTCTTCATACTGGATCCTTGGCCAGATCTTGTGACCCTAGCCGGATTGGGAGTCTCCCACCCCCCGCCGGCTTGGACCGGGAGGTGGGAGACGGGGGCCCAGCCCGGAGGCCAGTCCCAAAATGAGCCTTCTTTCTTGGGAAGGAGGCAGACAAAAAGTCCTGGATGGAAAAGTAACCTCTCTTCCCAGAAGCTGTCTCAGGCACCACAGTCAGACCGCACGGCAAGCTCCGCCCCTTCCTTTGGGATGGTCCAAGCTGCACTTACTATTCTGCTGGTGCAGTCACTGTGTACATACATTACATTACTGATCCTGAGTTACATCCTGTATTATACTCCAGAGCTGCACTCACTATTCTGCTGATGCAGTCACTGTGTACATACATTACATTACTGATCCTGAGTTACCTCCTGTATTATACCCCAGAGCTGCACTCACTATTCTGCTGGTACAGTCACTGTGTACATACATTACTGATCCTGTACTGATCCTGAGTTACATCCTGTATTATACTCCAGAGCTGCACTCACTATTCTGCTGGTGCAGTCACTGTGTACATACATTACTGATCCTGAGTTACATCCTGTATTATACTCCAGAGCTGCACTCACTATTCTGCTGATGCAGTCACTGTGTACATACATTACATTACTGATCCTGAGTTACCTCCTGTATTATCCCCCAGAGCTGCACTCACTATTCTGCTGGTACAGTCACTGTGTACATACATTACTGATCCTGTACTGATCCTGAGTTACATCCTGTATTATACTCCAGAGCTGCACTCACTATTCTGCTGGTGCAGTCACTGTGTACATACATTACTGATCCTGAGTTACATCCTGTATTATACTCCAGACCTGCACTCACTATTCTGCTGTTGGAGTCACTGTGTACATAAACTACATACTGATCCTGAGTTACATCCTGTATTATACTCCAGACCTGCACTCACTATTCTGCTGGTGCAGTCACTGTGTACATACATTACATTACTGACCTGAGTTACCTCCTGTTATATACCCCAAGCTGCACTCACTATTCTGCTGGTGCAGTCACTGTGTACATACATTACATTACTGATCTGTACTGATCCTGAGTTACATCCTGTATTATACTCCAGAGCTGCACTCACTATTCTGCTGGTGCAGTCACTGTGTACATACATTACTGATCTGTACTGATCCTGAGTTACATCCTGTATTATACTCCAGAGGTGCACTCACTATTCTGCTGGTGCAGTCACTGTGTACATACATTACATTACTGATCCTGAGTTACATCCTGTATTATACTCCAGAGCTGCACTCACTATTCTGCTGATGCAGTCACTGTGTACATACATTACTACTGATCCTGAGTTACATCCTGTATTATACTCCAGAGCTGCATCACTATTCTGCGGGTGCAGTCACTGTGTACATACATACATTACTGATCCTGAGTTACATCCTGTATTATACTCCAGAGCTGCACTCACTATTCTGCTGGTGCAGTCACTGTGTACATACATTACATTACTGATCCTGTACTGATCTTGATTACATCCTGTATTATACCCCAGAGCTACACTCACTATTCTGCTGGTGCAGTCACTGTGTACATACATTACATTACTGATCCAGAGTTACATCCTGTATTATACTCCAGAGCTGCACTCACTATTCTGCTGGTGCAGTCACTGTGTACATACATTAAAATACTGATCCTGAGTTACATCCTGTATTATACTCCAGAGCTGCACTAACTATTCTGTTATTTTTTTATTGGAAGCAGTCAATAAGTTTTTGTCATCCAGTGCAATGTCAGAGAGGTACTTTTAAATTGAGGCCGAAGGGCTTCATGTTACTCGAATGTAAACAGTTCTCTAACCATCATGACATGACATTCAGCTGGGGAGGGCTGCAGAGCTGTCACACATGACGGAATCTATAGGAAATGATGCCTGGGCTCATTTGGCAGAATTTCCTGCAGGGCAGCATTCTGTTCTGCCAATGTGATATTATTAGCATTCACTTTAATTAAAAAGATTAAACACCACGTGACGAGGCGCATATTTATTCTGATTAATGAATTCTTTGGAATGATTCTCCATTTGTATGTCCTAGAAGATAAGACGTTGCATTTCACTTCTATAGAGACAGTCTTCTTGCTGATATGTCATCTCCAGTATACCCTGGGATACAATTACAAAGCTCTTTTTGTTTCACTTCCTTTACATTGCCTTTCCACATGGGTGCAACATTTTCCCTCTTTTACCGTTTTGTGCATTTAAGCTCTTATGCAGATGTGTGCTCGTGGTGCCAGAACACAAGCAAACCCTGCGCCCATCCTGCAGTCCTGAGGTTCTCCGTTACTACCTGACTGCAGGGTGACACAACAGTCTTCAGCTTCATCTATGAAGTGGCGCAAAGAGCTGGACACACAAAGCACCGCGCTCCGGAATCTGACGGGTGTTTGTTTGTATTTGTGTATTCATAGATTCATGCTGGTGCTGTCATCAAACTCATTCAAGACAAAACACTGTGACACTACTGTGACAGGTGCCTAGGTAGGTTCCCAAACCGAAAAGTGATGTATAGTATAAACCCGGCACGCAACTTAAAGATGCAAAAGGTGAGCTTTAACGTAGTCCAAGAATTCACCAGTTACTATAAAGCAAATAAATACAATGTGGCAACAAAAATATAAAAAAAAACAAAAAGAAAGTATATACATCAGACATAGATGGTCAAACCGTAAATACAATTAATAGAAAATACCACAAGAGAAACAGCCATAAAGTCCCATAAAATGCAAAACTTTATTAGATCACAAAAAACAATAAAAAAGATTTTTGAGGATATATAGATACAATGACAAGAGGGGGAATATGAGCACACCTACACAAGCACATGCGAAAATGAGCCTGAATGGTCGAGTGCTCCTGCAAGTATATGGTGTATCAGAGCAATATGCATCCATCATAGCCACTGCGACCCATACATATATATATATATGTGCATAGAAAGGGAATAATGGTAGGTACCATGGACGCAGAGTACAACATGAGAAAAATATCTACTAGGGTAGAAGCACAAAGTTAAACCATAGTCACAATTGTGGCTAGAGATCATGTTGTGTATGCCTCAGAGCTGCACTCTTGGACTACATTAAAGCTCACCTCTTGCATCTTTAAGTTGAGTGTCGGGTTTACATTATATATCAAACTCATTCAGACAGACTGAAGAGGCACGTTCTAGCAATCATCTATTTATCTATCTATGAAAAATAAAATACATCAAAGAGGGAAGGCAAAAAAGATTCAAGGAAGGAAAGAAGAATGGAAGAAAGGATAAGAAAAGAAAGGGAGAAAGAAAGAAAGAAAGAAAGTAAATGGAAAAAGAGAAGAGAGGAAGAAAGAAGAAAGAGAAATAAAGAAGGGGAAAAAAAGATAAGAGAAAAAAGAAGTATATGGAAAGAGAAGGAAAGGAAGATATTGAAAGAAATAAAGAGAAATAGAAAGGAAGGAAGGCAAGAGAGAAGGAAAGGGAAAAGGAAGATAAGATGCAAACTGAGAAAGAAAGATGTTTTTCCCTTTTTGTTTTTTTCTCTTCTGCTTCTTCTTCACTAATGTTTTCTTCTTCCTTGTTATATCTTGTAAATAGATTGATAGATGATGTATTCATTATCTTAGATAATAATAATATAGATAGATAATAGATAGATAGATAGATAGATAGATAGATAGATAGATAGATAAGATATATGATAGATAGATAGATAGATAGATAGATAGATAGATAGATAGATAAGATATATAGAATAGATAGATAATAGATAGATAGATAATAATAGAATATATGATAGATAGATAGATAGATATATGATAGATAGATAGATAGATAGATAGATAGATAGATAGATAGATAATAGATAGATGATAGATAGATAGATAGATAGAATAGATAGAAAGTGATAGATAGATAGATAGATAGATAGATAGATAGATGATAGATAGATAGAAAGCTAGATATAAAGATAGATAGAATAGATAGATAGAATAGATACTTAAGATAGATAGATATATAGATATGAGAGATAGATGATAGATAGATATTAGATAGGTAAATACCGTATATACCCATGTATAAGCCGAGATTTTCAGCCCATTTTTTAGGGCTGAAAGTCTCCCTCTCGGCTTATACAGCGGGTCATATACGGGGGTCGGCGGGGGAGGGGGAGCGGGGGTGTCGGATCATACTTACCCCTCCGCCGGCGCGGTCTCTGCAGCCCCCTGCTTCTCCCACGATCTCCGGCTCCTTCCTGCAGCGGTCACGTGGCACCGCTCATTAAAGTCATGAATATGCACATATTCATGACTTTAATGAGCGGTAGCACGTGACCGCTGCAGGACTGAAGCGCTGCGGAGAGCGCCGGGAGAAGAGAAGAGGCTGCAGGGACGCGCGGCGGAGGGGTGAGTATAGCGATATTTACCTGTCCCTCGGTCCACCGCAGCGCTGCTCCCTCGTCCGACTCCTCTGTGTGTGAATGATCAGGCAGAGGGCGCGATGACGTCGTTAGTGAGCGCCGCGCCCCCTGCCAGATCATTCACAGCCAGAGGAGTCAGACCGAGGGAGCAGCGCTGCGGTGCAGAGAGGACAGGTAAATATCACAAGTGCCGGGGTCCTGAGCGAGCGGTGACACGGTACCTGTCCCCCATAGCGCGCCGGTGTCACCACCTGCTCAGGACACCGGCACCTGGCCCCCAGCGACGAGAGGTGAGTATGTCATTTTATTTTTTCTTGCAGCAGCAGCATACGAGGCCTATACTATGGGCATAATTGTGCAGCATATGGGGGCGTAATCTGGAGCATATGGGGGCATAAGCTGTGGAACATATGGGGCATAATCTGGAGCATATGGGGGCATAATATGAAGCATATGGGGGCATAAGCTGTGGAACATATGGGGCATAAGCTGTGGAACATATGGGGCATAATCTGGAGCATATGGGGGCATAATATGGAGCATATCGGGCATAAGCTGTGGAACATATGGGGCATAATCTGGAGCATATGGGGGCATAATATGGAGCATATGGGGGCATAAATTGTGGAACATATGGGGCATAATCTGGAGCATATGGGGGCATAATATGGAGCATATGGGGGTATAAGCTGTGGAACATATGGGGCATAATCTGGAGCATATGGGGGCATAATATGGAGCATATGGGGGCATAAGTTGTGGAACATATGGGGCATAATATGGAGCATATGGGGCATAATGCTGGTACATATAGCGCATAATCTCGGAGCACTCCCCGAGGGGTATAATTTAATCTTGGGGCATATATGAGGCTATATATGGGGCATAATCTGGAGCATATGGGGGCATAATCTGTGGACATATGGGGCATAATCTGGAGCATATGGGGCATAAGCTGGAGCATATGGGGCATAATATGGAGCATATCGGGGCATAAGCTGTGGAACATATGGGGCATAAGCTGTGGACATATGGGGCATAATCTGGAGCATATGGGGGCATAAACTGGACATATGGGGCATAATCTGGAGCATATGGGGCATAATCTGGAACATATGGGGCATAATCGTGGAACATATGGGGCATAACTATGGAAGCATATGGGCATAATTGGAGCATATGGGGCATAACTGTGGAACATATGGGGCATAATCTGGAGCATATGGGGCATAATATGGAGCATATGGGGGCATAAATTGTGGAACATATGGGTCATAATCTGGAGCATATGGGGGCATAATATGGAGCATATGGGGGTATAAGCTGTGGAACATATGGGGCATAATCTGGAGCATATGGGGGCATAATATGGAGCATATGGGGGCATAAGTTGTGGAACATATGGGGCATAATATGGAGCATATGGGCATAAGCTGTGGAACATATAGGGCATAATCTGGAGCATATGGGGGCATAATCTGTGGAACATATGGGGGCATAATATGGAGCATATGGGGGCATAATCTGGAGCATATGGGGCATAATCTGTGGAACATATGGGGCATAATCTGGAGCATATGGGGGCATAATCTGTGGATCATATGGGGGCATAATCTGTGGAATATATGGGGGCATAATCTGGAGCATATGGGGGCATTATCTGGAGCATATGGGCATAATCTGGAGCATATGGGGCATAATCTGTGGAGCATATTGGGCATAATCTGTGCAGCATATGGGGGCATAATCTGTAGAGCATCATATGGGGGCATAATCATTTTTCACCCTGGGCTTATACGCGAGTCAATAAGTTTTACCAGTTTTTTGTGGCAAAATTAGGGGGGATCGGCTTATACACGGGTCGGCTTATACATGAGTATATACGGTATAATATACATTATAGGTAATAAGATGTAACGATATATAATAGATGATAGATAGATAGTATAGATAATAGATAGATAGATAGATAGATAGATAGATAGATAATAGATAGTAGATAATACATAGATAGATAGATAGATAGATAGATAGATAGATAGATAGATAGATAGATAGATAAGGTCCAAAAGAGTTGAAGCAGCACACCATAATGTAGTTGTATGATGTCTTTGTTAGCCTATATGGAAGGACTGGTATGTGCCTGTGAGGCTCTGCACCCTATTGTTAACCTGTGCTGTTCTTTAACTTTTTTCTTAGATAGATAATAGATAGATAAAATAGAAGAAGATAGATAGATAGATAGATAGATAGATAGATAGATAGATAGATAGATAGATAGATAGATAGATAGATACAGATGTGCTCAAAAGTTTACATACCTCAGGCAGAATTTTTGTTTCTTGGCCTTTTTCAGAGAATATCTGATAACACCAAAACTTTTTCTCCACTCATGGTTAGTGGTTGGGTGAAGCCATTTATTGTCAAACTATTGTGTTTTCTCTTTTTAAATCATAATGACAACCCGAAAACATCCAAATGACCCTGATCAAAAGTTTACATACCCTGGTGTTTTGGCCTGATGACATGTACAGAAGTTGACACAAATGGGTTTGAATGGCTACTAAAGGTAACATCCTCACCTGTGACCTGTTTGCTTGTTATCAGTGTGTGTGCATAAAAGCTGAATGAGTTTCTGGGATCCAGACAGACTCTTGTATCTTTTGTCCAGTCACTGATGTTTCTGGATTGTGAGTCATGGGGAAAGCAAAAGAATTGTCAACAGATCAACGGGAAAAGGTAGTTGAACTGTATAAAACAGGAAAGGGATACAAAAAGATATCCAAGGAATTGATAATGCCAGTCAGCAGAGTTCAAACTGTGATTAACCATGAGTGGAAAAAAGTTTTGGTGTTATCATTCATATTCTCTGAAAAAAGGCCAAGAAAGCAAAAATTCTGCCAGGGTATGTAAACTTTTGAGCACAACTGTAGAAAGCTATATAGATGGATAGACAAAATACATTTATTCTGAACAACAGTAACCATTTATTTCTAGCACAGATACATGGATTATGAGGCCTGTGATACTGTTGCCTTATTGGCCATAAACACCAGTAAGATTTCAGTTTTCACCTTCTAATCAGCGGTTTGTGACAGGTTATCACAGCTGAGACACGAGGCAGACAGTTTTCTCTTTTTTAGCATCCAGGTGATTATGATAGATTAACCAGTATTGTTTTTTCCAAATATATATATATAGAGAGAGAGTTAACGATGCGACCATCACATGGTAACGAGGGGATAATTACTTCAATTAGATGAGATGTTAGAAGTAATCAAAATATTTACCAACAGATTAGTGCAGAGGAGTGACTTGTGCCACATCCACCTCCAGCCTCCATGGAATGTAACCTCGTGTATTACCTCCGTGTTGTTGTCTTTGTAGCTCAGTTATCGTGTAGTAAGCCTGGGTTACAAAATTAATGAGTTATTGTGAAGCACAAACATACTGAATGATTTTTCCCTGTGCCATATTTAGTTAATGCAACTATATAGATATTAATGTCACCTTATATACCTAGAGCATCTTGTAGGGCAGGGATCGCCAACATGTCACCTCCTGATGCTGCAAAACTACGACTCCCAGTTATAACATTTAAAAAAGTTAAATCATTTATTTATTGTAGTACCTTTTTAATACAATAGGTGGCACTACTTCTGCGACTGATACTTATCCACAGCATTTTCATGGGTGAAAATGATGCTTAATGGAAAGTGGTGGAATTTGAAGAACACCCTTCCCTGTCTCTGACCTAAAATGTGGGCTACCCCTTTTTGGAAGATAATTAAAATGTTACAAATTTTGACATTTTTTGCAGCGATATTTTTCAATCTGTGACAGCGGCATTTAACTCACACTTACAGGAAGCGTGTCAAAGGCTCTGCCCATCTGTGACCCTGTCACATGATCATGGGTCACCGATGGGTCGGCATGCCAATCAGAGGTCTGCAGCAGACCTCTGTGATTTCATTGCCAGACTGCTATGAGCGCCACCCCACGCTCATAGCAAGTGAGAATTTCTGCTATACACAGGCGATCTGGGTCATCACCTGTATGTAGCAGAGACGATAAGACAACTGCAGCTTCTAGTCTCCCAGGGAGACTATAAAAATATAAAAAAATAACAAAATATAAAAGTTCAAGTCACCCCCTTTCGCCCCATTCAAAATAAAACAACAAAAAAATCAAATACACACATAATTAGTATCGCCATTTTCAGAATCCCCCGATCTATCAATATAAGAAAATAATTAATCCAATTGCTAAATTGCGTAACGAGAAAAAAATTCAAAACGCCAGAATTACGTTTTTTTGATCACCGCAACATTGCATTAAAATGCAGTAATGGGCGATCAAAAGAACGTATCTGCATCAAAATTGTATAGATAAAAATGTCAGAACAACGCACAAAAAATAAGCCTTCACCCAACCCAAGATCACAAATAATTTAGACACTACAAGTCTTGGAAAATGGCGCCATTTTTTTAAAACAAAGTTTGGAATTTTTTTCACCACTTAGATAAAAAAGAACCTAGACATGTTTGGTGTCTATGAACTCGTAATGACCTGGAGAATCGTAATGGCAGCTCAGATTTAGCATTTAGTGAACATGGTAAAAAACAAAAACTGTGAAATTACATTTTTTCTTTGCAATTTCACCACACTTGGATTTTTTTTCCCATTTTCCAGTACATGATATGTTAAAACTAATGGTGTTGTTTAAAAGTACAACTAGTTCCGCAAAAAAAAAAGCCCTCACATGGTCATATTGACTGAAAAAAAAAAACGTTATGGCTCTGGGAAGAAGGGGAGCAAAAAACGAAAACACAAAAACGGAAATTGGCCTGGAGGTTAATCATGTGATGTCATCGATCTAATGGAAACGAGAAGAATTAGCTAGATAGAAAGGCAAAATGAGCAATTGTAAGAACACAGTGTAATATAATATGATTATTGCAATATATTAAGAGGATAAAAACTTTGATGGGAGGAGGAGGAGTGCTTCTTTAGGAATGAATCGAGCAGCAGTGCACATGATCGACCTGCATTCTTTCACATCAGGCTCTTCAGAGCCCCGATTTTCAGGATCCTGGCAGTCAGTCTCCAGTGATTGGGAAATGATCTCCTATCTAATGGATAGGGATCACTTCCAAACTTGAAAATACACCTTTAAACACTGTAACATAAAGTCCACAAAATATGTCAGCAGCAGCAGAACTTGAATCATGTGGGGTCCCAGGGCAAAATTTCTAACAGGGTTTCTATAAGGTTCTTTAAGAGTATTTCTCATATAGGCCAATGAGATGTTTTGGGTCACCATAGGCTCCAAAGTTCAAGTATGACATCAACCCTTGCACGATTAAGTTACTCCTCTGTATATCACCAGTGTAACACTAAGGAAAGTCTGAAAATGTAACCTTTTGGTTCGGGAGTTGTGAAACATTGACATAAACACTTGTATTTAGAAAGCTTGACCTAATTTTAGAGAAGACAAAAGACAGGCTTTACTAAACTTACTGGTTAAAACTTAAATTGGTGCTTCAATTTAGAAGGAAATCTTTAAAAAAAATGATCAATTATTTTATTCTGAGAACCCAGGCAATCAATTGTGATCTGTGGGGAAACAACCTGGAAATAAGTTTACAATTTCCCTACAGCACTACTACAGGAGAAATAAGGTATTACACTCTGTCAATTCAAATCAATGGGCTGTCTGAGAATTCAGCATGGGACAGGTGCTTCAGATCAAGAGGCACTCGAGTCCCTCTCCATTCTAAGCCACAAGCGAGGTTCCTAAAGAGAGACCCCACTCTATTAATTTACACTTTACTAAGAGAGTATATTAAGACCATGAAACACTAATATATTTAGAAAGTGTTACCTATTTGTAAAGAAGATACTAGACAGGTTTTACTATACCTACTGGTAAACCCTTAACTTGTTGCTCAACTGTGAAAGTCACTACATTTTAAAAGGATTTCTTGATTAAAAAAATTGAGAAAATGTTTTCCTTCTGAGAAATCGAGTGATCAATTGAGATCTGTTGGGAAACCTGATAATAAGTGATAATTTTCCCTGCAGTGCCACCATTGGAAGAATAAGGTATTACACCCAGTCAAGCCCTCCAAAAAGGGCAAGAGGTACTCTTTGTCATCACTCTCCATTCTGAGCAAGAGATGAGGATCCTAAACAGGAGACTCATCTCTATTAACTAATGGTATATAAAAATTATGAAATACTTGTATTTAAAAATTGTGACCTATTTTTAAAATTGGCAATAGACAGGTTTTACTATACCTACTGATTAGGTTTTAATTAGAAGTTAGAAGGATTTCTTGACAAAAAAATATCAGAAAATGTTTTCTTACTGAGAATCCCAGCGATCAATTATGATCTGTAAGGAAACCTGAGAGTAAGTGTTCAATTTCCCTACAGTGACACCACTGGAGTAATAAGGTATTACACTATATTAATTCAACTCAATGGCTGTCTATGAATATAGGACAATATAGGTCCTCCAGAGCAAGAGACGCTTTTTATAACAGATCTTCATTCTGAGCAAGAGACGAGACTTCAAAACCGGAGACCCCACGCTATTATATCAGTATTTTCTAACAATGCATGTTTTTTTCCCAAGATTAAAGAATCCTATAACTTCTTCATGCAATTATATTTTTTCTTTCTCGGACTAGATAAAAAAAAACATTCCAAGAAGTCAAAACAAGGTGAAAAAGAGACATCTTTGTGGAGTTAATGACATTTAAATATGCCTCTAAAGCAAGAAAAAGGGCTGTAATTTAAAGTTATCGGCTAAGGAATAATTCTTCTAGGCGCTCTTTTGAACATAATATTTTTCATTTTCATAATCCTTAGATTAATGCTGGCCCACTTCTCAATTTGTCATTATACTGTGTGAATTTATACACCATAAGTCCTGCCACCCTCAGACTCTTGCTCAATATCCTTAAAAGATTATACAAAATTATGTAGCAGAGAGATAGCAGTGGCCAAAAATAGAATGTTTAATGGCCACGAGGATTTAGTCTCCTATAATGCAGCAAAGATGTTTGTGGAAAAAGGGGATTAACTTGAGAGACGGCTGAATATTTTTTTATTTTTTAAAAGAACATTATTTACCCCGTAGGTCTGAGCTGTGTGAAGTGATGTAGCATGTTCAGAACCACATGAGATGAATTATGAGAAGAAATTCTTGTACACTACTTCGTTCCATTTTCTAAGATGTACTCATTATGAAATAATTGCCTCCGCTTATCTCCGGTTACAAGAAGCACTGGGCGACTGTAGAAATGCCCATTAAAATGCTAATAGAGTGAAGGGATCACGAGAGGAAAGTAAACAATGACGTCGTTGGCAGCTCTAAGTATGTCCATGGGAAAATTTCCTAATATTGTTTGTAAAGAACAAAAACAAAATTTATGCAATTTTTAAAAAAATGTAAAAAGTAAATGAGATAAACAATCATTTGAATTCTTCTTGTCTATACATTTCTCAAAATGCTATATGCAGCGCCGCATCAGAAAACCTGATGCGCCGCATGCGTTTTTTTACCGGATGGTTTCTGATGCCCAGAGACATCAGGGGAATCCGGAAAAAAAAAAAACGTTACATGCTGCGTTTTGTCCGGCCGCCGGAATGTACATTTCCGCCGCATCCGGACAAAATCGCATACGACGCATTGACATGCAGCGCCATCCGGCGCTAATGCAAGTCAATGCAAAAAAAACCGCAAGCGGCGCATCAGGTTTTCTGATGCGGCGCTGCTGCTAAATGCCGGGGGCGCCGTCAGGCGCACACCGGATGTGTGAAAGAGGCCTAAGAGGTAACGTTTCTCTTTGTGGACAGTGACATGCCTAGACTTGCCTACCAATGTGAGGAGGCTTATAGGTCATGCAATGCTCCTCTGGGAATTTAATTATGCAAATTGCCTCTACAGAGAGAGAAGATGACTTGAACTCTAGTGCAACCTATTGGAAGTAGCAATCGTAAAAGTCACTATCGACCCTCCAACGAGCCTTGTTACATGATTTAGAATAAAAGACAAACCAGAATCTCAATTTGAAGACAAGTGTTTTGGGATATTGTCCCTCATCAGTGCAAAGTATGAGATCTGATTTGGCTAAGTGAGAGACTTCTTAGTGGGATCTAAGGGGTAATGTTTCTCCTTAGGGTTAGACTGACATGCCTAATATATCAGCGTTAAGAGACTTATAGGCTATGCAATGATTTTCTGGGAAACTTAAATATGCAAATTTCCTGTTCAGAGAGGAAGAAGACTTGAACATTTGTGTCCCCTACTGGAAGTAGCAATCCTAAATTTCACTGTCGATACTTTAACAAGCCTTGCCAGATGACTTAGAATAAAAGACAAACCAGAATCTCAATTTGCAGACAAGTGTTTTGGGATATTGCCCCTCATCAGTGCAAAGTATAAGATAAAGATTATTATTATTATTATTATTATTATCTGATTTGGCTAGATGAGAGGCTTCTTAGTTGGATCTAAGATTTAATGTTTCCCCTTGTGCAGAGTGACATGCCTGACATACCAGCGTAAGGAGACTTAAAGGCCATACAATACTTTTCTGGGAAATTTAAATATGCAAATTGCCTCTTCAGAGCAGAAGATGCGTTGAATGCTAGTGTCACCTACTCGAAGTAGCAATCCTAAAAGTCACTTTTGATCCTTTAACGAGCCTTGCCGCATGACTTAGGATAACAGCAAACCAGAATCTCAATGTAACACAAATGCTACTCTATCCATATGGGGAATATTATCCGACTCCCAACATCTTGGATGGCAAACCTGCAGTATTAGGATATATGCAAGTGGAATTTTGCTCTTTTTTTTTAGACAGTTAAAAATGACAAGTTTTGTATTGGAAACCACTTCAGGAAAAACTCCTTATTTGGAATGTTTTTGGATGAGTTTTTCTTTTATTAGTTTCCTGGAGTGATTTTGAATATTTTTTTAGGAGGCTTTTTTCATAAAGCGATCTTTTCAGCCTTCTGATTGGACACTTCATCAGGAAAAGTTTCAAAGGAGTGACGCACAGTTTCTTTTTTTTTACTTACCGGACGTTTTTCAAAATTGGAAGCAAAAAAAAAAATGCTCCAAAGGCTAAACATAGTGGATTTATCATTATTATTATTGTATATAAAATATAGTTTTAATTGTAAAAACTGAATCAATTAAAAAAAATTATTATTAATTATCATGTAGACAAATAATTTTCCTGGCAAGTTAAACAAACAGACAAATCACAACGCTTTTTGAAGGTCAAAGCTTTCAGTAATCCCTCCTAAGAGATGTTTTTGACATCTTATTTCCCTGACGGCAGGAAATAATAAAAGCAGTTTTTTGTTTTAACATGTCATACTACATGAAGACAGGAATAGAAATGTCGGAGGGCGCTCGTATGTTTGTAGCTACATATAATCCATCATTTATATCACTGACACATTTAAAAAACTTCTTGTGGGTCTTTTGTTACATCTGTTCGCAAAGTTGATGTGCATGAGGCTCAAAGGAATATACCTATGCTATAAAAAAATGAATATTTGGAGATCCAATATAGCTGTGTGGTGATACAGATCAACATAATCTAACAAATATACCAATACAAATCTTGTTTATTGTATTACATAAAGCATAACAATAGTAAAAAAACTTCTCAGTGCTGATAGAATTTCATGTTCTGTACATTTGTTTAGTCTTTTCATTTAAAGCTCATCTGTTCGTGCTGCTATAAGTACACTCATACACATTGTTTTAAATCTATGGAAAGGCTGCTGTAATCACATGACTTTTTTAACTACCAAATTTCTCTTCAGATACAAGAACTTGTGGTTTCCACATTATATAATAGATTCACATTATGTTATGTTATCTATTTATTAACATAATCTATCAGTCCATGTGTCTGCAGGGAGGAAGTAAATGTCTGCAGTAATTCAGACTTCCTCTGTTCATGCTGATTAGTGATGAGCGAGTATACTCGTTGCTCGGGTTTTCCCGAGCATGATTGGGTGTCCTCCGAGTATTTGGACATGCTCGGAGATTTAGTTTTTGTCATCGCAGCTGCATGATTTGTGGCTGCTAGCCAGACTGAATACATGTGGGGATTCCGTAACAAACAGGCAATCTCCATATGTATTCAGGCTGTCTAGCATCCGCAAATCATGCAGCGACGGCGACACAAACTAAATCTCCGAGCATGTCCAAATACTCGGAGGACACCTGAGTATGCTCGGGAAAACCTGAGCAACGAGTATACTCGCTCGTCATCGCTAATGCTTATGTAAGTACACTCATACACATTGTTTAAATCTATGGAAAGGCTGCTGTAATCACAGGACTTTTGTTTAACTAGCAACTTTTCTCTACAGATATAAAAATTTGTGGTTCTCTAATTATATAATAAATTCAGATTATGTTATCTTTTTATTAACTTAACCTATCAGTCCGTGTATCTGCAGGAAGGAAATAGATGCTTGCAATAATTCGGACTTCATGTGTTCGTTCTGCTGTAAAAGCACTTGTACACATTATTTAAATCTATGGAAAGGCTGCTGTAATCACAGGACTTTTTTTTAACTAGCAAGCTTTCTCTGCAGATAAACAAACTTGTGGTTCATTAATTATACAATAGATTCACATTATGCTATGTTATGTTGTAATTTTATTCTGTCAGTCCATGTTTCTGCAGCATGGAAGTAAATGTCTGCAGTAATTAAGACTTCCTTTGCTTCACATTATTTTATGTTAGTTTTTATTCACTTAATCTATCAGCCCTTAAATCTGCAGGAAGGAAGAAAATGTCTACAGTAATTCAGACTTCCTCTGTTCATGCTGCCGTAAGTACATTCATACACATTGCTTAAATCTATGGAAATGCTGCTGTAATCACAGGACTTTTTTAACTAGTAAATTTTCTCTACAGATACAAGAACTTGTGGTTCACTAATTATAATAGACTCAAGTTATCCTATGCTATATGTTTATTACTGTAATCTATCAAATTCATGCATCTGCAGGGAGGAAGTACATTTGGGCAGAAATTCAGACTTCCTCCTTCACTGGTTATCAGTGTCTAGTATTTTCTTTGAAGATATTTTGCAGAGAACACTAAAGTTTATTTCCACGTGATCCCTTCCCTATATATATGAAGGGTAGCTAATGGTTATGTTTGATCAAAGATGTCTAGTCTGACAGTCCTGATTATCTCCTGCTGCAGTCAGTTGTCTAGCAGCTATTCACTGAGTTGAGAGCAAAAGGCTGCTATCCTAGGACAGATAAAGAAAAATATTTTTCATTTTTTAACCGTCAAATTCAATTTGAATAATGAAAAAGGAGAAGGGGAACAATGAAGCAATTGAAGGATAGGAGCCTTTTTGATGCTTAGAATGAAATGAACCCTGGATAATTGCATACTTTATAATTTTTACTAATTACTAAGAATCTTTATTAATACAACTCATGAAGTACTACCAATATTATTACCTTTAACATCTTAAAGGAATACTTAAGAAACAATTATCTAGTGCAGAGGAGGGTGTACATGAGGCAAGAATTTATAGATCAAGATAAATAATTTTTGGCATCATACTCTGCTTGTTCAGGCCTTGCATAATTTTCTTTTGTTTGTTTAAAGTGGATCTGTCATCAGAGTTCACAATACAAACTGCATACAGTATTAGGCAGCTTCCTTAGATCTGATGAGGCTGTTATTTATACACTGAAAAGCCATGTCACAAGCTAGATTGACTGTAAAATTCTATCATTAAAATGAGCATTTCATAAGTCCAGGTAAAGTGAGAGAGAAAGAGAGACATGAGTCCAAGTGTATTCAATCTCTACACACCTAGTCTGACTTACAGCTGCAGCTTGTACTGAGCAGTGTGATATTTCAGCAGCAAGGAGGTGGGAAATTGGTGAGCTGTCAATTAGGCAAAGTGAATTCAGATTCAGCAGCAGGGAGGAGGAGGGACATAGAGGAGCTGTCCGTAGGCAAGGGAAATGCAGATTCAGCAGGAGCAGGGAGGAGGGACACTGAGGAATTGTCAATCAGGCAAGGTGAATGCAGATTCAGCAGCAGGGAGGAGTGACACTGAGGAGCTGTCCATCAGGCAAGGCAAATGCAGATTCAGCAGGAACAGGGAGAAGGGATACTGAGGAACTGTCCATCAGACAAGGCAAATGCAGATTCAGCATGAGCAGGGAGGAGGGACACTCAGGAGCTGTCCATCAAGAAAAGTAAATGCAGATTCATCAGCACTGGTGAGGAGGGACACTGATGAGCTGTCAATCATGCAAGGTGAATGCAGATTCAGCAGCAGGGAGGAGGGACACTGAGGAGCTGTCCATCAAGCAAGGTAAATGCAGATTCATCAGCATTGGGGACGAGTGACACTGGTGATCTGTCAATCAGGCAAGGTAAATGCAGATTCAGTAGCAGTTTCAGACAGTAGGGACACTGAGGAGTTGTCCATCAGGCTAGGTAACTGTAGATGCAGCAGGAGCAGAAAGGAGGGACTCTGAAGAGCTGTCAATCAAAGTGAGCAGCAATTAGTCACGCTGTCAGGTGAGCCAAGATTCAGCAGCAGCAGCAAAGATGGACACAAAGGAGTTGTCAGTCCAGCTATGTAAGCTGTCAATCTGTATACAATGGCTGGGATTTAGCCGCAATGAGGAGAGCGAAATTGAGTTTAAATTCTGATGTTGATTTTCATAAGTGGTACACCGGCCTCATCTCTATTTAATAATATTTGCAGTTTATATTGTGAATTCTGATGACAGATTGACTTTAAGGATATTATACATTGAATAATAATTTGTGCTATGTCGTTACACTGGTAACCATCTAATTTGTAGGTGCTATACTCTAGTGCTTTACTATCCTTGAAGAACTTAGTTTGAATCTAAAGGGCACCATAAAGTGGAGCTAAGATCTGCAGGGAACACATGGGTTTTCAAAATCTGTGATGCAAGAGGTGTAGAGTAGGAAGAGTTGTTTTGTTGAAGATTACTAAGATTATCACAAGCAATTACACTGTTTAGACTGAAATGTCTCTGAATTCTATGTTTTATGCAGCAGTTGAGCAGCTGGCCTGTTCTAACGCGTCACCAGAATCTTGATTTATGATAAACATTTCCGTATTTGCAAACTTTAAGTACTAAAAGTTGAGTGAGATATTACAGGAGTTTTCAAGATTAGAAAAACATGGATGCTTTCTTTCAAAAACATTGCAACTAGAGTTGAGCGAAACAGGTCGGTCAGATTCAAAAAACACCGACTTTCGCCAAAGTCGGGTTTCACCGAGCGAAACCCGACCATAGCTTGGGGTCAGCCACGCGTTCGGCGACCGAACGCCAAAGTCGGTTTTCCTATAATGCTTGCAGGCACCTTTTCTCAGCCAATGAGCAAGGACGCACACTGTGGGCAACGAAATGACATGGGCAGCGGCCACCACCATCTTACAGAAGGGCATTGCAGTGATTGCAGTAAAACGTAACGGCGACCACTCTCTGCTCATTCTACTCGACCTTTCTGCAGCTTTCGACACTGTTGACCACTGTCTCCTACTGTCTAGGCTCCAGTCACTAGGTATTAAGGACACTGTTCTCTCCTGGTTCTCTTCCTATCTTTCTGACCGCTCGGTCAGTGTTTCATTCTCTGGCTCCACATCATCTCCTCTTCCTCTCACTGTCGGTGTACCCCAGGGCTCAGTCCTTGGCCCCCTTCTCTTCTCTCTCTACACGGCCCCAATTGGACAGACCATCAGCAGATTTGGCTTTCAGTACCATCTTTATGCTGATGACACACAATATACACGTCATCCCCCGACCTTACCCCTGTTGTACTACAGAACGCCACTGACTGTCTGTCCACAGTCTCCAACATCATGTCCGCTCTCTATCTGAAACTTAACCTCTCCAAGACTGAACTCCTTCTGCTCCCGCCGTCTACTAACCTCCCTAAATCTGACATTTCCCTCCCTGTGGGCGTCACCATAATAACACCCCGGCAGCAGGCTCGCTGTCTGGGTGTTATGTTTGACACCAATCTCTCTTTCACCTCCCATATACAATCTCTTGCCCGCTCTTGCCGTCTACACCTAAAGAACATCTCTAGAATCCGCCCTTTTCTCACCATGGAAACAACAAAAACCCTCACTGTAGCATTGATCCACTCCCGCCTGGACTACTGCAGCGCTCTATTACTTGGCCTCCCCATTACTCGACTATCCCCTCTCCAGTCCATACTTAATGCAGCAGCCAGGATCATCCATCTGGCTAATCGGTACTCGGACGCGTCCGCTCTTCGCCAGTCCTTACACTGGCTGCCCATTCATTATAGGATCCAATTCAAAGTACTGGTTCTCACCCACAAAGCTCTCCACAGTGCAGCACCCCCCTACATCTCCTCCCTCATTTCTATCTATCAGCCTAACCGACTGCTGCGCTCTGCAAACGAGTTTCGACTAACCTCTGCACTAATCCGTACCTCCCACTCCCGACTCCAAGACTTCTCCCGCGCTGCGCCAATCCTCTGGAATGCTCTACCCCAAGAAATTAGGACTATCCACAATTTGCATGGTTTCAGGCGCTCCCTCAAAACACATTTGTTCAGAGTGGCCTATCACATTCACTAATCAAAGTCATTCTATGTGTAAGTGTGTGTGTGTGTAGCCCATTCACTATCTCCATCCATCCCTCACTCCCTCAAGATGGCTGGACCATCATTGTAAATGCACCATTGTATATACACACCTGTACTTTGTATCTCCCCCACCTCATTGTAGATTGTAAGCTCTCACGAGCATGGTCGGCTTATTTTGCTTTAATTATTGTATTGTTAACGTTGTTACTTATGACTTATGTTTTGAAACTGTTAAACTGTAAAGCGCTGCGGAATATGTTGGCGCTATATAAATAAAGATTATTTATTTATATATTGGTTTGCTTTGTGTCACAGTCACATATATAAAAGCCCTCACCGCCGACAGCCATTTTACTTCTGCCGATCTTAGCGTAGGGAGAGGTTGCTGCCGCTGGTTCTCAGTAGGGAGAGCGTTAGGCAGGAAAAAAACTAATTCAGTGCTTGTGCTGATAGCGATTAGTTGTACAGTTAGTGTGAGTGACAGGGGAGGATTTTGTTTTGTGCATCAGCGCTGGTTATTAGGCTGCCTGCCAGTGACAGGGGAGGAATTGCTTGTGTGCAGCAGCAGAGCTGATTATTAGGCTGCTGCCAGTGACAGGGAGGAATTGTTTGTGCAGCAGCAGCGATTAGGCCTTGCATGGATAATTTTTGAGCACAGTGATTAGATGTGTTGCTGTGTGTACACTGCTGTGCAGACTGCTTTTTAACACAGCACCTACACAGCACTAATACTTTTATTATTTTTTTCTGCACAGTTACCGAGGTTCATTTTTTCCCACACCGTATTGAGCTGTACGCTCCTCACACTACCGTGTACCGGCTGGTATCACAGACAAATACATGCTGACTATCTGTGTGTGACTCCGGAAATATATACGGAGATTTCAATTTTCCCCAAAACCATATACAGCTGGTATCTTCTGATACAGTACCGTTTTTATTCCTTCTGTATTACGGTCAAATCCATACTGAGAGAGCGTCTGTGTGTTACTCCTCAAATATATACGGAGGTTAAAAATTACCCCAACACTGTATACAGCTGTATGCTACAGATACAGTACACTTTTTCTGCTTTTCATATTCTCGTCTACTCCATACTGAGCCTGTGAGCATCTGTGTGTTACTCCGGAAATATATACGGAGATTTACAATTACCCCAACACTATACAGCTGTAGCTACGATACATTACCTTTTTCTCTTTATATTTGTTATCCATACTGACCTTGAGACCTTGTGTACTCTGGCAATATACGAATTTACAATTACCCCAACCTGTATACAGCTGTACGCTTCTGATACATTACCTTTTCTACTTTTATATTGGTGATCCATACTGAGCCTCTGAGAGCCTGTGTCTGACTCTGGCAAAATATACGGAGATTTACAATTACCCCAACACTGTATACAGCTGTACGCTTCTAATACATTGCCCTTTTTCTACTTTTTATATTCTGGTGTAATCCATACTGAGCCTCAGAGCGTCTGTGTGTGACTCCTGAAATATATACGGAGATTTACAATTATCCCTAGACTGTATACAGCTGTACGCTTCTGATACAGTAACATATATCTGCTGGTATTTTGGGTACATTTTTACAAAAATGAGGAAGTATGGTGGAAGAGGCCGCAGACGTGGGCATGGGGGGCATGCTGGTTCTGATGGTGGTGTGGTGCATCTGCTGGAAGTGACATAAGCACAATAGCACCTAAGGCAGGAGGTGTTGAGCCGGCGTCATCGTCTGGCTCAAGAAGGCCTGGAAGGCTCCCTTTACTGGGAGTAGGTAAATTGCTTTTAAAACCGGAGCATCAGGAACAGGTTTTGTCTTACATTGCCGAAACAGCCTCCAGCTCTATCGCCTCCTCTTCTGAAGTTTCAAAAAAAGCAAGCACTGAGTCGTCAGTGCAGGCTCCTGGTCAGGAACAACACCTTTCCTTGTGTGCTTCACCCCCACCAAAAGTGAAGGATGTGGCAGCCCACACTTCAGATTATTCCATGGAGCTCTTTTCACATACCATGCCTGGGTTATCAAGTCAAATCCTGAATTCCCCAGTCCAACATTAATCTGACATGGAGTGCACTGATGCACAGCCACTGCTATGTGATTCTGCTGGTACATTCACCCAGAGCACTGCATTGCCCTCGCAGTCTACTGAGCCAGAATCTGACCCTGATGAAACTCAGGTGACCTTCCTGCATACTATACCACCTTACACGGTGATACAGAGGAAGGTGCAGATGAAATTGAAGAGGAGGTGATGGATGACCAGTTGTTGACCCGGATTGGCATCCATTGGGGAGGAGGGTGCCACTGGCAATAGCTCAGAAGAGAAGAAGGATCCCCAGCAGGCATCGACATCGCAGCAGGGTTATCTGGCAGGCCCGTATCAGTCCAAAAACGTCTTAAAAAAAACAAAAAAGAGTTGCAGGACAGCTTGGCCAGACGGTCAAATTAGCACAGCGTGCAAGCCCTGAAAATTGATACCATAGTAGGAAGAGTCCAGTGTGGCACTTTTTTGACCAAAATCCTATTGATGAGGCAAAGGTTATCTGTAAGAAGTGTGGAAGGACCTTTAGCTGAGGGAAAATCTCAGAAATTTGAATACCAGTTGCATGCTTAGACATTTAATGAACACGCACTTGCAAGTGTGGACAGACTACAAAACCTACAAATACCCCCCCAGGGCGGCGTCAGCACATGGTGCACCCGGGCAAGTGCCAGTTCCTTGAGCAGGTGGGGGGGCCGACTCGTGGGCGATGGCACTGGCACAGGGCCCCTCAGTACAAAAAAGTATCTCTGACGGTCCCTCGCCGTCAGACACAGCGGCGTACTATGAGGGGCCCTGTGCCAGTGCCGTCGCCCATGAGTCGGCCCCCCTGCTTGCTCAGGGCCCCAGCACTTGCAATACTTACCTCTCCCTGCTCCACCTCTGTAATGTCTTCTGCATTTCCTGACAGTGACATTCAGGTTAGAGAGCGCGATGATGTCATGTCTGTACACCCTCTGCCTAAACAGTCCAAGTGCAGAGAGCTGTAAGATGGCGACGCTGAGGAGTCCAGAGTAGAGCAGTGCACAGCGAGGAGAGGTATTTCATTTTTTTTTAATGTTTGGAGCAATATGTGGGGAGCATTAGACACTGGATCATTAATAATGGGGCCCATTATATATGGAGCATTCTTTTGGCCCAAAAGACACAGGAGCATCATCCATGGGGCCCATCATACACTGGAGCATTCTAAATGGGGGACATCAGACACTGGAGCAGCATTTACGGGGCACATTATACACTGGAGCATTATAAATGGGGCCCATTATATATGGAGCATTATTTGGCCCCTAAGACACTGGAGCATCATCCATGGGGCCCATCATATACTGGAGCATTCTAAATGGGGAAGATCAGACACTGGAGCATCATCCATGAGGCCCATCATATACTGGAGCATTCTAAATGGGGCAGATCAACACTGGAGCATCATCCATGAGACCCATCATATACTGGAGCATTCTAAAAGGGGGAAAACAGACACTGGAGCAGCATTTACAGGGCCCATTATACACTGGAGCATTATAAATGGGGCCCATTATATATGGAGCATTATTTTGGCCCATAAGACACTGGAGCATCATCCATGCGGCCCATCATACACTGGAGCATTCTAAATGGGGCAGATCAGACACTGGAGCATCATCCATGAGGCCCATCATATACTGGAGCATTCTAAATGGGGGACATCAGACACTGGAGCAGCATTTACGAGAACCATTATACAATGGAGCATTATAAATGGGGCCCATTATATATGGAGCATTATTTTGGCCCATAAGACACTGGAGCATCATCCATGGGGCCCACCATATACTGGAGAATCACATGGGGTTCATTATTTATGAGGCATCATATAGGGTATGGAGCATCATATGGGTCACATATGGGGCCTATTCTGTATGGAGTATTATATGGAGCCCATTCTGTATGGAGCAATATATGGGGCCCATCATATACTGTATGGAGCTTTATATGCGACTCATTATACTGTATGGAGCAATATGTGGGGCTCATTCTACTCTATGGGGACCATCCTATACTTTATGACACATTATATGGGGACTATCATATACTGGAGCAGTATGTGGAGCTCATCATATACTGTATGGAATATTATATGGGACCAATTATGTATGGAGCAATATATGGGGCTCATTATTCTGTATGGCGCACTATGTGGTGGCCATAATACTGTATGGAGGAATATACTGTCCGGTTTTTGAGCTATTGTAGATTTTAACATAGATATCAGTCATGTCATGTAAGAAGTGAAGTATTTGTCATTGTACTATACCTATATTTCTGTGCCGTATCGGAGCATCATGAATTGTGGTATGTGTTAAAGGGGCCCACTGACACTCTTTGGTCCGGGGCACACGAAAACCGAGAGCCAGCCCTACCCCCCCACAAGTTTAGCCAAATAACCCCCAGTTTTCAATGCGTTACGTTAATTAAGGTTGCCAAGCTTAAGTAATAAGAATTGATGTTGTTGGCATTGAAATGGGCACTGTAGTGTGTTTACTGCCCTCCACTCCCTGCCGACTTTGCTTCCCCATTGACTTGCATTGGGTTTCGTGTTTCAGTCGGACCACCGACTTTTTCCGATAGTTGGCCGATTTCGTTCAACTCGACTTTTGAGAAAGTCGGCTTTCATGAAATCCGACTCGACCCTAAAAAAGGCAAAGTCGCTCATCTCTAATTGCAACCCTTGTTCAAAGGTTCAGAGCGTTATCGCATCCCAGGTCGATTAATTTCATAATGAAGATGATCTAAAGGAAGAAGTGGTGCAGCTTCTAGAAGGCAAGCACTAAGTTTTGCAGTTTCAGTCGATACTTCTTGGATCCTGGTCAGACACCTCTTACACAGCCAAACTAGATCTCACACTTTGCACTGACGAGGGGCAGTACCCCGAAACACATTGTCTGCAAATTGAGATTCTGGTTTGACTTTTATCCTAAGTCATGTGACAAGGCTCGTTAGATAGTCAACATTGACTTTTAGGATTGCTGCTTCCAATATCAGGCGCTAGAGTTCTAGTCCTCTTCCTCTCTGAAGAGACAATTTGCAGTTTCAGTCCAACATTTGTTTGAATGTTTATTTTAAGCTATCAAGCGTAAGGGGTTTTAATTTTATAATCAGGGTAGAAAAATAGGGTTTGTCAATATTACAGTCACACCCATGCTCTGTGCTATGGTCAAAGCTGTATGCAGGTTCTGAACCAACATTGCCGTCACACCCAAGTTATGCCCCGAGGGTGCAGCCACACTCAGGAACCTTGAGAGGGTATCTGCCTCATTCATGTTCTGTGCCAACGTTTTGGCTGCACCTATGCCCTGTGACAAGTTTACAGGTTCCTTGTCATGGTTAAAATTGTACCCAAGTGTAGTGGCAGGGGTGCAGTCACACTCATGTCCAGTGCCAAGGCTGCTACCACATCCGAGTTTTGTGCCAAGGTTGTAGTCACACCCACTTTTTATGCGAATGTTTCTTCCACACCCAATTCTTGTGGCAAGGATATAGTGGTAGCCAGAATTTGGAGCCCTCAAAACATTCCTCTTCCTCTAATTTCTCTTCATTTTCAGAATCAGTGGTGATCACTGAGATCGGACACATACAATCCTAATGTGATGACAGGCAACACCTAATGATATCAGATGCACACATTTAATAGCCATCAAAAAAGTTATCTTTTAGGTCATTAGTATTAGATTTCCAGAAGTCCAACTTTTGTCATATAAACCAAATACAAATTCAGAACTACAGGTTTGGAAGCATTTGGGATGCAGCAACCATAATAAATTAAATTTTATATATTTAATCTGTAAAGGTAGACAGTTTTTATAAAAAAAATATACAAACATGTTACAAAGTGGGAAGAAAATAAAATAATATATAGAGTTACATAAAATAAAAAGGAATAACAAAAGAAGTACTAAACCCGATTTTACAGAAATGGCTCTTATCTTCATGGAGGGAAGCACTCTGATTAGGAAAATGGGACACTCTCAAAGTGAACTTATGTCTTCCTGAATGAACAAAGACAGAAACCCAAAATTTCATCTTTATTAGCTCAAGGCTATGCTCACATACTTCCCCTTGATGAACTCATATGGTGCTGGTTGTGGGATGTGTTAGGCCCTTTGGAATTTTATGAGGTCCCCAACTTGAGGATGTTCTTCCTCTGGAGGTCCCAGGTGATAGATAATTTCACTGTGAAGAATATGGGGAGATTTAATAGCAGATTACAATCCTCCTTCATAATGTGTAGCTGCAACAGGACACCTGCTCAGCAGGAGGTCCAGCCTTCTCATCTTCAAAGTGAAAACTCAAACCTCACCAGCTTAGCTAGTATCCATGCTCATTACAAGAGTACCCTCTGAGTGGCCCACACTGTGCAACTGGTTCATCCAGTCAGATAGGATTTCATAAGGAGATTTAAGGAGATTATGAAGTTATCATACTTCCTAGCTGTACATCAGTTACATTTTCGAGATCTCGGGAAAAGGACAACCACCTTCTAGGGTTTTGATCAGTTCTAGCATACCAGGGTGTAAACAGATTCAGAACGGCTAGTAGAAGCCAGGTAGCAAAGCTATATTTGGTCTCCAAGCATGATGGGTCAAGCCTGATCTAATGGTGCCAGAATTGCTACCCTGTGACCTCCTGTTGAGCAGTTATGATCCTTCTTGGGTTTTGGGAGTTTAAGCTACAAACACTCAGGGAGGGGGAATTAGGACCATCACAGGGGAGAGTGACTGACCAAGAGGTTAAATCCTTGTGTAAATCCATGTGCTCTCTCTCTTTGTCATGGAAGGAACTGAAAACAGCTGGAACTCCAAGCCCCCATGTGGTCCAGATCACATAGTTTAACATCAAATCTGTAATTGACATGTTTAATTTGCTTATACCTTTTGTACTTGTTATGAACTGCTACAAGCACTAAGGAAAGATGGGAAAATTCTGTCCCTACAATAGAACTAAGCTGGATCCCTACGATGTAACGGGGAACCTGATCCTGCGACCAGACCCGCTAAAGTCCTCAGCTAGTCTGAACGAAGACCTATAGTTGCGAGGGAGGAATCCCTACAAGATCTAGGGACTGGGAGAAAAGGTGGACACCTCCTAACAGAAATTGTAGCAAGGAAAAATAAAACAGAAAACAAATTACTTAGAGATCCTAACATCAAGCAAAACTGACTGAGAAAGGCACCTAAGCACCCGGCTAGCTTAAGAGTAGATAATACAATGAAGTCCAGCAAAGCCAGAAGGGCGGAGCCAGACTAAATAGGGAAAAAAGGTCATGTGACCAGCAAACTGAAACAAAACCTAACAAGAGGGTTCTAACAGTACTACCACCTGTATGTGCATATCTGACCATTTTGTATGTACAGTGCCTTGCGAAAGTATTCGGCCCCCTGGAACTTTTCAACCTTTTCCCACATATCATGCTTGAAACATAATGATACCAAATGTAAATTTTTAGTGAAGAATCAACAAGTGGGACACAATTGTGAAGTTGAACGAAATTTATTGGTTATTTGAAATTTTTGTGGAAATGCAAAAACTGAAAAGTGTGGCGTGCAATAGTATTCGGCCCCTTTAACGTAATACTTTGTTGCGCCACCTTTTGCTGCGATTACAGCTGCAAGTCACTTGGGGTATGTCTCCATCAGTTTTGTACATCGAGAGACTGAAATTCTTGCCCATTCTTCCTTGGCAAACAGCTCTAGCTCAGTGAGGTTGAATGGAGATCGTTTGTGAACAGCAGTTTTCAGCTCTTTCCACAGATTCTTGATTGGATTCAGGTCTGGACTTTGACTTGGCCATTCTAACACCTGGATACGTTTATTTGTGAACCATTCCATTGTAGATTTTGCTTTATGTTTGGGATCATTGTCCTGTTGGAAGACAAATCTCCGTCCAAGTCTCAGGTCTTTTGCAGACTCCAACATGTTTTCGTCAAGGATGTTCCTGTATTTGGCTCCATCCATGTTCCCATCAATTTTAACCATCTTCCCTGTCCCTGCTGAAGAAAAGCAGGCCCAAACCATGATGCTGCCACCACCATGTTTGACAGTGGGGATGGTGTCTTCAGGGTGATGAACTGTGTTGCCTTTTCCCCAAACATATCGTTTGGCATTGTTGCCAAAAAGTTCGATTGTGGTTTCATCTGACCATAAGCACCTTCTTCCACTTGTTTGGTGTGTCTCCCAGGTGGTCTTGTTGCAAACTTTAAATGACACTTTTTATGGATATCTTTGAGAAATGGCTTTCTTCTTGCCACTCTTCCATAAAGGCCAGATTTGTGCAGTGTATGACTGTTGTCCTATGGACAGACTGCCCTGTTGTGAATATGCTGGAGGCAGCTTCTGAGCTGGGGCTCCCTCCGGTGGTTGCTAAGGGTAATGAACTGAGTACTGAATGGCCTTCAGCTGGCGCTGAATTGTAGGATATAAGTGGCATGAGTTCCCAGCAGCCTTGTCGGTAATCAATTGTTCCTTCTGGTCTTGCTTGAAGCACTGCTAGTTTCCTGCTCTCCTTCAGATAAGTGTTTGCTGTTTTTTTTTTCCTCTTTGATTTTCTCTATGGTTTGCTGGTTGCAGTGGACTGCAGCCTGTCCCCCCTTTTGGGGGTCTAGCGCTGCAATTGTGCTCCGTTTGTGTCTGCACTTTGCTCCTTTGGTTCTTTTTATTTGCTGAATAGCGTTTTGTTACACCAGAGATCTGATTTAGGTGGATGAGATTGTGTGATCTCAGGTTTTTTGGCAATCAGAAGTGTTTTTTTTTTTGTTAGGGTTTTATTGGATTGCAGTCAGAATTCTTTCCTGTACTTTTCTGTCTAGACAGATTGGGCCCCAGCGTTTGCTCATTCTATTTTCTGTCTGTGTCCGTGCTTTCTTCTTGTCTAACCGCCATTACATGTTTGGGGGCTTCCTATTTTCTTTGGGGATCTGCTCCGGGGCAGATAGCTTTCATCTTTCTGCCTTTAGGTGTAGTTATCTCTCAGGCTGTGACGAGGCATCTAGGATCACCGTAGGAACGCTCCACGGCTACTTCTAGTTGTGTGGTTAGTTCAGGTTACTGCAATCCAATAGGTTCCAGCCTCTCTGGTGTATTACCGCTTTTGCTATTTTTTGCTATTTCTCCTCAGTTACCGAAACATAACACTGCCCCACCTCAGCTGTAGATCTCTGCAGTTCATGCAGAGTGATCATGGGCCTCTTGGCTGCATCTCTGATCAGTCTTCTCCTTGTTTGAGATGAAGGTTTAGAGGGATGGCTGGGTCTTGGTTGATTTGCAGTGGTATGATACGCCTTCCATGTCAATATGATCGCTTGCACAGTGCTTCTTGGGATGATTAAAGTTTTGGAAATTATTTAGTATCCAAATCTGGCATTAAACTTCTCCATAACAGTATCACGGACCTGCCTGTTGTGTTCCTTGGTCTTCATGATGCTCTCTGTGCTTCAAACAGAACCCTGAGACTATCACAGAGCAGGTGCATTTATACGGAGACTTGATTTCACACAGGTGGATTATATTTATCATCATTAGTCATTTAGGACAACATTGGATCATTCAGAGATCCATAATAAACTTCTGGAGTGAGTTTGCTGCACTGAAAGTAAAGGGACTGAATAATATTGCACGCCCCACTTTTCAGTTTTTGTATTTCCACAAAAATTTAAAATAACCAATAAATTTTATTCAACTTCACAATTGTGTCCCACTTGTTGTTGATTCTTCACCAAAAATTTACATTTGGTATCTTTATGTTTCAAGCATAATATGTGGGAAAAGGTTGAAAAGTTCCAGGGGGTCGAATACTTTCACAAGGCACTGTATAACCATTGTGTATATAGTATTTTGTCTATTATGCCCTTAAGGCGATTAAATTTATAATTTAATCTTGGGCTGCTCTTTTATCTCGATCCACGAATCCACACGTCCCTGATCGTTCAACTTCACATAACGTTGCTGGTTTCTGGCCTGATGTAATCCCTTCAACGGACCAGGCTTAATATCTAACGAGTAACTGGTGGCAGTCCTACCAGGCTGCCAGGGCTCTGTTTCACTGGTGCTAGTAAAAGAGTTATGTGAGTGAATTCATTCTCCCTGTCCGTTCATTATGACGCTGAATAATGGTTGCGTTTTGCGCGGATGGCGGTCGTGTCAAAACGACGCATCCGCATACATTCGCATGTCCTGCATACGCAATGTTAAAGATAGGTACGCAGGACGCATGCAGAAGTATGTGGAAGTAGGCGAGGCTTAACGGAGGAAGTACGCAGCCCTTCGAAAAGCCCCCGAATGCTAATGTGAACTTAGCCTAAATGGGATATAGTCAGCAGTAGGGACCGCAAGGATCTGTACTGGGAGCAGGGGGACTGTAGAGATCTGTACTAGGAGCAGTGGGGACCACAGTGATCTGTAGTGGGAGTAGTGAGGACCACAGAAATCTGTACTGGGAGCAGTGATGACCGCAGGGATCTATTCTGGAAGCTGTTGGGACCGCAAGGATCTGTACTGGGAGCAGTGGGAACCGCAGAGATCTGTACTGGGAGCAGTGGGGACCGCAGGGATCTGTGCTAGGACAGATTCTTTTAACCTCTTTATTAATGACCTTGTGGATGGGATTGAGAGTAAAGTGTCAGACTTTGCTGACGAGACCAAACTATGTAGGATACTAAAATCTGACTTTGACATTACAATTTCGCAAAACGATCTGAATAAGATGACTGATGGGCAAACACTTGGCAGATGTTTATTGCTGATAAATGTAGAGGACAGAGTAATCCTATTGCTGAATATACATTAAATGGGAGTCTACTTGGAACTACAGAACAGGATAAGGACTTGGGTCTTCTGTTTACAAATAAGATGAGCAGCAGTACTCAATGTCAAGCAGCAGCTGCAAAAGCAAACAAGATTTTAGGGTGTATAAAAAGAGAGATAAAATCCCGCGATCCCAAAGTATTGTTACCCTTTTATAAATCACTGGTGAGGCCACATCTAGACTATCGGATCCAGTTTTGTGCTCCACATTTTAAAAAGGATATTCAGAAGTTAAAGTCAGTTCAGAGGTGGGCAACTAGATTATTACAAGGGATGAAGGCCTCTCATATGATTAAAGGTTAGAAAAGTTGGGCTTGCTTAGCTTAGAAAAAAGAAGCCTCAGAGGGGATCTCATTAACAAGTATAAATATACAGTTAGGTCCATAAATATTTGGACAGAGACAACATTTATCTAATTTTGGTTCTAGACATTACCACAATGAATTTGAAACAAAACAATTCAGATGCAGTTGAAGTTCAGACTTTCAGCTTTCATTTGAGGGTATCCACATTAAAATTGGATGAAGGGTTTAGGAGTTTCAGCTCCTTAACATTGCCACCCTGTTTTTAAAGGGACCAAAAGTAATTGGACAAATGACTCCAAGGCTATTTCATGGACAGGTGTGGGCAATCCCTTTGTTATGTCATTCTCAATTAAGCAGATGAAAGGGCCGGAGTTGATTTGAGGTGTGGTGTTTGCATTTGGAAGGTTTTGCTGTGAAGGAAACATGTGGTCACAGGAGCTCTCCATGCAGGTGAAACAAGCCATCCTTAAGCTGCAAGAACAGAAAAAAAACCCATCCAAGAAATTGCTACAACATTAGAAGTGGCAAAATCTACAATTTGGTACATCCTGAGAAAGAAAGAAAGCACTGGTGAACTCATCAATCCAAAAAGACCTGGGAGCCCACGGAAGACAACAGTGGTGGATGATCGCCGCATACTTTCTTTGGTGAAGAAGAACCCGTTCACAACATCAACTGAAGTCCAGAACACTCTCAGTGAAGTAAGTGTATCTGTCTCTAAGTCAACAGTAAAGAGAAGACTCCATGAAAGTAAATACAAAGGGTTCACATCTAGAAGCAAACCATTCATCAATTCCAAAAATAGACAGGCCAGAGTTAAATTTGCTGAAAAACACCTCCAGAAGCCAGCTCAGTTCTGGAAAAGTATTCTATGGACAGATGAGACAAAGATCAACCTGTACCAGAATGATGGGAAACCAAAAGTTTGGAGAAGAAAGGGAACGGCACATGATCCAAGGCACACCACATCCTCTGTAAAACATGGTGGAGGCAACGTGATGGCATGGCCATGCATGGCTTTCAATGGCACTGGGTCACTTGTGTTTATTGATGACATAACAGCAGACAAGAGTAGCCGGATGAATTCTGAAGTGTACCGGGATATACTTTCAGCCCAGATTCAGCCAAATGCTGCAAACTTGATTGGACGGCGCTTCATAGTACAGATGGATAATGACCCCAAGCATACAGCCAAAGCTACACAGGAGTTCATGAGTGCAAAAAAGTGGAACATTCTTCAATGGCCAAGTCAATCACCAGATCTTAACCCAATTGAGCATGCATTTCACTTGCTCAAATCCAGACTTAAGAGGGAAAGACCCACAAACAAGCAAGACCTGAAGGCTGCGGCTGTAAAGGCCTGGCAAAGCATTAAGAAGGAGGAAACCCAGCGTTTGGTGATGTCCATGGGTTCCAGAATTAAGGCAGTGATTGCCTCCAAAGGATTCGCCACAAAATTTTGAAAATAAAAATATTTTGTTTGGGTTATGTTTATTTGTCCAATTACTTTTGACCTCCTAAAATGTGGAGTGTTTGTAAAGAAATGTGTACAATTCCTACATTTTCTAACACATATTTTTGTTAAACCCTTCAAATTAAACGTTACAATCTGCACTTGAATTCTGTTGTAGAGGTTTCATTTCAAATCCAATGTGGTGGCATGCAGAGCCCAACTCGTGAAAATTGTGTCACTGTCCAAATATTTCTGGCCCTGACTGTAGGTCTTGTTTCAACCTATGTAACTATGTAACTCTTTATACTATTACAGATCAGCTGTTTAAATGGGTCACAGTACTTAAATGAGTGGCACATCTCCTTGTCTACAAGCGACTGTGCCTGTTATTAAAGATAAACCTGGTAATAACATGAATTTTATGTTTAGTGTAATTGTTTTATTGCTTTATTAGATAAGGAATTTTGAGTTTCCATACATGTGGGATCAAGATCAGAGCTCTCTTTAGGAGTTTATAGAGACGTGAATCCAAGTCCATGTTCTCTTGAGAAGTTTGTGCACAAGTAAAATCCAGATCTGTGTTCTCTTGTGGGGTTTGTGTATACGTGGGGTCCAGATCCAAGCTTTCTTGAGTTTGTGCAGATTGCAGATAATCCCGATATGGCTTCTTTTTATGAGTTTGAGTACACTACCCAAACTGATCCACATCCATGCTTTCTTGTGGAGTTGGTGTAGATGTGGGATCCAGATCCATGTTCTGCTGTGGAGTTTGTGCAGATGTGGAATTCAAATCCATGTTATGATGTAGAGTTTGTGTAGATGTGGGCTCCAGAACCAAGTTTTCTTAAATTTGTGCAGATTGCAGATAAGTGATCCAGATATCGCTTCTCTTGAGGAATTCTCTTGAGGAAGATGTAGGCTTGAGATCCATTTTCTCTTGTGGAGTTTGTGTAGATGTGGGGTTCAGACTCCTTTTCCCTTGAGGAGAAAATGTACCATCCACATCCTTGTTCTTTTGAGGAGTTTGTATAGATGTTGAAGCCAGATCCGTGTTTTCTTGTGGAGTTAGAATAGATGTGGAATCCAGATCCTAGTTCTCTTGATCTTGTGCAGATGAGGGATCCAGATACCACTTCTCTTGAGGAATTTGTGCACATGTGTGATCCAAATCCATGTACTCTTGAGAAGTTTGTGTGGATTTGGGATCCAGATCTATTATTTGAGTTTGTGTAGTTGTGGAATCTAGATCAATGTTCTTTTTAAGTTTTGGTGTAGATGCGGTATCCCGATCTGGGTTTTAGTTTGTGTAGATGTGGGATTCAGATACCACTTCCTTTGAGGAGTTTGCATAGATGTGAGATCCCGAACTAGGTTTTCCCTAGCTTGTGTTTATGTGGAATCTAAATCCATATTCTCTTCAACAGTTGGTCTAGATGCGAGATCCAGATCTGGAATCTCTTGAGGAGTTTGTTATCACAGTGTCTAGTTCACAATTTGTATAATCCTTTTACTTGCACTAAAGTTATCAATCCCAAATGCCCAGACCTTATTAGGGCAGACGTGATTAGGACAATAAATTCTAATTACGGTGGTGAACGAGCAAAACGAATACAAATTAATCTTTTGACATGGATGACACTAGGACGCCTCTGCATGCCAATACAGAAGGCAGCTACTTAATATTAATTTTGCTGTAGTGCATATAGTACAATCCTAAAATTATTAAAAAGGAATGGTTCACTCTCCAGACATGTCTGTTTTCATAAGCTCTTAATATCACAAACCAGGTGCATCTTTCTATGTCCTTTGGTTATCCCTCCTAAAAATGTTTTTTTTAAAAAAAAAACAATTAGCCCTCAGTATTGACCCCCAAAAAGGGCCAGGATTGTACCTAAAATACCCATTTTGGGAATGGTTTTGCTAAGCCTAGCCCCTACATGTTACAGAACTGCTCAAGAAATATCCACACTCTTCGTAAGTTGGCTACGTTCCCAGACCGGAGCAGAGTGGCTCTTGGGTGCTACTTTCCCCACATCCAGATCAAATGTCCTGTAAACCCAAATATTAGTATATCATTGGAGGGAGTGCATAGGAAGCAGTCAATCTGGAGTCTTAGTGGGTTCAAGGGCTTCTCTGCTATGTAAGAAAACACTGATTTACCCAATTACTCCAATTTGGCTATCAGGTTCCATTCAGTTTGAATAAATTGTTCCAAATGAAAACTTCCCCGATTGAGGAACGGGTTTAAGGAAAAACAAAAAACTATTCTCGCCCTTCTTCATCTATTCTTACTCAACTAACCACATCACAACTCCTTGGTTCTTCTGGTGTCACACACTAACTGATCAAATACTGATGTGCTATCCTAAGGAAAAGCCATCAATATAAAAGTCCAAAACAACCCCTTTAAGGTAGGGCATCAATTATTCTACAGTATATAGAAAATTGTCAAAACCTGTGCAGGCCTATGTGGCTATCTATCTATCTATCTTGTATATATGCATTTTTTGTATTAACCTTTACATCCAAATTTACAGTGTTAATGGTGCACAACTTTAAATGAAACCCAGTTGCAAAAATAATTTTTAGACCCTACTGGTCTTTGGGATGAATTCAGACAAATCCTCTTACTTCAATATAGTAGAACTCCAGCACTAGTTAGAGCGCTTTGGTTAGTGAATGTCCATTAACTTGCATCAATGAAGATCACTGGTAAATTAGTCTATTCCCTGATGTCGGGATCTCTGTGGGAACATGGAATGCCCTTCTAAGCTTTTCTGTGACATCAATTATCATATATGAATTTTAATCCTGTATAATAACCCAGTCCCCAAGAGTCATCAATCAGAAGACATTAGTCAGTGAGAGACAAGCGCTCATACATTGTAAGACACAAGTGCCAAGACACCTAAAAAATACTGACATATTAACAAGAGGATGGTGGATAATATTTTATACTTGCCTGTGATGCCACTGCTGGGATGGCTGATAGGGAAGTGTTAAAGAACTTGACACAACTTATTTCTGAGAACAATGGCCCCCAATGTAATTTCTGTAGCAGTACCACAATCTACCATGGGCCAATTCTCATGTTGGAGCTTTTTTATTTGGCAGATGGGCATTTGGCCTGCTCAGGTACGAGAGTCAGGTGTCAGGTTTGATTACTAAGAAACATTTTTCTTTTCTTTCTCTTGACTCAACATATCCTGACATGAGTAGCACAAGATGACCATTTTTTTTTAAAAAAAAAGCTTCAATTTCATGATATTCTGTTGGAAAATGTCTATACTATATGTAGCCACATGAGATAAGCAAATTGATTCAAAGCTAACCAAATTCATTATTAATTTCATGAAAAATATGCATTTGCCAAAATTAGATTTTTTTGTAATTCAGCTCCCATGAGATCCAGCAAAACGGCTAACATTGGAAGGGGTTAAAAAGATGTTAAACTTATTTTTCTTTGTTCCTCCCTATACACCTCCCACTATTGCTCGCTGGTCCTTTGATCAGCTCCTCTGTCCTATTTAATCTATCTTCTAACTTCTTTCTGGGCCTCTGGAGCTTCCATTCTTCATAAGTCGCCACATAGGAAATAACATATTGAGAGCAACATGTGACAGCATGGAGCCTAGTAAACAACAGCAGCCCCAAAAAGCTGGAGAAAGAAGAAGACAGGAGAGCGCCAACATAAGTGAGCCACAGGAGAGAGCAGACAGATGAGTGTGAACAGGAGCAACAAAACTGGAGAGAGAAGACTGGATAGAGCTGACAAAAGAAAGTAAATATGATAGAGAAGATAGACTAAAGCAGACAGCAAAAAGCAGAAAGGAAAGAGAAGATAGGATAGAGAAGACAGGAGATTGAAGACAGGAAAGAGCAAAAAGTAGAGCAAAGACAGCAGTCACACTCTGAAGGTCATCGGTAAGGAAGGGGGGCCCAAACTGTCCCTGAAACTGGAACCCTAACTATCCCTGTCCTGGGGTACTCTTAAAGGTAGAGAGGCCTGAGTCTCCGACCTTACAATGCTCCTGTTAATGTCCTAAGCTGCCCCTCCCATTTCCTCAGGAGGCCTGGAACAGATATGTTAGTGTATAAACACATAAAAAAAGGGATTAAAAAAAGCAACTTACATACAGAAACACTCACCAAGGGTAGAGAAGAATAAAGGGAAAATAGGAAGGTACGAACCAAATGGGAATAGGATAATGGAGAAAGCATACACCCAAAAACAGAAGACAACAATCTCCAGCAGCAACTACGAACTCCAACTTCAGCACAACAAATCCAGCAAGCTAGGAAATAAACTTTCACAAGCAGGGATGAGAATTTCTGGCCAGGTCTTATAGAGTGAGAACGTAGACATGTCAGGAGCAGCTGTGAGATGGAGCTGCATGTCTTTAACCATCATTCATTAACCTCTTCAGTGCTAAATTAAATATAGTCCATTTAATATGAGGAACAAAACACACAGGCTAAATAAAATAACCGGAAATTCACAATACGTAATGATTTCCTAACCCAGATCTCCCAGGAGGATGTAACACACTCGTGACAACAGCATAGGGAAGATAGGAGATTAAAGACAGGATAGCAGACAGGAGAGAGGAAAGTGGACAAAGAAGAGAGAGTAGAGCACACAAGAGATAGCCGACAGGAAAGAGAAGACATGATAGAGACGACCGGATAGAGATAAAAGGAGATTGAAGACAGGATATTGAATATGAAAAAGAGCAGACAGGAGAGAGAAGACAGACTAGAGCATACAAGAGAAAGCCAAAAGGAAAGAGCAAACAGGAGAGAGAAGGCAGGAGATTGAAGACAGGAGAGTGAATACAAGAGAGAACAGACAGGACAGAGCAAAAAGGAGAGAGAAGATAGACTAGAGCAGAAAGGAGAAAGCAGACAGGTGAGAACATACAAGAGAGAGCAGACAAGAGAGAGCAGATAGAATTGGAGGACAAGGCGTGTACACAGAGGTATGCAAAGGTCCAATTAGAAGTGAGTATAAGAGTTTTCTTTAACTGCTTCCTAGCCAAGTTGGTTTGCATTAAGTTTATTCAATGTGAGTCAGTTTTCCCGGCCTAATTCAAATTAATTTGGCAAATTTGAATTTAAACAGATTTGCTCATCTCTAGCAGCCAGGGAAAACCTCGAAAAAATTAATGGGGTCTGGAATCAAATATCAAACCAACAGAACTTATCCACTTAACTTAATTTTGATAGTGGATATTTATACACCATGCTGCATATTGAGACAATGGCTGAGGTATGTCCTAAATTTGGGTATTAAATCAACCACCTTTTCAGACTTTTTACATATACTTTTTTTTTTTTCAATCATTCTATGTGGACACTGGCCCTACCTCTTGTTTACCTTCCGAAGCACATCAGCATTTTTTACTTCGAGATAAGTTCACAGCACAATAGCACTTTTATACTTTGAGATAAGATCATCATTATATGAGACAATATCCGTCTCCCCATTAGGTTTTTTTTCGGTCATATGTGTGTGTGTTTTTTCTATGTATCCCATTTTTTGGTTTGTGTAGAATGTTCTAGGGCTTACAAGGCTACCGACGTTAAGCGGGGGCGCCAGATCGTCTACAACTAGGGTGTCAACCTCCGCAGTCAGGTAGGGCCACTGTTAGGGCCTTACAGGGTGAGATTAGTCCTCTTGTTCTGAAATTTTTTGAATTTTGAATATATTTATATACATTTTTGTGGATAGTACATGTTTGACGAGCACCTGTTTTATTGGATGCGTTTTTAACAATGCAAATAAAAGCTATATTTTAGAGGTTTTGTTTTTTCTGCTGGCTTGATATTATCTCTAGAAGCCACCCATTAAAGATATGTTAGAATAACGTGACTCATCAAGACATTATATTGTGGCACATGCAGTGATTATACCCAGAATAACGTAACGGCTTCTAATATCAATGCACACAATTTTGCCCTATACATGACGTCTAACATTGCTGATTGCTGCAACTGAGTAACTCGAAAGTTGGGTAGTGCTCACTTTATGAGAGCTGTAATAACTGTCTTTTCTGGCTTTGCATAATTTTTTAAAGAAATAGATTTATTTACTTGAATAAACATGAAAAACAATGCTAATCAATTACTTCAGTGATTATACTTGCATTCTCATTATTTGACTAAACAGATTATTCTTTGAGATTTTTTGGGCAGATTTTCTTGAATTGAAAAGTACCCGAATTGATGTTTATTATATTCTGAGGTCACTCCAGACGCCAAACCACTGATGATCATGTCCAATCCACAGGAGAACCCAATAGCGAGCATTCAATATCCTATAGCGCCACTGTGGTGAAAATGAAGTATTGCACACAAACCAACAGACTGTAATTAATTCACATGCTGGGTTCTTCAGAAGTAGAGACACAGAAAAGTCCTGAATAAGCCCCCTATGCACACGCCTCCCCACCTTTTTTAACCTTATTTATTTTTTCTAATCAGGTATTTAAAAAAAAGAAGAGCGCTAATTGATGGAGCGGTGGATAGATATGGAAGAAAAAAATAACAAAATGCAAAACTAATACAAAATAACCGAAGCGAAGTATTTACAAGCGTGCTGCTCATTTTATGTAGATTTATACAGTGAAATGTAAAATTGGAAGCCGTGACTTAATGTACTGCATTTACTTGCCATGCAAATGCACAGTTCTAGAAAACAATAGACCATTATGAGATACACTTCATACATTCACCCATTGCACCATATTCTAGCTCAGGAAGAGGCAATTAATTGGATTTGACTTTGTGTTAGAGGAACTTTATGATGTATATTTTTATCTAAGATGAAGGGGAGGTCAAAAAAGGGCAGGAAGCCGGCACATAGACCTTCTCATGATAATATATGCTAATTGTTCACAGAATGTTCCTTTAATACTAATGAGCAACTCATGGGAATGAATGATGCCTCAAGTGTCTTCTTCTCTGTATTGACGAGCCATTGGGACATGGTGAATGATCAGAGACGTTCCCGCTTCAGGAAAAAAAACAAAAATAGGTTTTAACTGAAATGTGTCTTCAAAAAATGTCCTATTGTTTAAATCAGGTGTCTGCGTATTTTTTTTTTTATTTTGGCAATGTTTTTTTTCTTCTCATTCCACGATTTTTATTAAAAATAAAAATACCAATCTTGCAATTTTCATATTGGCCACTGGGGCTTTTTGAGAGTCCAACTTCCTGTTCATTCAGGAAATGCACATGTACATTTGCAGCAATGAACATACCATGACGTTATCTTTTGTTTTAAAGCATCTAACGAGGGCGTGTAAATGTCATTGTGAAAGGATGGTGAGCAGTCACATTTCCTATTGTGATTGGTGGATTCTGTATTATAGGCTGTGTATACAGGTTTCTCCTGCCTCTGATAAAACAACCCTAGTGGCCAGTGTGAAAATTGCAAGATTATTAATTTGTTTTTGCTTGCTTTTTCTAAAGACTCTGATATGAAAAAAAATACTAAAAAAAATAAACACACAAAAGGAACAATAAAACAAAGGAAATTTACTAACAACACATTTATGGTATAACAACCTGCACATATCCAGAATAGTAACCTGACATTCCATTGCCCAGTGCTAAATCACTAATAGTTCTTGCTACTATCTAAGAAACCACAGCTACAGCATTGTAATAGCCAGCTCAGCCTTGTGTTGTAATACTATATTTCACCAGCAGTGGCCGCTGCAGAAAAATGCCACATTTTTCTCCAGTAGTAAGAGTTGATTGCCAGAGTGGGGATCAAAAACAGGATTGCTTCAGTGAGAAAGCTCTGTAAATAAAGAAGATGTGAATTCTTGACCTACTATTGTAAAAGATTGAAAATAGTTATGCAAAATAAAATGAAGAACAACAATGCCTACTTAAGGAGAACCTGTTCACTCTTCCAACAAGTCCTTTCTGCACACACTGTCCCTTTCTTCTATTATTCATCCTGGGAATACATAACTAACTCCACTCTTTCCTTCATCAATAGGGTTGACTCCATGTTTATGTGCAGCGCCATGGAATAAATGGAGCTATAATAATAAATAATAATAATAATAATTTTGATCCTTATGTCACAGTATTCCAGTAGGTCCAGCTTCGTTTTTGATCCTTTTTTATTTTTCAGTCAATAGAGGTTTTTTTAGTGCTTTTTTTAGCTGTAAGTAATTTTTATTATTACTATATTGGGGTCTACACCACTTTCAAAAATATTTTTATTCCTTTTTTTTATATCATTTTTTGAGGTGGCAAAATGACCATAAAACAGCAATTCTACCACTTATTTTTTTTTGTTTTGGCACTGCCTGCTTGGGATATATTAAACTTTTTACTATTAGGTTACAGAAAATATTATGCTTTTTTTTTTTTACATTTTCTTAGCATTCTGGAAAAAGTATTAATATGAACTTTTATATTTTTTGCATTAAAAAAAAATAATATATATATATATAGTGTATATATATATATATATATATATATAATATATATATAGAGAGAGTTTCCCTAGTGGACTTGAGCTATATTATATATTTCAGTACTGTAATATTGCTGTGTATTTTAAAATTACCAAACTTCTATGAATTCCAGCAATGGCATAGCTGAGCAAATATGGGAGACACGGTTTCTTCATTAGATTCATTTTTTATATACATTTCTGGGAGGAACAACTCAAGAACTGCCCAATGTTGAGGATTAAGAAAAAGTACTCCAAGATTGTTATATCATGGGGTTTACAAAAAACTTAGAGAAACCGAGTTGTTTTAAATTTCATTTAAAAAATAAATTATACACATGAAAATAAGCAACTGTGTAGTATATCTAATCAGAGAAATATGCTTCTTTCTTCTCCTAGACTGATCTTTCATTCTCAATTCATGGTAAAATGTCTCCAGTGAAGACAGACATTCCCATTACTGAGATAGGAGATGACAGTTAGTGCTTTCAAAATTCTATGGAGGGAGAAGCTAAATGACAGTTACAGTTCTCCATAGAACTTTATGAGCACCAACTGTCATCTACTAGCTCAGTAAGGCTGGAGTCACAGACAAAGTCTAAAAAATCGGACCGTTTTAGACGGCCGATAATCGCACAAATGTTTCCTGAACACTGATCCGTCTGTCATCCGATTTGAATGTGAGGATGCGATATTCTCGCATCTGAGCGTACGTTTGACATCCGTTTGACATCCGTCTGGCGAGATTTTGTCAGTGGCTAGCAAAACCGACATATAATGGATCCAAATGAATAGTTTTTAAATCACAAAAGAAAGAATAGATATATACACATAGAATACACATATATATTATATTATATATATATATAATATGTCATTGAGACATATATATATATATACATATATTTATAGTTCATACACTTCTACATAGTATAATAGCCGCTAATTCAATTGCCGGCTTTTGTGAAATTACAGACCCGACATGAAATGACACATGGTTTACATACAGTTAACCATGTATTTCATGTAGTTTGATATATGGTTTTCACTAACAATTACATGAGTGTATGTGTGCAAAATTTCATACTTGTAGGGGTTAATTAAATGTGTAAATTCGTTGAAAAAAAATGCGTGGGCTCCCGATGTATTTTCTCCACCAGACAGGCAAAGCCAGCGAGTGGAGGCAGATAATAATAGCCTAGGGAGGGTGCATTTATTTTGTGCCCCCCCTGGCTACTAACATCTGCCCCCAGCCACCCCAGAAAAGGCAAATCTATAATTAGATGCGCCTTTTCTGGCACTTAGCCCGTCAATTCCCATTGCCCTGTAGCGGTGGCTAATGGGTTATTAATGGGTTAAAGTCACCTTGCTATTGGAAGGTGACTTTAAGCCAGGTTAATAATTGAGAGTTGTCAATTAAACAACTATCAATTTTTAATCTTATTGTATGAAATAAAAAAAAAAAACACGCACACATTAATTAAAAATTATTTTAATGAAATAAACACACAGTTTTTGACCATCTTTTATTGTACTGGTATTCCTTCGATTCCCTTGTTCTCCTGTAATAAAAAAAACAATAAAACTACATTAATCTTACCCATCTGGTGCTTAGTCAGGTCCAACGCTGTAATCCTTCACAAAGGGTTAACAGGTTAACTGCGGAGAGGAAGTGATTAGCTGGGAAGCTTAATTGATTGTTTCCCAGGCTAATCAGTTCAGTTCAGGTCAGCCGGGGACACCGTACAGCATAAGTGACATCAGAGGGAGTCCCCGGCTGACCTGAACTGAACTGATTAGCCTGGGAAACAATCAATTAAGCTTCCCAGCTTAATCACTTCCTCTCCTGTCAGCCGGGAGAGGAACTCATTCATTCAGGGGTTTACTGCGAGGCTGGCAGCATTAGCTCCGGTCCCAGCAGTAAACATGTTAACATGTTAACCCATTGTGAAGGATTACAGCGCTGGACATGACTGAGCGCCAGATAGGTAAGAATAATGTTGTTTTATTATTTTTTTTTTTATTACAGGAGAACAAGGGAATCGAAGGAATACCAGTACAATAAAAGATGGTCAAAAACTGTGTGTTTATTTCATTAAAATTATTTTTAATTAATGTGTGCGTGCTTTTTTTTTTAATTTCATACAATACAATTAATAATTGATAGTTGTCTAATTGACAACTCTCAATTATTAACCTGGCTTAAAGTCACATTCCAATAACGAGGTGGCTTTAACCCATTATTAACCCATTAGCCACCGCTACAGGGCAATGGGAATAGACAGGCTAAGTGTCAGAAAGGGCACATCTAATTATAGATTTGCCTTTTCTGGGTGGCTATTATTATCTGCCGCCACTCGCTGGCTTTGCCTGTCTGGTGGAGAAAATACAGCGGGAGCCCACGCATTTTTTTTCAACAAATTTACACATTTAATTAACCCCTACAAGTATGAAATTTTGCACACATACACTCATGTAATTGTTAGTGAAAACCATATATCAAACTACATGAAATGACATGGTTAACTGAATGTAAACCATTTGTCATTTCATGTCGGGTGGTTCTGTAATTTCACAAAAGCCGGCAATTGAATTAGCGGCTATTATACTATGTAGAAGTGTATGAACTATAAATATATATATATGTCACAATGACATGTGTATATATAGATATATATATATATATGTATTCTAAGTGTGTATATGTATTCTTTCTATTCTTTATTAAAGCTGTCAGTGTGATTTTACATATAGCCGGGGATGAATTGCTGGCTTTTCTACAGGACACCGGTGCGATTTTATCGCAAGTCACACGTGTGGTCCTTTTGTAATCCGATTTTTCATCGCACCCATAGACTTGCATTGGCGATTCTCGCCTGATAATCGGTGACAATCGCAGCATGCTGCGATTGTCTCGGTCCAAGGAAAACGGCCGAGAAAAAATTGGATGCTGGGAGCTGCTCTATAGATTAACATTTATCCGACTGCAATGCGATATTTCATCGCATTGCAGTCGTCTGTTTTTGTCGCCAGTGTGACTCGGCCTAATGGGACAATCTGTATTTACTGAAGATACATTTTACTTGTGTCACTCTACATTTGAAGGAGCCCCCAGGGTGCTTCATTATATATTACATTAAATTTTCCACATGATATAGAACATAAATATAAAATAAAACGGCTGTGGGACAGGTATGGAAATAAAATAACTGAATCTTAGAACAATTCAATTGGAACATTCTTAGAAAAAAAGAGTAAGAAATGAAAAGGCAGCAGGAAAATCTAATTATATATTTGACTTGGGTGATATCAGCAGTTCTTTCAAACCTTTCATAATTAATGATTGCATTGTTTTTCTTAGGTTTGCTTTATATGGAGACGCAATACTCGTTTCAGGTATTAAGTTTTTCGGTATATGTCCTATATTTGTATGGAACACAATTTCCACATCCAGCAAATATCAATGAAAAAGTCTCTTTTCATTATTCTCCCTCTTCCCCCATAACCCTTAGTCATATAGCCATGTTATTAGTTGTCCGAAGCCATAATATGGTCCAACTTCCTTTTTTTCTTTTTGAAAAATGCTACTTTGCATATATTTTTTTTCACAGACAGTATTGCTTGACCTATGGTAGCTTGGCGCCATCCCTTGAGGAGAAATTTTACCCTCTAAACTTAATAATATGAAGGAACACAGACCATGGTGCCACCACGTGCCGCCATTCATTCATGCACAGGGCTCGTTAAGTATCATTTTTCCATCTATTCAATGTAAGAGGTTTGGTGCTATATTTTCTAGTCAACCATTATCATTTTAGAAAATTTCTTTCTTTCTTCTGGAAGAGAGCTAATTTGCATTTCTTAAAACTAAAGATTGTAGGAAGGAGAAGTAGAAAGGTGAAGGGTATATTGACCTCTAGGGGCTGCCTTTGTTCTATCCCATTAGAATGCAAACATTATGCAGTCACATTAGAACACTGCTCCTTTCATTCATTTGTTGAAAGGATGGAAGAGTTTGATTAAACATCCCAACAATTATGGACACAAATATGCCAGCAAATATCCAGTTGGAGACCTGTTTAATAGGAAATGGTGATGAAAAACAAAGATCCTTTACTACTTAAAGTAAATACACACAATGCTTTTTAGGGCTTGCAGGCTCCCTTATTGTGTAACAGAGGGAGAAATTGAGAAAAGAAAAGGTCTGCGAGGCATGAAGTGCTTTATATGTAGAGATTTGGCTTATAGCTGTCTCTGTTACTTGATAAAAGGGCCTGTGAGCACGAAAACGCTTTGTATGGAAAGATTTGGCTAATATCTGTCTCCAATACTTGAAAATGGGACCTATGAATATGGAAACGCGTTGAATATAGGGACTTGACTTATATCTGTCTCTGCTAATTGATTAAAGGGCCTGTGAGCACGGAAACACATACTGTATGTAGTAACTTGGCTAATATCGGTCTCTGTTACTTGATAAAGGGGCCCGCAAACCCTTAAATGCGACTTATTAACATTGTTTTTGTTAATTGATAAAAGGTGGGTGTGAGTCCTGAATTGCATGGTATGTAGGGACTAACCTAATTTTTCTCTCTGTTGTTTGATAAAGGGGCCTGCGAACACTGAAATGTGTTGTATATAGAGACTTAGCTAATATTTGTCTGTTACTTGATAAAGGGGACTGCGAGCCCTGAAATGTGTTGTATGTAGGAATTTACCTAATTTTTCTCTCTGTTACTTGATAAAGGGGCCTGCGAGCCCTGAAATGCGTTGTATGAAGGGATTTACCTAATTTTTCTCTCTGTTACTTGATAAAGGGGCCTGAGAGCACTGAAATCGGTTGTATGTAGGGACTTAGCTAATGTCTAATCGTTACTTGATAAAGGGGCCTGCGAGCCTTGAAATGCATTGTTTGAAGAGACTTATCTAATATCTGTCTCTGTGACTTGAAAGAGAGGCCAGCAAACACTGAAACGCGTTGTATGTAGATTCTTAATTAATAGAATGTCTTTGTTTTTAATCACTGTTGTGGTTTCTACTACTCTCCAACTGGATGTTTGCACTCATAATTGTATTGTTGGGGGTGTTTAATCATACTCTTCCTTCCAAATATCTGCACACCGGCTTAGCCTAGCAGACCCAGCTGAGGAATAAGGATATTGGTGGCATCTATATCCAGTTTCATGCATACAATGTAGTTGTGCCCATCTTAGCACCACTCCTTAAGGTGTTCCTCCGTAACATTGATCTCTAATTACACAACTACCCCTATGTACTAATTTTACATGAGCAATTTTCTTGTATATTTTACATGCTATCTGATCGTTAATTAGTTTCTGAAATGGCAGAAAATGCCCACTTAAACAGTAATTGCCCACAAAGTTGATGCACCTTCTCTTTCTCAATGATTCAAAGCACTGTCGGTAAATAAAGACCAGTGGTAACCTTAAACGAGTCAGAAACCAGTTAAAGCACAATTAAAAACATCTCTATTTTCTGGATAAGTACTTTAAGACTTGATGTTCATCAAAGATTTTTTTTGTTAAAGGGGTTGCCTAGTTTAAGACACCTTTATCTGGACCCATTAGTCACAAAGTCAAGCACAGCACATCAAAACATTACTTTGGCAGCCCATTTATTTCAATGTGTAATACTTCATTTTTCCTGCGGAGGAGCTGTGGGGAAATTGAATATTTGTCATTAACTTAGCTAATGGAATAAAGCTCGTTCATGAGGTCAAAACAGCAAAATAAAAAATATTTTCACCTCCTTAAACTCCATAAAAATTTTATAAATCTTTTTCTAAATATTTTTGGTTGTCAATTTGACATGATTTTAGCCTTTCAGTATTATATATTTTATTTCTTCCCAGGTCCGTACAAGGTTGGTTTTGTATCCAGCACAATTCCTTTACTAATCTATGCTTTTCTTTCAGTAACTGAAATACAGAAAAGATTTTCTGAGATACAGGTTACATTGTGACAGCTTTCATCTCGCTATTGTATCCAGCTTGTTCATTTGCAAATTAGCTGACAGAATCTGGCATTGACCTTGTACTGTTTTAATATACAAATACCGTCTATTTTATGCACGATGAATGATAACAATTTGTCAGCTCGTCCAGAGCACTTTTCTGAAAGTGGCTTTTATGCATATAATGAAGGCTTCTTCTCTTTTTTTTCTTGTGGGTGACTGATGGTTGATGTCAGGATATCATATAGAGGAGGCAGTGGCTACATAACTCTAGAGGACACTTTAGACCAAGATCTTAGTCTCGGAAACGGTTGCAAAGAATGAAAATTGATGAGTTTTGAAACGCTAAATCGCTCCATATTCTACACTAGATGGTGGCCCGATTCTAACGCATCGGGTATTCTAGAATATGTATGTAGTTTATTTATGAAGATTTAAGAATAATGCAATGAATACACAGGATTTTCCGGGTAAAATATATACATTATCATTACATGTTATTGCTCATAGAACTTAATACAACTGAACGAAATTATTAAACAGATCATCAAAATATATAAACTATTACATGAATATCTAACTGTATTTAAATAAATCATCCAGGGCCGGCGCCAGCACCCGGGCAAGTGCCGGGGCCCTCAGCAGGCTGAGGGGCCCACCTTACATCAGGGACATCGGCACACAATGGGGGCCCGGTTTCTGTGCCAGTGCTGACTCCCGTGAGTGGGCCCCCCCACTTGCTCAGGACCCTGTCATATGTGATACTTATCTCTTCCCGTTCCATCACTGTGGCGTCTTCTGACTGTGACATTCAAATCAGAGGACGCTATGATGTCACGTCTGTGCGCCCTCTGCCTGAACAGTCACAGTGCAGAGAGCTGGAAAATGGCGACGCTGAGGAGTCAGGAGCAGAGCAGCAAGGAGAGGTGAGTATTTCATATTATTTTTTTATGTTTGGAGCATATATAGGGACTATCATACACTGGTATGAGGCCCATTATACACTGAAGCATTGTATATGGGGCCCATTATACACTGGAGCATCATATACGGGCCCAATAATATATGGATCATTATATGGGCACATCATATACTGGAGCATTATATGGAGGCCATCATATACTGTATGGAACATTATATGGACCCCTTTAGGTATTGAGCAATACATAGGGCTCATTATTCTTTATGGGGCTATATATGGGGCCTATTATATACTGTATGGAGCAATATATGGAGCCCATTAAACAGTATGGAGCATTATATGGGGTCCATTATTCTGTATGGAGCAATATATGGGGCCAATTATATACTGTATGGAGCAATATATGGAGCTCATTATTCCGCATGGAGCAATATACAGTTAGGTCCATAAATATTTGACAGAGACAACATTTATCTAATTTTGGTTCTAGACATTACCACAATGAATTTTAAACAAAACAATTCAGATGCAGTTGAAGTCCAGACTTTCAGCTTTCATTTGAGGGTATCCACATTAAAATTGGATGAAGGGTTTAGGAGTTTCAGCTCCTTAACATGTGCCACCCTGTTTTTAAAGGGACCAAAAGTAATTGGACAAATGACTCCAAGGCTATTTCATGGACAGGTGTGGGCAATCCCTTTTTATGTCATTCTCAATTAAGCAGATGAAAGGGCCGGAGTTGATTTGAGGTGTGGTGTTTGCATTTGGAAGGTTTTGCTGTGAAGGAAACATGCGGTCACAGGAGCTCTCCATGCAGGTGAAACAAGCCATCCTTAAGCTGCAAGAACAGAAAAAAAACCATCCAAGAAATTGCTGCAACATTAGAAGTGGCAAAATCTACAATTTGGTACATCCTGAGAAAGAAAGAAAGCACTGGTGAACTCATCAATCCAAAAAGACCTGGGAGCCCATGGAAGACAACAGTGGTGGATGATCGCCGCATACTTTCTTTGGTGAAGAAGAACCCGTTCACAACATCAACTGAAGTCCAGAACACTCTCAGTGAAGTAGGTGTATCTGTCTCTAAGTCAACAGTAAAGAGAAGACTCCATGAAAGTAAATACAAAGGGTTCACATCTAGATGCAAACCATTCATCAATTCCAAAAATAGACAGGCCAGAGTTAAATTTGCTGAAAAACACCTCCAGAAGCCAGCTCGTTCTGGAAAAGTATTCTATGGACAGATGAGACAAAGATCAACCTGTACCAGAATGATGGGAAGCCAAAAGTTTGGAGAAGAAAGGGAACGGCACATGATCCAAGGCACACCACATCCTCTGTAAAACATGTTGGAGGCAACGTGATGGCATGGGCATGCATGGCTTTCAATGGCACTGGGTCACTTGTGTTTATTGATGACATAACAGCAGACAAGAGTAGCTGGATGAATTCTGAAGTGTACCGGGATATACTTTCAGCCCAGATTCAGCCAAATGCTGCAAACTTGATAGGACGGCGCTTCATAGTACAGATGGATAATGACCCCAAGCATACAGCCAAAGCTACACAGGAGTTCATGAGTGCAAAAAAGTGGAACATTCTTCAATGGCCAAGTCAATCACCAGATCTTAACCCAATTGAGCATGCATTTCACTTGCTCAAATCCAGACTTAAGAGGGAAAGACCAACAAACAAGCAAGACCTGAAGGCTGCGGCTGTAAAGGCCTGGCAAAGCATTAAGAAGGAGGAAACCCAGCGTTTGGTGATGTCCATGGGTTCCAGACTTAAGGCAGTGATTGCCTCCAAAGGATTCGCCACAAATATTGAAAATAAAAATATTTTGTTTGGGTTATGTTTATTTGTCCAATTACTTTTGACCTCCTAAAATGTGGAGTGTTTGTAAAGAAATGTGTACAATTCCTACATTTTCTAACACATATTTTTGTTCAACCCTTCAAATTAAACGTTACAATCTGCACTTGAATTCTGTTGTAGAGGTTTCATTTCAAATCCAATGTGGTGGCATGCAGAGCCCAACTCGCGAAAATTGTGTCACTGTCCAAATATTTCTGGCCCTGACTGTATGTGGCTCATTATTCTGTATGGTGAAAAATATGGGATCCATGATTCTGTATGGAGCAATATATGGTGCCCATAATACTGTATGGAGCATTATATGTGGCTCATTATACTGTATTGAGCATTATATGGGGTCCATTATTCTGTATGAAACAATATATGGGGCTGATTATTCTGTATGGATCACTATGTGGTGCCCATAATACTGTATGGAGCAATAAATGGGGCTTATTATTCTGTATGGAGCACTATATGGTGCCCATAATACTGTATGGAGGACTATACTGGCCAATTTCTGATCTATTGTAGAATTTACAATAGATATCACTCATGTAATGTAAGAAGTGAAATCTTTGGCATTGTACTATACCTATATTTTTTTGCAGTATCTGTGCATCATAAATTGTGGTATGTGTTTAAGGGGCCCACTGAGACTCTTTAGCCCGGAGCCCACGAAAACCTGGAACCTGCCCTGAAATCATCGGACGAAAGAAGTACATCGACACTATAATATATTTGTTATTCAGTAAACATGACAGAAGTACATCACACTGTGACTGACAGAACGTGTTCAGTAAACGTGAGTGAACTATGTCGCACTGTGACTGAGAGAACTTGTCCAGTAAACGTGACTGAACTACATCACACTGTGACTGACAGAACTTGTTTAGTAAACATGAGTGAATTACGCAGGGCCGGCGTCAGCACCCACCGCCGCCCACACACATCGTGCCATCATGTCGCAATAATTATTTTCCCCTCCATTTGATCATTTTCCCCTCTATTTGCTCTCTAACACAGGTTCTGTGACAGTCCCTGTGACGTTGCTAAGGCCGCAGTCGGGTATCCAAGGGGCATGCCCGCACCACTCCCCCAGCAACACCCACATCCAATCCGGAGGCAGCCGGGTGCGACCAATCAGCGACGCGGGATTTCCGTTACAGACAGACAGAAATAGAATATTATATAGGAGATATCGGTATATGCCTAAAAAATAACAGAGGTTCTGAGAACATTTTCTTTCTCCTATATAGTGATTTTTTTTTTAAATAGGTGATTTTTTAAATAGTATCCTAAGAAACTAAGCATCATGCAATATTGGAAAAATGTTAAGATTACATTTTTTATTTTCTGAACAACCACTTTAAGAATCGATGGTTTTATTTTATTAAAGGGGTTGTCTGGATTAAAACCCCTTATTTTGGACCCATTAGTTACACTGTACATGTCTTGCTTAGAAGGACCCTTCACATTGGAGCATTACTTTGGCAGTACATTTATTTCAATGTGTAATATTTCATTTCTCCTGTGGAGGAGCTGTGGGGAAATTGAACATTTGGCAATGGCTTAGCTAAAGGAATACTGCCGATTCCTGAGAACAAAATTCCAAAATAAAGACTATTTTGACCCTTTATAGTCCTAAGGAGGAGCTGTGGGGAAATTGAATACTTAGAATTGACTTGGCTAACAGAATATAGCTGCTTCCTGTTGGTCAAAACATTTCAGTGCCAATTCTGTGCCATAGGATGTTCCAATCAGCATTAAAATAATTTGGCATATATCAGAACAGCATGGCTAGTAATATGAACCCCAGATTATTCTGGCAACGTAGTAGACCATCAGAACCAAATATAGAGCAATTTTCCCCTATTGACGAAGCCATACGCGAAACGCTCGTCGGGGCCTCTGGCTGCCGCACTGTGATCACTTATTCAGGTTTGTGTGCACTTGCACTTTACATATATACCATGCCTATTAACTTGCATAATACCTAATGGTTACACAGTACATACACAGCATTTGCACTTTAGGTTGTGTCTATTCATCTGTCCAGTATCTGATGGTCAGTTAGATTAGTACATGCACTTGCACCTTATTGTTTCTGAGCCTACCCTATATATTCAGAGTTTAATAACAGGACAGTTTAGGATAGAACCCCTTTTTGTGACTTTGTAAATCTAATGCACATTAATTTATTTTTTGGCATAGGTATATCTTTTATCAGTATGATGAAATCTTTCTTTATTTGCACAGCACTTCATCCACCAATTATGTATATGTTCATCCAATAATGCTCTTCATTTGATATTATTTATTTAACTGTTTGGACATTTTTTATATTTTGGATTCATTTTTTTTGTATTTTTTTCATCTGTATGGTCACACGCTGGCAGTTTCTCTTGTTTTTCATCTCCTCTATTTTTGTGTAATTTGAAAGATATCATCGTTTAATTTTTTTTGTATTATGAATAAACTTTATCAATTTTATATGTGTTTAGCACTTAATTTTTCTTTGTAGTTTTTTTTCTGTTTTTGAAGCTTGCCCTTATATAATTGTAGTCTCATCCTCTTCTTTTAGGAATTAGCAATCTAATGTGTTTTGATGGGACTTAACTAGGGCTTATTTGCCCAATGGCCACTTATATCGAGACTAGAACTAAGCTAGATCCTTTGACAAGTCTGCGTTTATAGACCCAAAATAAAGTATTTAACTATTATTTTTACATCTTCAAAACTCCATGAAAGAAATTAACAATCCAACCCTTGCCAGTCCAAGTGGGCTTAGATGGGCATCAGTAGTATGAGTTAACATGATTTATTCTAGTCAATCAATTGGAAAGTAGAGTAGACAATTGAATAACTTTCTACAAACCAACATATACCTGGAGACAACAGTTTTTCTTCTAACACATCCCAGGTCCAGGAACCTTGACAATTTAACTGAAAGACACTTATTTATAATGAGCCTATTCCCTTTGAAAGGCACATTGATTACCAATTTCCCATATTTATTTTTCAGTGCCAATTCTGTGCCACGGGATGTTCCAATCAGCATTGAAATAATTTAGGCATATTTCAGATCAGCATGGCTAGTAATATGAACCCCAGCTTATTCTGGCAACATAGCAGACCATCAGAACCAAATATAGAGCAATTTTCACATCTCCAAAATCCACGATGGAAATAAACCATTTCAGTTTCCCGACTGGTAATAATGCACCTATATGATGTGCGATAAGACTATTATAAATATGTATTGGTGATAAATGTCACGTTGTCTTCTTCGCACCTTCAATTGCAGCTTTGGACATGTTACGTGACTTTTGTGTTGTCGATGTTATAAGAGAAATCATGCTTTAAGCATACTGGGGTCAAGCAAGCAGAGACCTGACTGAAATCTATATTATTTTCTAATGGATGTCTGACAGTTTCACATTACAGAAAATGACACTGATGTGGATTCAGTGAATGGGCGAAAAATTAGTGGTTGCTACACGGCTAAGTTCACCAGCCAGCCCACAATCAGGGTAATAGAGGATGTGAATTGAAATAAAGATGGACAGGTGCGTACAGTCCTCCGGCATCCAGCGGTGCATTGCAATAAACATATGCATCCTAAAAATGGGTTTGAGAAAAAACATGTAGACATGGATGGATGTGTGCTAAAGATGGAATAATCGATTTGCAGTACTTTGATCCATCGGGCAGGTCAATAATCTGTGACCGCTGGATGGGAGACCTGCAACTCTCTTCTTAACTCCTGGCATTCTTGGCTTTTCTTTTGGCACTATGTCATGTGTGCATCACGCCACAACAATGATATTGCACCAGCCCAGCGAATCAAAAAAAGATAAGGAAATGCTAGAAGAAGATTCAGAGGGCTTCCATCCAAAGGTCACAGATTACTGACCTGGCCAATGAACTGGAGTCCTGCAAATCAATTGTCCTATCTCTAGTCTTCTAGTGTACACCCACCATAGAGAAGACAGGATCACAAAAAATCAACATGAAGAATACTTGGTGCTGTACAATGTCACCATACTTTATATCAAGTATTGGGACAAGTGTGTGTGGTGCATGTTGCCCCATCCAGTTTATTTCTTACTTACAACCCCTAAAGGCACCTGTTGAAGAAAAAGATTTTTCCACAATTATGCTGCTTTCTGAAGCCACATTCCTCAACAACCATTTTTCACTCCCCTATGTGAAGGAGCTCCTCAAAATTCAGTAGGTTTAGCGGCATCCTGGTGATTTGCTACCTCTTCCAGGAGTCCATGAAGTTTCTTATTTTTCCAAGAGAGTTGGCCTGTAACAGTTCAAAATTCTATGGTGAAGGAATTAGGCTAAATCCACCCAAACAAAAGAGATAATTGTCAATGGAAAAATCAATGAGCTCATTGTTTGGCTGACACCTCTCTTTTGACTCCCCCATAAACAGGGACACTCAGCTTGTCTGAGGACTGAGACAGCCAGTGCCAGTGTAATCTGTGTAATCCTCCAAACCCCTATGGTGGCAGCTTATCTCCCAGGGAACACTCCCAGGGAGCAAAAGGATCTTCTGTTGGAAATCCGACCTGCTAGATCCCTTTTTTCCCTGACATCATCTGTTGGGGAAGTATCAAGAAACTCCCATACACATTAAACTGATACCCAATATTGGTATCTGTTGCCAACATTAGTCTAATGTGTATGGGGGCCTTAAACTGATTAAAGGCCACCCTGCCTAAAGGCTACATATCAGAAATGTAACTTGGCTTACTTTCAAAAGTAGACATAGAGATAAAAGTTGTATTTGTACCCTAGAGCAATTTACCACAATTTTTGATTAAGTTTGTTTGGGACTATTTGTACTGGTACCATTTGTGAACTAGTGTTCTATATATTGGGTTGATCAACTGTTATGTACCTCCACTGTACTGCCATACTAGTGCACGTATTTCATGTGATTGTTTAGTGCTAAATCATGTGTGATGTGCAAAGGTGATGTAGGGGCAAATGCCCAGAGAGACAAGGAATCTGTAGACCACCCCAGTTATACATTTTGTGCCACCAGAATGTCTGTGATCCAGACAACAAGGTCTACCCATAAATAAGAGTGTGGGAAAGAAGTTAGGAAATCTGCTTGAAGATGGTGAGCAACATTAGGGGCGACCATCAGGGATGCTGTAGCCAGACGACACCAGGAACGTTAGGCCGGATACTGAAGAGAATAGTGACTAAACAACTGCTGTAAGTGAGCCACTGGAATGAACGTTTACCATCCTCCCAGTGAGAGAGAGTGTGACGCAAATAATAGATCTAGCAGCTGTGGCTCTAAAGGCTTTGGTCTAGTGAAGCCTACGAAGCACAAGTGGAAGTGAGAGAGATCTCGGCGCTGAAAAATTAATACTTGTTGATTTTTTCCAGTAAGTTTTTGAGAGAGACTAAAGGGTATGCCACACTAAACAAGAACGCTAACGAGATCGCTAAAAAACGTCACTATTTAGCGATCTCGTTAGTGACGTTGTTGTGTGTGGCATGTAGCAACGACGTGGCCCCTGCTGTGATCTCGTTCATCGTTCACATCGTTCTGGACCCTATTTTTATCGTTGGCGTCCCGCTGGTGAGCATATATCGCTGAGTGTGGCACCTTTTTGTGAGCGATGTGCAGTGTTTTTGTACCGCCAAAGTCGTTAAGGAGATCGTTAACGGCGATAGCGTCGTTAACGAGATCGCACAGTTTGGCAGCTACTAGCGACATTGAAACGATCCCGCTAGCGATCGCATTAGTATGCGTCGTTATCGTGATCGCTAGCGGGAACGTTTAGTGTGGCAGTACCTTTAGTAAAGTTGTTTTGAAAGCCCTTTCAGAACGTCATCACTCCTCCACGCTGGCCTAAGTAGGGAATCACTAGCCAAGGCCTAAGCGGCCTGTTTCCTATAGTGCAGCCTACACCATCCTCAACTGCCTCTCACATGCTCACATTCTTAATCACATATACATACTAGAGGTATAATAGTTACCTATAATAGTTACCTCGGGATTCTCCATGACCAGACAATTCCTCACATTGCATGTTCATGGATTTTTCTTTGTGCAGACACGCTCTTCCCGCTTCCCTCAGAAGATGCCAAATATTAGTTAAGGTCTTTCCCTTAACCTCATTTTGAAGCTCCCTGAGAGTCTGAATGCAGGGAGTATGTCACTGTTTTTTACTAGAGAAGAAAGCTCAATGCCAGGAGAGCACCAAAAGGAAAATAAAGCACAACAGGACAAGTATTAATATTAGTCTTACATCATTTGAGCAAGATACCTTCTCTCTATTAGTTACACATGCCCTGGCACATACATGATGACCAGTTATACAATTATATAAAGTAATTAAATGTTATTTTGACTTCAAATCATATTATTATCATATTCTTGTTGAAATGCAATAACATAGAAACACTACATGGACACAGGCAATCTGCTGGTGACTATTGATTCCAGACACTGATATAAAGATAACATCCCGATCTGGTATTATTTATTGGAATCCACGTTTCCTTAAGTTGATGTTACTGAGCTGGAGTGAACTACTAAGAATCCTCTTTATATTATTGCCTCCAGCAGCCTCTTCTGTTTCTGCTGGGTAAGCAGTTCTCAAATAGCGTTACAAGAAGCAGATGTGACCCACATTATTGATGGTGACCATGGGTTAAGGGTATGCCACACTAAACAATATCGCTAACGGGATCGCTAAAAAACGTCACTATTTAGCGATCCCGTTAGCGATATTGTTCAGTGCGGCAGCTTCCAGCGACGAGCTTCCTGTGTGATCTCGCTCGTCGCTGGAATCGCTCCGGACCCTATTTCATCGCTGGCGCTCCCGCTGGGTAAGTATCTAATCGCTGTGTGGCACCTTTTCTTAGCGATTTAGCGGTACTTTTGTACCGCTAAAGTCGTTAAGAAGATCGCTAACGGCGATAGCGTCGTTAACTATATCGCTAAATGCGGCAGCATTTAGCGATATAGAAACAATCCCGCTAGCGATCTCATTAGTATGCAACGCTAACGAGATCGCTAGCGGGATCGAGTAGTGTGGCAGTACCTTAAGAACACAAACTACATTGTGGATATTAATCTTTCCATTCCAATCTGCATGTATAATATAAATAGAAGTAGATTGTCTCCAAATTTCTTAACCCTTGCAATGAGAGTAAGAAAATTACATATATATATATATATATATATATATATATACTAGTTGAAGAGCCCGGCGCTGCCCGGGCATAGTAACTATGGTTAGTTATAACAAATTATAATGATTATATCTATATACAGTACAGACCAAAAGTTTGGACACACCTTCTCATTTAAAGATTTTTCTGTATTTTCATGACTATGAAAATTGTACATTTACACTGAAGGCATCAAA
>JARQOD010000001.1:450209484-450233288 GCA_033576555.1 Oophaga sylvatica
ACCACACATCTACACAAGTTCCTTGTGGGGTCTATTTGCCAAAATGGGGTCACTTGTGGGGAGTTTCCACTGTTTAGGCACATCAGGAGCTCTCCAAATGCGACATGACGCCCCCAGACCATTCCATCAAAGTCTGCAATCCAAAACGTCACTACTTCCCTTCCGAGCCCTGACGTGCGCCCATACAGTAGTTTTCTCCCACATATTGGGTATCAGCGTACTCAGGACAAATTTGAGAACAACTTTTGGGGTCCAATTTCTCCTGTTACCCTTGTGAAAATAAAATATTGGGGGCGAAAAAATCATTTTTGTAAAAAAAATAAGATTTTTTATTTTTACGGCTGTACGTTATAAACTTCTGTGAAGCACTTCGGGGTTCAAAGTGCTCACCACACATCTAGATAAGTTCATTGTAGGGTCTATTTGCCAAAATGGGGTCACTTGTGGGGGGTTTCCACTGTATAGGTGCATCAGGGGCTCTCCAAATGTGACATGACGCCCCCAGACCATTCCATCAAAGTCTGCAATCCAAAACGTCACTACTTCCCTTCCGAGCACTGACGTGCGCCCATACAGTAGTTTTCTCCCACATATTGGGTATCAGCTTACTCAGGACAAATTGGACAACAACTTTTGGGTTCCAATTTCTTCTGTTACCCTTGTGAAAATAAATATTGGGGGCGAAAAAATCATTTTTGTAAAAAAAAAAAAAAGATTTTTTATTTTACGGCTGTACGTTATAAACTTTAGTGAAACACCTGGGGTTAAAAGTTCTCACCACACATCTAGATAAGTTCCTTGAGGGGTCTAGTTTCCAAAATGGTGTCATTTATGGGGGTTTCCACTGTTTAGGCAGATCAGGAGCTCTCCAAACACGACATGGCGTCCAGCCAATTCTGCATTGAAAAAGTCAGACGGCGCTCCTTCCCTTCCAAACTCTGCCATGCACCCAAACAGTGGTTTACCCCCACATATGGGGTATCAGCGCACTCAGGACAAATTGCACAATAACTTTTGGAGTCTTGTTACCCTTGGAAAAATAAAAACTGGGGTGAAAAGATCATTTTACGGCTCTACGTTATAAACTTGTGTGAAGCACTTGGGGGTTCAAATTGCTCACCAAAGATCTAGAAAAGTTCCTTAGGGGGTCTAGTTTCCCAAATGGGGTCATTTGTGGGGGGTTTCCACTGTTTAGGCACATCAGGGGCTCTCCAAATGCAACATGGCATCCAATCTCAATTCCAGCCAATTTTGGTAGGAAAAAGTCAAATGGTGCTCCTTCCATTCCGAGCTCTGCCGTGCGCCCAAACAGTGGTTCCCCCCCACATATGGGGTATCAGCGTACTCAGGACAAATTGTACAACAACATATGTGGTCCAATTTCTCCTGTTACCCTTGGGAAAATAAAAAATTAGTGACTAAAATATAATTTTTGTGGGAAAAAAATAGGATTTTTATTTTCATGCCCGGGCATTATAAACTTGTGTGAAGCACTTGGGGGTTCAAAGTGCTCACAAAAGATCGAGATAAGTTCCTTAGGGGTCTAGTTTCTAAAATGGGGTCACTTGTGGGGGGTTTCCACTGTTTAGGCTCATCTGGGGCACTGCAAACGGAACATGACCCCCATCAACGTCTGCATTCCAAAACGTTACTACTTCCTTTCCAAGCCCTGCCGTGCACCCAAACAGTTTCCCCCCCCCACATATGGGGTATCAGCGTACTCAGGACAAATTGGAAAACAACTTTTGGGTCCAATTTCCTTGGGAAAATTCAAAAATTTGGGACTAAAAAATCATTTTTGTGGAAAATTGTTTTTTTTTTTTTCACACCCAGGCATTATAAGCTTTTGTGAAACACTTGGGGTTCAAAGTGCTCACAACAGATCTAGATAAGTACCTTAGGGGTCTAGTTTCCAAAATGGTGTCACTTGTGGGGGTTTCCACTGTTTAGGCGCATCAGGGGCTCTCCAAACACGACATGGCGTCCAATCTCAATTCCAGCCAATTTTAGTTTGAAAAGTCAAACAGCGCTCCTTCCCTTACGAGCTCTGCCGTGTGCCCAGACAGTGGTTTTCCCCCACATATTGGGTATTGGCGTACTCAGGAGAAATTGCATAACAACCTTATCTGTCCATTTTCTCCTTTTAGCCTTGTGAAAATAAAAAAAAAGTTTGTAAAAAATAATTTTTGTGGCTAAAAAGTTAAATATTCATTTTTTCCTTCCACGTTGCTTTAGTTCCCGTGAAGCACCTGAAGGGTTAATAATCTTCTTGAATGTGGTTTTGAGTACCTTGAGGGGTGCAGTTTTTAGAATGGTGTCACTTTTGGGTATTTTCTGCCATATAGACCCCTCAAAGTGACTTCAAATGAGAGGTGGTCCCTAAAAAAAATGGCTTTGTAAATTTTGTTGTAAAAATGAGAAATCGCTGGTCAACTTTTAACCCTTATAACTTCCTAACAAAAAAAAATTTTGGTTCCAAAATTGTGCTGATGTAAAGTAGACATGTGGGAAATGTTATTTCTTAACTATTTTGTGTGATATATTTCTCTGTTTTAAGGGAATAAAAATTCAAAGTTTGAAAATTGCAAAATTTTAAAAATTTTCGCCATATTTTCGTTTTTTTCAAAAATAAACGCAAGTTATATCGAAGAAATTTTACTTCTAACGTGAAGTACAATATGTCACGAGAAAACAATCTCAGAATCGCGAAGATCCGTTGAAGCGTTCCAGAGTTATAACCTCATAAAGAGACAGTGGTCAGAATTGTAAAAATTGGCCCGGTCATTAACGTGCAAACCACCCTTGGGGGTGAAGGGGTTAAGAACTGCCCGGCCCAGTACCGAGTACCCCACGGCCCTGGTGGGAACTCCAGAATCATACTTGAGCACCCACTTGAGAAAGGAGTGCCAGTCAGCCTTTTTGATCCACGAAAATTTTTTAGGCATTTGTGGAAAAAATGCTGCAAAGTAAGAATGCTTTCAGATATAAAATTATAATGTTTTTTTTTTCTAGCAATTCACAAGATGCAAAGTGAATGAACAAAAGTAAAATCTAAATCATATCAATACTTGGTGTGAGCACCCGTTGCTTTGAAATCATCATCAATTCTTCTAGGAATACAGGAACACTTGCACAAAGTAAGGGATTCTGTACTATTATAGTCAGGTAAATTAGTACATATTATGTCCAACATGATGATCATTATTTTGACATGTAGGCTGAAACACAACAGTTACGTAGGAGGCTTAAACCTGGGTGAGTGATACATAAACTGTGATACAAAGGTGAGGTTATGAAAGACAAAACCATGTCACAGCTGTGGCAAGACTGAGGATAGCACCCAGGGCCGGCGCCACCACCCGACACACCCAGGAAAGTGAAGGGGCCCTGAGATAGTGAGGCCCATGAGTTGGGGGGATACAGGGCCCCCCATGCTTTAAACTGTTTGAAATACTTACCTCTCCTTGTTCCTCGCTGTCTGCAGGCCCTGTTTCTTCCTCGTCTCCTGACTTTGTGATGTTTCAGGTCAAAGGGCACGATGACGTCACTACAGCACACCCTCTGCACTAAGTAGTGTAGAGGGTCAGAAGAGGCTGAAGAGAACAGAGCTGAAGAGACCGAAGCTTCAGCCAGCAGGGAACAAGGAGAGGTAAGTATTTGATTATTTTTTATGTATTGACCCCATTCTCTATGGAGCATTACATGGGGCTCATTATTGTGCATCGAGAATTATATGGGGCCAATTCTCTATGGAGCATTATATGGGGCCCATTATTCTTTATGGAGTATTACATAGAGCCCATTCTCTATGTAGCAATTTATTGGGACAAGTCTATATGGAGCATCATATAGGGCCCATTCTGTATGGAACATTATATGGTGCCTATTCTGTATGGAGCATTATATGGGGAACATTCTGTATGGAGCATTATATGGAGTCCATTATTCAGGATGGAGCATTATATGTGGCCCATTATTCTGTATGCAGTAATATATGAGGTCCATTATACTGTCTGGAGCGAGGACTACATGGTGATCATAACACTGTATAGAGCGAGGACTATGTGGTAACCATAATAATGTATGGAGGACTATGTGGTGCCCATAATACTGTATGGAGGACTATATTGTCCTGGCTAAAATTAAAACATTTGAATCCCCCAGGGCATGCACTATGCGCGGAGAGGATTTGCTGTTTTCTGAGCTATTGTAGAATTTACAATAGATATCATTCATGTAATAATGTAAGACGTGAAATCTTTGGCATTGTACTATATCTATATTTCTCTGCCATATTTGTGCACCATGAATTGTGGTATGTGTTAAAGGGGCCCACTGAGACTCTTTCATCAAGGGCCCACGAAAACCTGGAGCCGGCCCTGACAGCAACACCAAAACAACAAGACACAAGGCATCTATACTGCATCAACAAGGTCTTTGCTAGGCGAAGATTTTAAAGCAGCCTTGGATTTCAAGATGTGCTGTTCAAGGTCTTTAGAAGAAGCACCAAAAAATGGGCAACTTAAGGCTTGGATGATCCACCTCACCAGGTGAGCCTAGTAACATGAAATACATGGGGTTCTTCAATCATCCCCGGCTGCCCTGACAAACCATTGCACCACGGGGGGGAGGGGGCGATTGTGCAACAGAAGTATCTGTATCTCGCGAACAAGAGAATCAGCAATCTGAAATTGGAAATTATTTGATGGGGTCTCAATATACATTAGACTGTTGTCTGAACACATCGATATCAATGGGTTTGGCAGATGTTAGTCTAATGTGTATGTGGGTTTTTATGTGGACCATTTGCCGCTATCCTTGAGACGAGGAGATAAGTAGGTCTACTTGTCATGGTAAAAAATTCAGTGCTTGTTGGACTAGTGGAGATTGTCAATCAGGGAAACAGTATATTGTGTATTACGCCATACAAAGAGTTTAGAATGGAGTCTTCTCAAGTCATTTAATGGAATGGGATCCAGTATGGACAAAAGTCCTCCTGATGATAGTCAACTTTATGTTGCACTTTTAAGCAGCAAGATATATCCTAGTTTTTAATGTAATGTACTTGAGTAGTCAGCACTTGACTCCAGAATATTGAGAAAAGAGGACCTACAGTAGATCAATAGGGCATCTTCTCTCTCTAGATCCTACTGGAAGAATATGAAGTAATTCAGCTTTGCAATAAGGAGGGGCAACACCTGGAAATGCATGTCTGCAAATGGAGTTTTAGGTTTGGCTTTTTATTCAAAGTCATGTGGCAATAATCGTTAAAGGGGCAATATTGTCTTTCAGGATTGTTACATCCAATACATGGTGTCAGAGATCAAGTTGTCTTCCTCTTGAGGAGGTTATTTGAAAATTCGGTACATAGAGGTAAATAGTCTTAATCGATGTCAACGATTCAGCTTGTCGCCTTACCCCTGTATCTGCAATATACCCTGTCTTGGGTTAAATGTCTTGTTAGTAACCCATCCACCACAGTGCAGCAGGTGACCATGGCGGCCTACCTCACCCAGCTATACTCCAGGATCCATATGTGTAGGACAAGAAAATCCTCCAATAAGAAGTCCATGTACACCATGAAGCGAATTTTCATATGCAAGCCTCTTAAAGTGACAATGAAATCGTTTTTATGTCACGTCACTCAGGGAAAGCAGGTACCGCAATAACTCTCCGCATCTGAAACCAATGACAGGATTTGATTAAAAAGTAACAGCGAATGTAACACATTGTGAACGAATTATGTGCATGTCGATCACGAGCTGGCACTAAAATGGGGAGTGTGATTATATGCCATGACACGAGGTAATTTGGTCTATATGGTAATGTCACTGATCAGATTTAGGTTTTTAGATTATAGGAACTGGTAACCAATATTCATCAGCACACGACGTCCTGTTTCTTCCAGTTAAGCTGCTGTAGGTAAAAATGAGGTTGATTCAAATCACGGAAACACATTACATTTCTATACCCGCTTTGTATGTCGTAGTGTCATCTAAAATCAACATTTGCATTGGATTTTTGGCATCAGATGTAATAGGAGACATAAAATATAGCCACAAGTTGGTACTGTAAAGTATTACATGAGCCAGATTAAAAACATATTGGCCCCTGATTCGCCTTTGCATCTGTTTTTTTGTCTTGTTTTGTGTGTTTTTGTTTTGCCCCTTTTCTTGTTTACACCCAATAGATTTTCTGTTTGCGCCCTTTTTTTTAAGTCTATTTTATATGTGACTTCTCTTTTTGTTTCCACTTTGTTGGCAGAGTTTAACAATTCAAGATGTTGTCGGCTAATTAATCAATTGAGACTTTTTTTTAAAAAAATTGCATAATTTGGTGCAATTTCATTCCAGTCTTCCCCCAGTGTTTTCAAGTATGTCAAAATTTTGGCTCAATTTTTGCAACTTTTTGCAAGAACAGTTCAAAGCGAGGAAAAAAGTCAATTTTTTTACTTTGCTCCAAGTTCACGAAATACGTGTACGATTTCGATGAATTTGGTACCAAAACAGCAACTAATATCATAAGACAAAAAAGGAAAGCAACCTAATAAAAAGACAAATGAATCCAGTCCATTGTGGTTTCAGCTGCTTATAGATTATAGACTGATTACAGACTGTTCAGCAGCACACCCGGTGGACAGTCTTTGTATTGCAAGTCAGATTTGTGTATATGTATATATTTATAGCCACAAAATTTATTATTTTGGACTGATACACTTGAATCAGCTGCCAGTTTCAAATTGCATCAAATTAAATTTGCTCCAAATCAAATCTGCCAAAAAAAGACATTTAAGATGCATTGAGGCCTATGGCCAAGATGAGGTTCTAAAATAATAAAAGATCATGCCCACCTGTCTTAAGCCGATCCCTCAACTGTCCTGCCACCGTAGCTCCCTGCTTGGTCTTCCACTTGCTTCTGATCAGTCTTAAGATCGATCTTCTTGCGTCGTCAAGTGATCACATGAGTCCTTATCAACATTGGAGAATAAACGTTGAAGACTGACCCAGAGACCAATATGAAGAGGGCCAGGCAGGGAGGTGGGTGTGATGGCAGGATGGGTAAGTGATGGACCTAGAGCAGGTGAGAATAGTCTTTTATTATTTTTAAATCTCAAAAAAATCCTGAAAAATTGTGGCCAGCAGGATTTATACACATCAATTCGATCGTCTCTAGTATTTATGGATGAATGACATCTTCACAGTGCACCAGGTGGCCATGCTCGGTACTGCAAGTCAAATCTAATTACAATATTATATATATATATATATATATATATATACACAGTATTTTTTGGATTATAAGAAACACTTTTTTTCCCCCAAATTTGGGGGAAAATGGGGGTGCATCTTATAATGCGGATATACCTTACTGGCCACAGTGGAGCAGGAACCCAGGGTCGCTGCTGGAGCAGGAAAGAGTGGAGCGTTGCTACAGGCCGCAGGCTGGGATGGGGGGGGTGTTCGGGTGTCCGGTGCTGCGGGTGTCCACCGCTGCAGGTGTCTGCGCTGCAGGTGTCCGGTGGTGTGGGGGCTCTGCCGACATTTTGTGAAAGGCCAGAGCCCCCGCAGTTCCATGGTTTCCTATGCGGTGGACTCCGGGAAAATGGCTGCCGAGGGCGGCGCATGCGCAGATGGAGATCTCGGCACCAAGATCTCGGGAGATGAGATCTCAGCGCTGATCTCAGCCCTGTACACCAGCATCGGCGGACACCTGCAGCACCGGACACACACAGCACCGGACACCCGCAGCGGCGCACCGCACATCCGAACATCCCCTCATCCCAGCCTGTGGCCTGCAGCAACACTCCACTCTTGCCTCCTCCAGCAGCGACCCCGGGACCCGCTTCACCGCAGCCACCACCCCGGTAAGCAATAATCTTATAATCCAGAGCATCTCATAATCCTCAAAATACGGTATATATAATATAGCAGGTCTTGCTCTCTCCAAATCTAGTTGCAATCCTCAGATCTAAAGACAACACTTTACATGACTATAGCCACAGGAAACAACAAATAATTCTAGCGGATTCTTCCTACTTGACAATTAAAATCCATTTTATTATTTAATGTTTAAAAAAATATATTCCATTTAGCAGAAATCCTTGTTGTACACAGGGGGATCAGAAAAAAGAGGCACACTCAGGGCCGCCATCAGGGCATTACAGCCCTGACTGGCGTATGGGGCCCGATCAGCAGAGGGGGCCCGCATCGGGCCCTGTCACCTCTACCATCGGGCCCCACTGCCCTGTCCCCAGCGGCAGGATTCTTTGTGCCTAGCAAGTAACTGAACCTGCGTCCAGGACGCAGGTTCAGTCACTCTATTACCGTGCGGGCCCGCACAGTAATAGTTAACGCTGTCAGCCAATCGGAGGCTGGCAGCTGACGTCAGCGCGCACGTCATTGTCAGTTGCCGGCGAGTGCGCGCTTTCTCTGCAGTGTGGATCGCTTGCCGCTGGAAAGCGGCAAGGTAAGGAGAAAGGTTGTTTTTTTTGTTTTTTTTTTAATGTTGCAAGCGGCAAAGCTGGAGCCCCGGCAGAATGAAGATGGGGCAGGACTGGGGGCAGAATGGAGACGGGGCAGAATGAAGACGGGGCAGGACTGGGGGCAGAATGAAGACGGGGCAGGACTGGAGACAGAATGGAGACTGGGCAGGAATCAGCATGGAGACGGGGCAGGAATCAGGATGGAGATGGGGCAGAATGGAGACTGGGCAGGAATCAGGATGGACACGGGGCAGAATGGAGACTGGGCAGGAATCAGCATGGAGACGGGGCAGGATTGGAGACACTGGGGGCAGGATGGAGACGGGGCAGGATTGGAGACACTGGGGGCAGGATGGAGAAGGGGCAGGATGGAGGCGGGGCTGGATTGGAGACACTGGGGGCAGGATGGAGACGGGGCAGGATTTGAGACACTGGGGGCAGGAGTGGACATACAGACAGGGGGCTGAATGAAAGACATGAGGCCAGAATGGGCAGAATGAAAGTCATGGAGGCATTATTGGAGACACTGGGGGCAGGATGGAGAAGGGGCAGGATGGAAAAGGGGCATGATTGGAGACACTGGGGGCATGATTGGAGGCACTGGGGGCAGGATTGGAGGCACTGGGGGCAGAATTAGAGACACTGGGGGCAGGATAAAAGACATGGAGGTAGGGTTGGAGATAGATGGGGCAGGATTGGAGACAGATGGGGCAGGATGGGGAGATCATATGGGGCAGAATGGATACTCATGAGGACGGGCTGGGAGAACATATGGCTGAAGCCAGGAATGAGACACACAGGGCCAGGATGGGGAATATTATTACAATAGGGGCTAATTATGGGATAATACTGCAGTGATGTATTTATTTTATTTTTTGAGTATACTGTTTTAAATGGGGGAAGGTCCTGTTAATGTGCAGAGTGACACTATGTCACCTTTTTTTTCTTCATCTGATGTATTTTAGAAGTTGGGAAAAAAATAAGTAATGTGTTCTGTAATAGGAGCTCTAGATAGCTGTGTTATTTCCTGCAGAGACGAGCCCTGGCTGGAAGAAGTGATGGCGGTCTATGCTGGATGAAAGATGAAAAGCAAAGATGAAGGACTTCACCTAGAGACGTCACTGGTGAGTCAGTGTTACTTGTACACTGACACTACACACTGTATACAGAGCTCCTGTGTACAATGTCACCGGTGATTACTGTATTACCTGTACACAGACATTGTATACTAAGTACAGATCTCCTGTGTAGAATGGCACTTATGGTGATAGTATTGTGTTTTTTTTTATTACTGATCAGTATTGTAGTATTCAGTCACTATGTGATGGTAATATATGGTCTGGTCATGGTGTGGCGGTATTTGTTCCTTGTATGTGCTATTATTCGGTCACTGTGCGGTGGCAATATGTGGTCTGGTCATGGTGTTGCGGTATTTGTTCCTTGTATGTGATATTATTTGGTCACTTTGTGGTGGTAGTATATGGTCTGGTCATGGTGTTGCGGTATTTGTTCCTTGTATGTGATATTATTCGGTCACTTTGTGGTGGTAGTATATGGTCTGGTCATGGTGTGGCGGTATTTGTTCCTTGTATGTGCTATTATTCGGTCACTGTGTGGTGGCAATATGTGGTCTGGTCATGGTGTTGCGGTATTTGTTCCTTGTATGTGATATTATTCGGTCACTTTGTGGTGGTAGTATATGGTCTGGTGGTATTTGTTCCTTGTATGTGATATTATTCGATCACTGTCGTGGTAATATGTGGTCTGGTGGTATTTGTCCCTTGTATGTGGTGTTATTGGTCATTTTAAAAATTGAAAAATAAATAAAAATATACCTAAAAATATACCTAAATTGTATTGGATATTTTAACAAATATTTAATAGGTTACAGTAGAGTAGAACCCGGCCAAAAGTGTCCACCGTGTTATGGTGGCGGCTTAAAAAATCTTTTGGCCAAAACTAGATCTGCTGGCTATATGTGTGATCTGGTGATGGGAACTGTTATTGTGTGATTGGTGACAAGTGGAGTTTTTCCAAGAGAGAGTAGTGGGACTGTGGACAGTTAGAGGGTGTAGGCGGGGCTGGGGAGGAGCCTGGGCGGAGTCTCAAGGGGGCCCCGAAAATTTTGCCAGTATGGGGCCCTGAAATTCCTAGTGGCAGCCCTGGGCACACTGCTGCTTTATGCGTGCAGACAACACGTTTCGACCTTCTTAGGTCTAGGTCCTAGGTGCTATAAGAAGACATAAGAATGTCGAAACGCGTAGTCTGCACGCATAAAGCAACAGTGTGCCCCTTTTTTCTGATCCCCCTGTGTACAACAAGGATTTCTGCTAAATTGAATATATTTTTTTTAAAGATGAAATAATAAAATGGATTTTAATTGCCAAGTAGGAAGAATCCGCTAGAATTATTTGTTGTTCCCCGTGGATATAGCATCATGGGCGTGCCTCTCCCATTTCAACTCCGTGCGGCTTCCTGGCAGTAAGTGGATCTCCTAAAGACGACAGACTGGGTGAGCTGGCTATAAGTTTTCTTGTTTGGCTTTACATGACTAGATCTTTTGGCTAGCTTAGTAAATTACCCTTATACATTACAGCTAAATTATTGCATGGCACCTATCATTTTCAATGGACAATTATGTAAACCAAGAGTGAGTTTCTCAGAGTGGGAGCTGCTCTCTCTTATTGGCTCTCCTATCTAGCTCACAAGTAGAGTTGAGCGAATTTGTTCGGATTTGGTCGCTGAATCTGAATATGCCATATCCAAACCATATTCGTGCCGAATGGATGTTTGATGATCGGTTCCGAACATATTCGGTAATTTCTGCTCCCATTGACTCTAATGACGTTCGGCAGTGTTCGACAAATATTGCAAAAACAATATTTGCTGCCGATCGTATTCGGAGCGGAATCCGAACAAATTCGCTCAACTCTACTCACAAACCCTTCACAGTCTGCTATTCACATCACAACCACCAGGTGGCCAAATATAGAGACATATAGCATAAACATCTCCTGACAGAGTATCCCAAAACTGTGTTTTACTATGCAAGCTGGTTTGCTGGCAAAAATCATCTCGGGCTATGCCAAACTGATAGAAAAGATAAGAAAGGACACGTCTGTAGGTAGATTATTTTGATTAGAATTATTCCTTAATTTGGGTTGGCATGAGTACCAGGCAAACCTGAAAATAAACTGGCCCCATTTTCGGTGGCAATGAAAGCATAAACAGAAATCTGGATTCTGAGCCTCGCTGAGGACAGATCATTTAAGAATCCTCACAGTATACGGAGCTGTTCTTCTTCAAGGTCTATAGAAAAGAAGATAAATTGACGATGCTCATAGATAAAGCGGAAGGAAAGATGCTTTAATCCATATATTACAAGACACTCTAACCTTCATATTCCAAGCAAGTCTAATTACCTCCATAATCCAGGTCATATCCAGTAGATGAAGCACAAAAAAGTATATTAATGATTGGATTTGGCAGCCCTCGATCGTCGAGCTGTTTGACATGTACACAGATCTGCCATATGGTGAGCAGAAGTTTGCCAGGAATGATGTGTGACGCGTCTTCTCTATCCACCAATTCATTACTCATTCCAGACAACATTTGCTAAAGCAAATGAGCCAAGTAGCAATTTGTATCATGTCCAAAGGTAAAATAACATGACTACACGTAGGACACACGATCCAACATTGTGATAATGGGTCTCATTATATTACCCCCGACAGCTGTGCAGGGAAGCGTCAATGTGAATCCTTCTACTTGTAAGAAAAAAGATTTTCTATCTATCTCTATCTAATCTATCTATATCTATCTATCTATCTATCTATCTATCTATCATATCTATTATCATCTATATTATCATCTATCTATCTATCTATCTATCTATATCATCTATCTATCATATCTATCTATCTATCTATCTATTATCATCTATCTATCTATCTATCTATCATCTATCATTATCTATCTATCTATCTATCTATCTATCTATCATATCTATCTATCTATCTATCTATCTATCTATCTATCATATCTATCTATCTATCTATCTATCTATCTATCTATCTATCTATCTATCTATTATCTATTATCTATCTATTATCTATCTATCTATTATCTATCTATCTATCTATCTATCTATTATCTATCTATCTATCTATCTATCTATCTATCTATCTATCTATCTATCTATCTATCTATCTATCTATCTATCTATCTATCTATCTATCTATATCTATCTATCTATCTATCTATCTATTATCCATCTATCTCATCTATTATCTATCTATCTTATCTATTATCTATCATCTATCTATCTATTATCTATCTATCTATTCCAAAAAATAGGCAACACTCCACAGGTAGATAGAAAAAAATGGATATTTTATTATACCCACATGTGACTGCAACGTTTCGGCTCCATGAGCCTTCCTCAAGCAGTGTCTAACATATAAATGTGGTTTTTTTTATAGGGTCTATGTCTCACAACCACTTTATAACCAATTAGTTAAATACAGACATATAATCTCATAGAATGTATTCATATTTTACAGTAATGCCATATATACCTCTTATCATCTTACATGACACTTAACAGCTGTGTACTCTTTTGTATTTCTATGTATTAACCATATCGCTCACTGATTACTCATATTGGTAGAGCACAAACAGCTGTGATCAAAAATTATGCACAGAGGTACTCACTTATCCAGAGGAGCTATGCTGCACATGGAGGACGCTGAAATCGCCATGTTGGTCTCTCTTACTATCTCTCTGCGCATGTCTCCTATGTAATTGAATGTTTCACTGGCCTACAGCCAATCAAAACTGCTGTGTGGCATTTTCCACACTGTGCATGCACACTACGGCAGTGTCAGTGCCAAGGTGCCATCTTGGATGTGGCAGACTGCACAAACTCACAGAATATGCAGTCTATGCATTTGTGTCTGCTCAAAAACGAATTAATATAAACGAACCCTCATGTATGACCCCTTCTTAGTGTCTGATATAGCTTTTGCTCACTTCTTCAAGAAATAGTACCTATGTCTGTCCGTCAGACATAGAATCCAAAATGACTGAAATACATTAGTCCGGTTCGTACTCAAATGGAGATATACCCATCTTGTCCACCCTGGTAAGTGGGACAGTTCCCTTAGTTGGGTCACTTCCCACTACCTATGACAAACGGGGGAAGTATTCCGCACCCTTTGTGGCACGGGTCCCTCAACCCCAATGTCTTAAGATGGAGATGTTCGATCCCCAGTACAGAACCTTTTGACTAGTTAGGATTCCATTTACAATAAAGATATGTCAACAGATATTCATGAAGTTCAAGTTTTTTATTGAGCACTTTATACAAGGGACTCTGCGCAATTGTAGGAAAAATAATAGAAAAAATAACAGAAAAAATTATTTTTCCTGAATGCGTCCTCCATCTCAAACTTAGCTCCCCAGACATCAGTTTCTCTTCTTGATATTAATATCCACTAAGAAAAAAAGAAAATATAGAACATTATATCACTAATTTTACCGATCATAATCTATAACTACTAATGGATAAATAAGAAGCGGATACCCTATTGGGTTGCAAAATTAAGTTTAAAGTCTACATTTAGACCCTTAGGTTTCAAAGTATTAAGTTCATATATCCATTGCAATTCTTTTTTCTTCAGGAGACCAATTCTATCTCCCCCTCTCCTCTGTATAGGGACCGCATCTATTAATCTGAACTTTAATTGTTTTTCCGTATGTTTTAATTCAGTGAAATGTTTTGAGACTGGAAGATCCATTCTTTTCTTCCTAATTGTGTATTTATGTTGGCTTATTCGAGTTTTGAAGTCACATGTTGTCTCGCCTATGTACCATAACTTGCAAGGGCATTCTAGTAAATAAACTATATACTCAGAATCACACATCTATCTATTATCTATCTCTCTATTATCTATCTATCTATTATCTATCTATTATCTATCTATTATCTATCTTCTATTATCTATCTATCATTATCTATCTATTATCTATCTATCTATCTATTATCTATCTATCTATCTATCTATCTATCTATCTATCTATCTATCTATCTATCTATCTATCTATCTATCTATTATCTATCTATCTATCATCTATCTATCTATTATCTATCTATCTATCTATCTATCATCTATCTATCTATTATCTATCATCTATCTATTATCTATCTATCTATCTATCTATCTATCTATCTATCTATCTATCTATCTATCTATTATCTATCTCTCTATTATCTATCTATCTATTATCTATCTATCTATTATCTATCTATTATCTATCTATCTATTATCTATCATCTATCTATCTATCTATCTATCTATCTATTATCTATCTATCTATCATCTATCTATCTATTATCTATCATCTATCTATTATCTATCTATCTATCTATCTATCTATCTATTATCTATCTCTCTATTATCTATCTATCTATTATCTATCTATCTATTATCTATCTATTATCTATCATCTATCTATCTATCTATCTATCTATCTATCTATTATCTATCTATCTATCATCTATCTATCTATTATCTATCATCTATCTATTATCTATCTATCTATCTATCTATCTATCTATCTATCTATCTATCTATTATCTATCTCTCTATTATCTATCTATCTATTATCTATTATCTATTATCTATCTATTATCTATCTATCTATTATCTATCATCTATCTATCTATCTATCTATCTATCTATCTATCTATCTATCTATTATCTATCTATCTATCATCTATCTATCTATTATCTATCATCTATCTATTATCTATCTATCTATCTATCTATTATCTATCTCTCTATTATCTATCTATCTATTATCTATCTCTCTATTATCTATCTATTATCTATCTATCTATTATCTATCATCTATCTATCTATCTATCTATATCTATCTATCTATCATCTATCTATCTATCATCTATCTATCTATTATCTACATCTATCTATTATCTATCTATCTATCTATCTATCTATCTATCTATCTATCTATCTATCTATCTATATTATCTATCTATCTATTATCTATTATCTATCTATTATCTATCTATCTATCTATCATCTATCTATCTATCTATCTATCTATCTATTATCTATCTATTATCTATTATCTATATATCTATTATCTATCTATCTATTATCTATCATCTATCTATTTTTATCTATCATCTATCTATTATCTATCTATTATCTATTATCTATCTATCTATTATCTATCATCTTTATCTATCATATATTATCTATCTATTATCTATCTATCTATTATCTATTATCTATTTATCTATCTATCTATCAATCTTTTATGGATCTATCTATTTATCTTTCTATCTATCTATCTATCTATTTATCTTTCTATCTATCTATCTATCTATCTATTATCTATTATCTATCATCTATCTATCTATCTATCTATCTATCTATCTATCTATCTATCTATCTATTATGATATCTATCTATCATCTATCATTCGCTTTTCACCAAGCGCTCATCCAGTATATACAATCTGCATATTATAATTTGGCAGCTCCTATTTATATTGACCCTTAAGGACACTTTTATTAATTTATAAAATAATCCGGGTCTGAAAACAGAAAACTGAGTGTTGCTGAGTGAATTAATCTGCTGATTCCAGTCTGTCTAAATAACGTCCCCTGTTTTATCAATTACTCTGAAATGCCTTCCACAGTGCGAGGATCAGATGAAGGTAATGTGTTCGCCATTTGCAAAGTGTTATATGAAAGTGCAGAATTCTGCGGAAAGTTCTGATGTCTGCACAATTATTCTATCATTCTATCATTCTACAAAAGTCAAAATGCTTTTGAAATGTATTTTATGAAATCATTGACTGCGGCTAGAGGGGGGCCATTGCCTAAATGATGCCTTCTGACTCATTATTCGCGGGAGCCAGACCCTCTGCTCGGCAGTGGCGATATTTTTATATTGTATATTTGTATCATGCATAGCTCTGTCCTCTTAAGAAGTCTGTGGCCGCTCGCTACTGTGCAATCCTGTCTGGAGAAAGTTGATGCAGCAGACATGAGCGAGCGATAAGAGCATGCCCACTTTGTGCATCCCCGCTAGTTGGGCTCTTGCAGAGTCAGTGCGGACCTGCAGGGCCAAGGATAAAATTCGGGCAGTGTGTTGTGCAAGAGAGAACTCTCAATAAAGCTAATGGAAAGTATGGAGGATGCTAATTCAGGGGATGGAACAATGATCTGACCCAAGGACTATAGGAAGTGATGGAACTAGTCCGGCGCCACTCCCAGCTGGCCTCATGCGGCACCTCTCTAGGTGATTGGCAGGTCAACTAACAAGAGCCCGGTCACTCACCTGGAGCTGTGCTATGAAAAGCCAACTTGGGGCAGTGCTGGACTTGCCTCGTGCGGCTAGAGTCCCTTGCTATGTTTTCTCTGAAATGCCAGACAAATAGCAGACAAAAATTTACCTGGCTGCAATTATGCAATGGTTTGGGTAGCATGAATTGCATAACAGGTCTCTTTAATATGAAATTATGAGTTTGATCTTTGCACACTCTCATTAGATGCTTCAACACAAAATATCGGGACTGAGTCACTCTGTTGCTGCTAATGTGCATGTGCATTTCCTGAAGAACAGGAAGTATGAAAGTAAAATGGCCCCTGTGGCCAGTATGAGAATTGCAAGATTTCTGATAATGATCTGGGAAAAAAAACATTCTTAAAAATAAACAAATAAAATAATTTTAACCCAAAAATATAATTGAAAAAAAAAGATATTTTTCTGATGTTGCACTCTCTCTAAATAGATCCCTGTTATAACTGCTCAGCCTAATGCACCTTCTTTTTAGGCCTTTTCACCTTAGAAATGACATTGTGGGCTAATAAAAAAATGTCAGAGACAATGAATATGGACTTATGGATTATGGACTCCTACTCTAGCCATCAATCACAGCCTTCCAACACTCATATATGCTGGAATGGTGAACTTTCATAACACCTCCACATTTTTATTAGAATATTGTCAGAATATGGAGTTCCCCTTTAAACCTTGAACATTTGAAACTCCATTTTGCGGTTAATTGAAGTGTCAAAGTCAGAAAATCAATATTGATATCAAAGATTAGAGGGATAATTATGAGATGTCTCCTACCCCAGCGGTTAATCACAGCAATCCTCTGCTTCTTTGTGTAACATACAGAATCACAAACAGGTATGGAGGGGTTGGGAATGGTGGATCTTCACAGCAGGACCACCACATCATTTTTTTTGGGGGGAGTGAAATCTCTCACAACTGAGTGAACTTCTTCAATAATACCAGGACCTTGTGATAAGGTGACCCTAAATGTAGATTCCCCTTTAACCCAACCATTATAGGAAATTGTAATTGTAATTCTTCCACTATTGATTTTTTTTATAGGTCGTGCCACTTGTATAGAACTTGTTGCATCATTTTTCTTCCATGGCCGGTAAGAATCACGGTGATGTTGTTCGCACTCTCATCACCACGGTCACTGTAAATTGATAATATCCATTAAACTCGTAGCGTTAAAATAATAGTGTATACTGCCACGGTCACACAAATACATTAAAGCGTGTCACTTTAATATGTTCCCGGCAGGATCGGCAATTTTATCGAGCGCTTTATGGGCTGGTGTACTGAAGCACAACTTCACGGCATAGTTCCATTTTTTTTTTCTCCTACTTCTGTATTTGCGCTTGTCTCATAAACCACCATACGTTCTCGTTCTGGGTACTGACCCTTTCTGTCTTTTTCTACTGAACTTCGGATTTAAAATGCTTGACTTGTCATTTTTTCGCACTTCAACATATACTAAGATAAACTGAGGCTCTTCTTCTTAATTCAGATAGATGACTAACTCAAATAAGTTTAAAAAAATATATAAAAATTTTAAATTCTTTTTAAGAGCGTAGTCCTTTTAATCTATCTGACGTTGTGCCCAATGGGGTGGAGCATACATAATTCTTCCCAACATTTAAATTAAAAAACATTTAAGTCCCACCCCATGGAATGTCACCCAAACCACACCCCTTTACTGGTCCTTTTAGCTGGACTGTCCCACCAAAATTAAGACCCATTGTTATGCTGCGCACCTTAAACACAGCACATTGTCATTTTTTTTGCTTGGGTTGTTTATATAAAGAGAACATCCAAAAAATAACCAGTAAATAGACTAAATTCAAAATGTACAGCTTCTATGAGTCTCCATGGTAACAGACTACAAACAATGTAGTCTGATCGTAAATTCATATTTCTTTCCATCAACTTAGGGTCGTTTGTAGTCTATTACCAGGGAGACACAAACGCAAAACTCAAAATTATAGTTTTTCAGACCTTTGCAAATATACGTATTTTTTTATTGCAGATTCCGTGGAAAAAATAAAAAAATGGAAATGTCCTCATCCTCTAAAGTAGACCTGTCACCGGGTCAAAAGTGGCCTGTTTTTGCTCTTTTTCTATTCCCACTGCTCTGCTGAGTGTTCAGCTTTTTTCTTTTTTAAAATTCGACATACAGTTCCAGAGATATCTGCCTTTTTATTTAGTGTGAATATTTATGCCATGAAGCCTAAAGACACGCCCAAGAGGATCTTTTGAGCCACGCCCCCTGGGAAAGACCTTAAAAATTAGCAATAAATAAAAAGGCTGATACCTATGGGACCGTTTGGTGGATTTTAATAAAGAAAAAGCCTGAATACTCAGAGGAGCAGCAAGAGTATAATAAAAGTAATAATTAGACACTTGACCAGGTGAAAGGTTTTCTTTAAGTTACTAATGATACTTATCTTTTGTATTTTTGTATTATAGCACCCCATAACCCATAATCCTTATTAAGAAGGATTATGTATTAATTTCTCTCTAAATTGCATGGATTGGGGAACCCCAGACAACTGGATATGATTATATAATAATGGGCATAGCTGTTACTCTCTAGGGCATAGTAGCCAACTTGGCTTGTCTAAGTTTAAAGGTGAAGTGCATTTAGTAATCACTGCTGATGAAATGAACATGGAAAGTGCATAATGGAAAGAGTGTTGGGCAGTCAGTGTTGGAAAACAAAGTAGAGGCCAGAGAGATCAACACACAGTACTAATGACCTAAACTCCCTTACTAACCAGGGGTGAACATGGTAGAATAAGGGTCATATCATAAGATCACCATGCCTATTTGTCTTCAACTTGATTAAAATTATATCCTAATTTCTTCCTACGTCTCTACTACCAAAAAGAAAGTAATTTAGAAAGGATACATTTGGAAAATATTTCTAGAAGTTAAATATAATTTTCTAATGTGCCGAATTACATGTAACGTATATTTAGTGTAGAGAAGTGAATCATACATTGTGCATATTAGAGAGCTGCTCTGTGAAGGTCACTTAACTAAACAAACCCAAGTGCGGAGGAAGTGACAGGGTGGGGGAGTGCTTTACCAGACAATATTCTCTTCTGTATAATGATTCACATAGGGGAGGTTTTAAATGTGAAAATTGAATTTAGCAATAGACAAAATATGTTTCTTGCTTTAAAAAAAATACAAAACAAAAAACCTTATTCATTCAGACATCGTACTAAATAGAACGATGGCAGCAGATATCTAGGAGGGTTTGGTTTTGGATGCAACCTAATCAAATTGTAAAATATGAGATTCACAGTGATGAATATTTGCTTTATCCACAGCTTCCTGGTATGGAGGAGATGGGAGTTCATATTTCATTGACACGACAACTGATATGGTGATTTTTCACACTTGTCAATTATCTTTAGAAATATGAAATGTGATGAACCAAAAAAGAATAAAGCACCGAAAAGCTGAAAATCTGGCAACTATTATTATCATGTCTCAACAACTAAAAATATTTTATCTATTTATCTAGCATCTATCACTATATTATCTATCTACCTACGTTCTATCTATTTATCTATCTATCCATCTATGTATCTATCTATCTATTATGTATCTAATATCGATCTATCTATTATATATCTATTATCTTTCTATCTTTCTATCTATCTATCATCGATCTATCTATCTATCTATCTATCTATCTATTATCTATCTATCTATCTATATTATCTATCTATCTATCTATTATCTATCTATCTATCTATCTATCTATCTATTATCTATCTATTATCTATCTATATTATCATCTATTTATCTATCTATCTATCTATTATCTATCTATCTATCTATCTATATCTATCTATCTATCTATACTTCTATCTATCTATCTATCTATTATCTATTATCTAATATCTATCTATCTATTATCTATCTATATCTATTATCTATCTTATCTATCTATCTATCTATCTATCTATCTATCTATCTATCTATCTAATCTATTACTATCTACTTTATCTATCTATCTATCTATCTATTATCTATCTATCTATCATATCTATCTATCTACTATCTATCTATATCTATCTATTATCATCTATCTATCTATCTATCATCTATCTATCTATCTATCTATTATCTATCTATCTATCTATTTCTAATCTATCTATCTATATCTATCTATCTATCTATCATATCTATCTATCTATCTATTATCTATCTATTATCTATCAATACTATCTATCTATTATCTATCTTATCTATCTATCTATCTATCTATCTATCTATCTATCTATCTATCATCTATCTATTATCTATCTAATCTATCTACTATTATCTATCTATCTATCTATCTATCTATCTATCATAACTATCTATCTATTATCTATTATCTATCTATCTATTACTAATCTATCTATCTATCTATCTAATTATCTATCTATCTATCTATCTATCTATCTATCTATCTATTATCTATCAAACTATCTATCTATTATCTATCTATCTATATTATCTATCTATCTATCTATCTATCTATCTATTATCTATCTATCTATCTATTTCTATCTATCTATATCTTCTAATCTATCTATCTCTAATTCTATCTATCTATCTATCTATCTAATCTATCTATCTATCTATCTAATCTATCTATCTATCTATCTATCTATCTATTTCTATCTATCTATCTATCTATCATCTATCTATCTATTATCTATCTATCTATCTATCTATTATCTATCTATCTATCTATCTATTATCTATCTATCTAATCTATCTATCTATCTATCTAATCTATCTATCTACTCTATCTAATATCTATTCTATCTATCTATATTTTAATCTATCTATCTATCTATCTATTATCTATCTAATCTATCTATCTATTTTATCTATCTATCTATCTATCTATCTATCTATCTATCTATCTATCTATCTTATTATTATCTATCTATCTATCTATCTATCTATCTATCTATCTACTATCTATACTATCTATCTAATCTATCTATCTATCTATCATATCTATCTATCTATCTATCTATCTATCTATCTATATCTATTATCTATAACTATCTATCTATTATCTATCTATCTATCTATCTATCTATCTATCTATCTATTATCTAATACTATCTATCATATCTATCTATCTATCTATCTATCTATTATCTATCAAATCTATCTATACTATTATCATCTATCTATCTATCTATCTATCTATCTATCTATCATATCTATCTATCTTATCTATCTATCTATCTATCTATCTATCTATCTATCAACTATCTATCTATCTATATCTATCTATTATCTATCTATATCTATCTATCTATCTATCTATCTATCTATCTATCTATCTATCTATCTATCTATTTCTTCTATTATTACTATTATCTTTTACTACCCCATAAAACTACCCCTTTATCTTTTATTATCTATCTACATCATCTATTTCTATCTATTTAAATTTCTATCTATTTATCTATCTACATCTATTTTTATCATCTAATTTCAATACTATCAAACTTTCTTCATCTATCTATTATCATTATCTACTATCAAACCTATCTTTTCTATTATCTATCTATTTTTCTTCTATCTCTATTACTACTATCTATAAAATTAATCATTCACTATCTTTTTCTATCTATCACACTATCTATTATCTATCTATCATCTCCCCTATCATCATCTATCTATCTATCTAATCATCTACATTTTCATTATTACTACTATTACCCATACTATCCATATGTATATATTTTTTTTTTTCTCAAATTTCTTATCAAACAACAAAGTGTTTAGATAAATTTTTCCTTTTCCTTTTAAAAGATGTCGTCAAGATATAACTTTTTATTTACGAGATTTTTTTTTGCTTCCCTTTAAAGCAAGGGGATTTTTAGTTTTCAGAAATAAAGACTAAAAGGCGGAATTTTTTTTCATTTTCACAGGGGGAGAGGATGGGGGGCTGATTTATTTAGTTGCATATTCTCGAAAGGTGCGTATGGGTACAAATGCATTTTAAAGGGAAAAACTCTGAAAAAACTCAGTGTAATAAAGTGCCGTATAAAGCCGGTCTCGCGGGATTTGAGGATAGTCTTTTAGCCCCCTTTATCCTGGGGATATTAATCAGCATCAAGTAATAAAAACAAAGCTCGGATAAATTGATACAGGAAGGGGAAACCTTTTATTCTAACACGGCGGAAAATGTCAAAATAATCTGCTACTTAAGAGATCTCCCCCATTTTTAAAAATTCCCTTATAATTTTTTTATTATTTTTCAAAAAAAAAAAAAAAATCATCACTTGGAAACTGGCATTCTGAAACCAGCATTTCCGTAGAGAAAAGTCTTCCTTAAAAAAAATTTATGTTAAATTTTTTTTTATAACAATAGAAAACGAGGAAGGACTCGAATGCTCATTTTTGCTTTTAAACTTTATTTTGAGGGGGGGCTTGGACGGACAGACATTTGTCAAAGTATACAGTTCCCAAAATTTAGAGCACCAACTACCTTTTATTCTAAGGAAAGTCGTATTTCCCCGGGAAAACACTTTTACCCCAAATTTGGAAGGGGAAATCCTGGAAATTCCCCAAAAATTTAAAAAAATTAACCCCATTTTCAGCTTGGGGAAACACACATTTTAGGGGTTAAAAAAAAATTTGGGCAAACCCATGGCCAAAGCCCAAATTATTTTGGGAATTACCGATTAAAAAATTCGGCCACAGAATTTTTCCCAAAAAATTATTATTTTTCCAGGTTTCGTCAAAACCCCAAAAAATAAGGCGAGGTGGGAAAAATTAAATGAAGAAAAAAAATAAAAAATAATTGTCATCTCTAGGGATTGGGTTAATTTTTTTTGAAAACTTTTAAAATTTCGGAAAAAATTTCTTAAAAGGCCCGCCGCTCAGTTATTTAAACTCACGCGAAGTGAAGGTGG
>JARQOD010000001.1:450233388-450262046 GCA_033576555.1 Oophaga sylvatica
ATTATAAGTACGGCTAATTGGGGGTATAAGACGGCTCATATGGGGGTGCATTATAAGTACGGCTGCATATGGGGGGTTAAGTAGGCATATGGGTGGTCATTAAGTACGGCTGCATATGGGGTATATTAAAGTACGGCTGCATTGGGGGTCATTATAAGTAAGCTGCATATGGGGGTGCATTAGTAAGTGCTGCAAATGGGGTGCATTATAATAAGGCTGCATAGGAGTACAATATAAGTAAGGCTGCATATGGGGTACATTATAAGTAGGTGCATATGGGGACATTATAGTACGGCTGATTGTCATTTAAAGTACGGCTGATGGGTGCATTATAAGTAGGCTGCTATAGAGTTTATGTAGGCTGCATATGAGTAGATAAGATACGGTGATTGATGTATAAGAGTAATAGGGGTCATTATAAGTGCTGCCTATGGGGTATATAGGTACTGAATGGGGGTGCATAATAGGCTACATATGGGGTGCATTATAAGTACGGATAATAATGTAGTAGGTGCATATAGTACGGCTGCATATGGAGTACATTTAAAGTGCTGCATATGGAGTACATTATATGAGTACGGTGCATTGGAGTGCATTATAAGTAAGGCTGCATATGGGGCATTAATAGTAGTGGCATAAGGTACATTATAAGTAGGCCTATGGAGTGCATTAAGTACGCTATAGGGTACATTATAAGTAAGGCTGCATATGGAGTATTATAGTAGCTGCATATGGATGCATTATAAGTAGGCTAATACATTAGAGGCTCTATGGTACATTATAGGGCGCATGAAGTGCATTATAAGTGGCATATGGATAATTTAGTACGGCTGCATATGGAGCATTATAAGTAGGCTGTATGGGACATTATAAGTACGGCTGATATGGATAATTTATCGCTGCATATGGGGTATATAAGTACGGCTGCATTGGGGTGCATTATAAACGGCTGCATAGGGGGCATTTAAGTACGGCTGCATGGGGTCATTATAAGTACGGCTGCATATGGGTGCATTTAAGTAAGGCTGCATATGGGTGCATTATAAGTAAGGCAATGGATAGCATTCATAGGTCTATAGGGGGACATTATAAGTACGTATATGGGGGTGCATTTAAATAGGCTATATGGGGCTTATAAGAGGCTATGAGTCATTATAAATAGCTGCTATGGGGACATTATTAAGTGGCTGCTATAGGGGTGCATTATAAGTAAGGCTGCATTGGGGTATTAAGTAAGAGGCTGATGGGGGATTATAAGAAGGCTGCATATGGGGTGCATTATAATAAGGCTGCATATGGGGCATTATAAGTAAGGGCATATTGGGGGTCATTATAAGTAGGCTGCATATGGGGTATTAAATAAGGCTGCATATGGGGGCATTATAAGTAAGGCTGCATATGGGTGCATTATAAGTGGCTGCATAGGGGTCATTATATAAGTGATATGGGTGCATTATACGGTGCATATGAGTAGTCAATTAGGGAATATAATAGTGCATATGGGGATTAAGTAAGGGGATATAGTGGGTGCATTATAAGGGTGCTTAATAGGGGCTGCATATGGTTATAATAAGGCTACTATGGGGTGCATTAATTAGGCTTATAGGGTGTATAAGTAGGCTACTGGGGTGCATTATAAGTAGGCTGCTATGGGTGCATTATAAGTAGGCTCATGGGGTATTATAATACTCGCTATGGGGTGCAATAAGTAGGCTGCATATGGGGTACATTATAAGTACGGCTGCATGGGGGTGATTAAGTAAGGGCATTGGGTAATTATAATAAGGCTGCTTAGGGTGCATTATAAGTACTCATGGGGGCATTATAATAGTATTGGGCATTAGTAGGCCTATGGGGTGCATTATGGGTCTGATGTGGGGGTCTATAAGTACGGCTCATATGGGGTGCATTTATAAGTAGCTGCGTTGGGTTATGAGTGTAATGGTGCATATAGGGGTTATAGTAGGGTGCATATAGGGCTATGGGGTGCTATAGTGGGCATATGGGCTTATAAGTGGCTCATAGGGTGCATATGGCTGCATATGGGCATATAGGGTGGCATTATAAGTACGGTGATATGGGGGTGCATTAAGTAGGCTTGCATATATGGGGGTGCATTATAAGTATGGCTGCATATGGGGGTGCGTTATAAGTACGGCTGCATATGGGGGTGCATTATAAGTACGGCTGCATATGGGGGTGCATTATAAGTACGGCTGCATATGGGGTGCATTATACGGCTGCATATGGGGGTGCGATTATAAGTACGGCTGCATATGGGGGTGCATTATAAGTACGGCTGCATATGGGGGTGCATTATAAGTACGGCTGCATATGGGGGATAGTGCATATAGATTAAAGCTGCACATGGGGGTGCATTATAAGTACGGCTGCATATGGGGTCATTATAAGTACGGCTGCATATGGGGTGCATTATAAGTACGGGCTGCATTAATGGGGTGCATATATGAGTTAAGGCTGCATATGGGGGTGCATTATAAGTACGGTGCATATGGGGGTGCATTATAAGTACGGCTGCATATGGGGTGCATTATAAGTACGGCTGCTATGGGGTGCATTATAAGTACAGCTGCATATGGGGGTGCATTATAAGTAGGCTGCATATGGGGTGCATTATAAGTACGGCTGCATATGGGGTGCATTATAAGTAAGCTGCTATGGGGGTGCATTATAAGTACGGCTGCATATGGGGTGCATTATAAGTACGGCTGCATATGGGGGTGCATTATAAGTACGGCTGCTATGGGGTGCATTATAAGTAGGCTGCATATGGGGTATAGGCATTATAAGTACGGCTGCATATGGGGTGCATTATAAGTACGGCTGCATATGGGGGTGCATTATAAGTACGGCTGCATATGGGGGTGCATTATAAGTACGGCTGCATATGGGGGTGCATTATAAGTACGCGTGCATATGGGGGTGCATTATAAGTACGGCTGCATATGGGGTGCATTATAAGTAGGCTGCATATGGGTGCATTATAAGTAGGCTGCTTGGGGTGCATTATAAGTACGGCTCATATGGGGGTGCATTATAATACGGCTGCATATGGGGTGCTTATAAGTAGCTGCTTGGTGCTTATAGAGCGCATATGGTGCTTTAAGTGGCTGCTATGGGTATATAAGTAGGTGATATGGTCTATAGTAGGTGCTATGGGTTAGTACGGCTGCATATGGGGGTGCATTTAAGTAGGCTGCTATGGGTGATTAATAGTGCTATGGGCATTTATAGGCTGCTATGGTCATATATAGGCTGCATTGGTATAAGTAGGCTTGGTCATTAAAGTGGTGATTGGGTGTTAAAACGTGCATATGGTATTATAGTAGGCTGCATATGGGTCATTATAAGTAGCTGCATGGTGCATTTAATAGCTGCTATGGTGATTATAAGTAGCTGCTATGGTCATATAATAGCTGCAATGGTACATATAATAGGCTGCTATGGGCATTATAAGTAGGCTATGGGTATTTAAGTCGGCTGCTAGGTCATTTAGTAGGCTGATTGGTATTATAATAGCGCATGGTCTATAATAGGCTGCATATGGTCTTATAGTAGCGCATGGGGATTAGAGCTGATGGCTTTAAGTAGGCTATTGGTCATTAATAGGCTGCATGGTCTTAGTAGGTGCATATGGGTATTATAAGTAGGCTATGGTGCTATAAGTAGGTGGTGTTAGTAGCTGATAGGTCTTATAGCTCATATGGATTATAGCGGAATGGTATTAGCGTATTGGGGATATAAGTGTAGGTGTTATGCTGATATGGGTCTTAGTAGGGCTTGGGTATTAGTCGGCTGCTAGGTATTAATAGCATGGGATAGGTGGCTGCATATGGGGTGCATTATAAGTACGGCTGCATATGGGGTGCATTATAAGTACGGCTGCATATGGGGTGCATTATAAGTACGGCTGCATTGGGGTGCATTATAAGTAGGCTGCATATGGGGGTGCATTATAAGTACAGCTGCATATGGGGGTGCATTATAAGTACGGCTGCATATGGGGTGCATTATAAGTACGGCTGCATATGGGGTGCATTATAAGTACGGCTGCATATGGGGGTGCATTATAAGTACGGCTGCATATGGGGGTGCATTATAAGTACGGCTGCATATGGGGGTGCATTATAAGTACGGCTGCATATGGGGTGCATTATAAGTACGGCTGCATATGGGGTGCATTATAAGTACGGCTGCATATGGGGTGCATTATAAGTACGGCTGCATATGGGGTGCATTATAAGTACGGCTGCATATGGGGGTGCATTATAAGTACGGCTGCATATGGGGGTGCATTATAAGTACGTGCTGCATATGGGGGTGCATTATAAGTACGGCTGCATATGGGGGTGCATTTTTAAGTACGGCTGCATATGGGGGTGCATTATAAGTACGGCTGCATATGGGGTGCATTATAAGTACGGCTGCATATGGGGTGCATTATAAGTACGGCTGCATATGGGGGTGCATTATAAGTACGGCTGCATATGGGGTGCATTATAAGTACGGCTGCATATGGGGTGCATTATAAATACGGCTGCATATGGGGGTGCATTATAAGTACGGCTGCATATGGGGTGCATTATAGTACGGCTGCATATGGGTGTACATTATAAGTACGGCTGCATATGGGTGCATTATAAGTAGGCTGCATATGGGACATTATAAGTACGGCTGCATATGGGTACATTATAAGTACGGCTGCATATGGAGGTGCATTATAAGTACGGCTGCATATGGGGTGCATTATAGTAGTTCAGGAGGGCTAGATCTGGGGTGCATTATAAGTAACGGCTGCATATGGGGTACATTATAAGTAAGGCTGCTATGGAGGTGCATTATAAGTAGGCTGCATATGGGGTGCATTATAAGTACGGCTGCATTGGGGTGCATTATAAGTACGGCTGCATATGGAGGTGCATTATAAGTACGGCTGCATATGGGGTGCATTATAAGTAAGGCTGCATATGGGGGTAGCATTATAAGTAAGGCTGCCTATGGGGTGCATTATAAGTACGGCTGCATTGGGGTGCATTATAAGTACGGCTGCATATGGGGTGCATTATAAGTACGGCTGCATATGGGGTGCATTATAAGTACAGCTGCATATGGGGGTGCATTATAAGTAAGGCTGCATATGGGGTACATTATAAGTACGGCTGCCTATGGGGTGCATTATAAGTACGGCTGCATATGGGGTGCATTATAAGTACGGCTGCATATGGGGGTGCATTATAAGTACGGCTAGCATATGGGGGTGCATTATAAGTACGGCTGCATATGGGGGTGCTTATAAGTACGGCTGCATATGGGGGTGCATTATAAGTACGGCTGCATATGGGTGCATTATAAGTACGGCTGCATATGGGGTGCATTATAAGTACGCTGCATATGGGGGTGCATTATAAGTACGGCTGCATATGGGGATGCATTATAAATAAGGCTGCATATGGAGTACAATATAAGTAGGCTGCATATGGAGTACATTATAAGTACGGCTGCATATGGGTACATTATAAGTACGGCTGCATATGGAGTACATTATAAGTACGGCTGCATATGGGTGCATTATAATACGGCTGCATATGGAGTACATTATAAGTACGGCTGCATATGGAGTACATTATGAGTACGGCTGCATATGGAGTGCATTATAAGTAAGGCTGCATATGGAGTGCATTATAAGTAGGCTGCATATGGAGTACATTATAAGTACGGCTGCATATGGAGTACATTATGAGTACGGCTGCATATGGAGTGCATTATAAGTAAGGCTGCCTATGGAGTACATTATAAGTAAGACTGCCTATTGGGTGCATTATAAATAAGGCTGCCTATGCGGTGCATTATAAATAAGACTGCTTATGGGGTGCATTATAAATAAGACTGCCTATGGGGAGTGCATTACAATATTTAGGCTGTCTTTTGGGGTGCATTATAATACAGAGGCTGTCTATGGGGGTGCATTATACTATATTGAGGACTATCTGGTGTATTATGCTATATGGAGGCTATCTAGGGGGCCATCATACAGTGTGGGGATTATAGTGGCGGGGCCATCATACAGTGTTGGAGCCATTAAATAGTTTGGGGATATTAAGGGGTCAGTATATATCCAGTGAGGGGGCATCATACTGTGTATAGGGGAGCTGTACAGGGGGAGACTCGGGACATTAAGTGTAAAGTGGGTACTTATTGTTATAGGGGAACTCTGGTTACTGTGACTGTCAAAGGGGCACACACAGGGCATTATTACATTCTAGGGGACAACATGTGGGCACTGTTTTCTAGGGCCCATGCACCTGGCATTACTATATTATAGAGGGTGCTTTAGAATTTAGAGGTCACACAGAACCACACAGTAGGTGCAGTAATAGGGACACATATGGCAGCAGCAGCAGCTCAGTATTGGGGTATCAGGTGTAGTAATAGGGACACATACGGCAGCAGCGGCTCAGTATTGGAGTATCAGGTGTAGTAATAGGGACACATACGGCAGCAGCGGCTCAGTATTGGGGTACCAAGTGTAGTAATAGGGAACCATATGACAGCAGCGGCTCAGTATTGGGGTATCAGGAGCAGTAATAGGGACACATACGACAGCAGCAGCTCAGTATTGGGGTATCAGCAGGATGAGGAGTTTGTGCAGGTTGAGAATAGTCCAATTGGTGATCGTGACGGTGCTGACAATATGAGAAGTAAAACGTGTCTTTGTTGTATTCTCTGTAGTCGAGTCCTGGCTGGAGAAGTCGTTATGTCGGTCTGGGCCAGATGGAAAAGACATGAAAAGTGAACAATTCCATCAGAAAGAACGTCAGCGGTAAGTCATTATCTGTAACTCTGCTATGATCTCTTATATGTTCTGTAGGACTGGTGTTATTTACCACTGACCATATGGCGGTGATATCAATATTGGTCTTTTTATATATAGATTATTTTTGGCAACAGCGCGGTCATTTGCTGAGGTTCTCTGGTTAGGGGCCCACTCAGATGTTTCGCCCCCCCTAAACCGAAACCCTAGGTACGACTCTGCAATGCATTGTTCCTCTGGGAAATGTATCATGCAAATTGCCTCATCAAAGAGGAAGAAAACGTAAACTCTAGCACCACCTATTGGAAGTAGCAATTCTAGAAAGTCAATATCGTCCAATTTACATATTTAATTTGTCAAAGAAGCATTTTATGTTCTATAAGTCTCCTCACACTGAAACGTCATTCATGTCACTCTCTATAAGAAGAGACGTTACTCCTTAAACCCCAGTCAGAGGCTTCTCATAAAGCCAAATCATATATCATGGTTTGAACTGAGGAGGGGCAACACCCCGAAACTTGTTTGGACAGTGAGATTCTGGTTCATAAGTGTTGCTCTGTGTATTATTATTTTATAAGGGGGGCACCAGGGGATTATGATTTTATAAGAAGGCACTTTCAGCATTATTACTTTATAAGGGGTTACTCAGAGCCTTACTACTTTATAAAGGGGCTCTCAGGTCATACGGGGCACTACGTTCATTGCTATTTATAATGAGGCACTTTCAGCATTATTACTTTTTAATAAGGTACTAGGGCATTACTACTTTATATGGGGACCCTTGGGGAATAATACCCTTCAGAAGCACACAGATGCATGCTAATATTTCCTTGCATAAAATGTGGTTCCCAACCATTTCCCAGAACTTGTTGGGTTGGGTATCTCTGTTGTAAAGTTTGTGAAATACATCAAGGAAGTTTATCACTGTATCAATGTAGTAGGAGCAACAAATTTAACAATGCCCGGTTGGCTTGAAGAAATTGTAAATCAGCTTTATATGTTATTTACTCCCTTACCTTGGTTATCGGGGAACATAAAATTATTTTCCCAATACATGTAGTGAAGAAATCAGAAAGCGGACAAATAAAACATCTTGGATTCTGGAGTAACGAGATGTCAGTGTTGAGGTCAGATAGGATGAAGGGAGAACCTCGGAGAGGAGACCTTCTCAATGACCTTTGAATCTTCAGAATATAAAGATGCATGTGATGAGGGATGTGAACGTGGAGGACAATGCGTATTGACTACTAAAACACATAATAAAATGATAGGCTTTTGGAAGGGTGGAAACTTGAAGGCCTATCTATGTCTCACAATTATTATAGCTACACTGGTACTTCGGCAGTCTCAAGTGGTTATTATGAAAAATTTCTAGTATTATGTCAGGAAATCTTGCCACATTAGGTCTACATAGGAGCACAAATGATAGTTCAAATCTACTTCTAGGACATGTTATTAAGGAAGCTTAATAACAAAAGTCAACTTTGCCCAACAGAAGTCAACGCTGCCCAACGGAAGTCAACTTTGTTCACTTCTATGTTCTAGCCATCATAATATTGAGACCTTCTTGAACATTCCTACCAAAACAACAATTGGGCTTCAAATCTGGTAAAATCATTACCCTCACCCTCTATTACCCTTCAAACATGTCTCACTGCCACCAAAGTCTTGGGTAATCACAAAATTGAGCCAAGGTCAGTAAAAGGCTTTAGAGATGCAACATGATGCTTGTGGTCAACACATCTATCATGTGCCAATAATAAAACTGGTGTAATTCTCTAACAAGAAGAAGTCTTATAACAAATAATAAAATTAAGATTTTTCTTCTGAGAAATGAAAGTTCTGGTATTTTTTTTTTTTTTACTTTCCAACTTTCCATACCAAAGATGAGTGTATTGATTCCATGTGAATCAAATTCATGTGAATATTTTAGGCATTTGCTGAACCCAGCTTATTTCTTTGAGTGTTTTGCTTTGCGTGAATCACCTAGAAAGGCTGCAGCTAAGTGCATCATCTAGAGAAAGATCATAAGACCTTGACAGGCTTCCCCACAATGCTTTGCAGCCATTACATCACATGCTATAGCACAGTCAATCAGAAGGGTCTATCATAGACTGTATAAAAGCAGAGGCAGGGAATGCAGCAGCTAAAGTAAAAGTACACTACAAGTCACAAACTTGCCATAGAAATTAGGAGAGAAAGCCTTAAAACACTGAAGATAGTCCTAAAACACTTAAAAAACTGTACACAGGGTGTGAGACAGCATATCACTGGAGAAAATTAGTGTGTTAGGAGAAGAGAACAGTTTTATATATGTTCTTAAGAGCAATTAGAGGCTTTAAAGTGCTTTTGGTTCATGGCAAATCGATTTGCCGTAAAACAAATTTCCTGGGAAAATTTGACAAAATTGGCAAATTTGAATTTCGAAATATTCGCTCATTTATGCTCAATATCATTCTGTGGGTCAATTTATCATTCCCTTTACTTAATAAATTCAGTTCCTCTAGAGAAAGGAGTCCTGCAAAAAGTCCTGCCACCTACCGTAATTACTAAGTGAATGGGACCCATTAAGGTTTGGGTTCCTTTCTCAGAGGGCTTCATCGTAGCCTCAAAGGCTTTTCCTATGATCTATATTGCCTTGCAAAGCAGTGTATATTCCAATAGAAGGAACTATAGCTTAAAACAAGCGTATTTTCTGGTTGTGTGATATTACACATTGTACTTGATGCTCATCATTTTTTCTTTTCTTCTATCCCACACACGCAATGATGAGTCAAACCCTTAGACATTAACTGGGAGGGATGTGACACCTATCCTGGATTTCTGCTATTTATTAGAACAATCAGGCCGAGAAACAACCAACCTCACACATCTCCGGCTATATTTAGCTACCTATTTCTCCGTGATAAAAATAATGACAGCATTACACAGCTCATAGAGCCAATCCCTTCATGTGTGTACTTATTTTAATTCACAGGAACGAAAATGAATCGCATTGTTACTCATCATTTCTTTCTGCTGGTTGGATTTTGAATATTAAGATTAGTTGCAGCTTTGGAGACACATTTTCCAGCTCCTACAAAAAAGTACTTGTTCCCTACTCAAGATGGATGGAGAGAATTTTGTTGGTCACTTTCATTACAACAAACTTTGTAAAACTCAATAGTACAAACAAATATAAGAAACTTTGTGATAGATACTTTTTGGGAGAAATATGCTTCTTTCTCTGCGTGCGAGCGCTTCTTCTCCTCTTGCCTCCAGAATTCATCATTCACTCAAAAAAAATGATAAAATCAAAGCAAGACAGATTACTAGCTGGCTGAGTGATCAGTTTAAAACTGCCTATCAAAATCCATACGGAAATGAGGAGAGGAGCAGAGTGATAAGGAGAGTAAAGGAGAGTAAAAGAGAGAGAGGCAGGGAGTCAGATCACGGTGCTGTTTTCTAATGAGTGCAGGATTCACAGCTACACTGCTCAGCACTGCTGTATAATGTCCTCTTTGTTGCTGCTGTAAATGTGCTATACAGAGGCAGTAATCCCCGTATATGGGACACATCATGGCAGCTAGTCTCCATTCACACAGAAACAGGAGATCAAGAATCCCTTACGTCTGTGTGTGCTGTGTATGGGAGATATTACAGTCGCAGGTCTCCTTCCACATAAAGACAGGAGAGCAGAACATCTCATTTCTGTGTATGCTGTGTATGGGAGACATGACAGCAGCTAGTCTCCACCCACATAGAGACAGGAGAGCAGAACATCTCATTTCTGTGTATGCTGTGTATGGGAGACATGACAGCAGCTAGTCTCCACCCACATAGAGACAGGAGAGCAGGAACATTTCATGTCTGTGTGTGTGTACAGGAGACATTATAGCAGCTGTTCTCTACCCACATAGAGACAGGAGAGCAGGAACATCTCATGTCTGTGTGTATACAAGAGACATTATAGCAGCTGTTCTCTACCCACATAGAGACAGGAGGGCAGGAACATCTCATGTCTGTGTGTACTGTGTACAGGAGACATTATAGCAGCTAGTCTCCACCCACATAGAGACAGGAGAGCAGGAACATCTCATGTCTGTGTGTATACAAGAGACATTATAGCAGCTGTTCTCTACCCACATAGAGACAGGAGGGCAGGAACATCTCATTTCTGTGTATACGTGTACAGAGACATTATAGCAGCTAGTCTCCACCCACATAGAGACAGGAGAGCAGGAACATCTCATGTCTGTGTGTACTGTGTACAGGAGACATTATAGCAGCTGTTCTCTACCCACATAGAGACAGGGAGCAGGAACATCTCATGTCTATGTGTGTGTACAGGAGACATTATTACAGCTAGTCTCCACCCACATAGAGACAGGAGGGCAGGAACATCTCATGTCTGTGTGTGTACAGGAGACATTATAGCAGCTAGTCTCCACCCACATAGAGACAGGAGAGCAGGAATCTCTTATGTCTGTTGTGTGTGTACAGGAGACATTATAGCAGCTGTTCTCTACCCACATAGAGACAGGAGAGCAGGAACATCTCATGTCTGTGTGTGTGTACAGGAGACATTATTACAGCTAGTCTCCACCCACATAGAGACAGGAGGGCAGGACAATTCATGTCTGTGTGTGTGTACAGGAGACATATAGCAGCTAGTCTCCACCCACATAGAGACAGGAGAGCAGGAATCTCTTATGTCTGTGTGTGTGTACAGGAGACATTATAGCAGCTGTTCTCTACCCAATAGAGACAGGAGAGCAGGAACATTTCATGTCTGTGTGTGTGTACAGGAGACATTATAGCAGCTGTTCTCTACCCACATAGAGACAGAGAGCAGGAACTCTCATGTCTGTGTGTGTGTACAGGAGACATTATAGCAGCTGTTCTCTACCCACATAGAGACAGGAGATGCAGGAACATCTCATGTCTGTGTGTGTGTACAGGAGACATTATTACAGCTAGTCTCCACCCACATAGAGACAGGAGAGCAGGAACATTCATGTCTGTGTGTGTGTACAGGAGACATTATAGCAGCTGTTCTCTACCCACATAGAGACAGGAGAGCAGGAACATCTCATGTCTGTGTGTATACAAGAGACATTATAGCAGCTGTTCTCTACCCACATAGAGACAGGAGGCAGGAACATCTCATGTCTGTGTGTACTGTGTACAGGAGACATTATAGCAGCTAGTCTCCACCCACATAGAGACAGGAGGCAGGAACATCTCATGTCTGTGTGTATACAAGAGACATTATAGCAGCTGTTCTCTACCCACATAGAGACAGGAGGGCAGGAACATCTCATTTCTGTGTATACTGTGTACAGGAGACATTATAGCAGCTAGTCTCCACCCACATAGAGACAGGAGAGCAGGAACATCTCATGTCTGTGTGTACTGTGTACAGGAGACATTATAGCAGCTGTTCTCTACCCACATAGAGACAGGAGAGCAGGAACATCTCATGTCTATGTGTGTGTACAGGAGACATTATTACAGCTAGTCTCCACCCACATAGAGACAGGAGGGCAGGAACATCTCATGTCTGTGTGTGTGTACAGGAGACATTATAGCAGCTAGTCTCCACCCACATAGAGACAGGAGAGCAGGAACATCTCATGTCTGTGTGTGTGTACAGGAGACATTATAGCAGCTGTTCTCTACCCACATAGAGACAGGAGAGCAGGAACATCTCATGTCTGTGTGTGTGTACAGGAGACATTATTACAGCTAGTCTCCACCCACATAGAGACAGGGAGGCAGGAACATCTCATGTCTGTGTGTGTGTACAGGAGACATTATAGCAGCTAGTCTCCACCCACATAGAGACAGGAGAGCAGGAACATCTCATGTCTGTGTGTGTGTCAAGGAGACATTATTACAGCTAGTCTCCACCCACATAGAGACAGGAGAGCAGGAACATCTCATGTCTATGTGTGTGTACAGGAGACATTATAGCAGCTGTTCTCTACCCACATAGAGACAGGAGAGCAGGAACATCTCATGTCTGTGTGTGTGTACAGGAGACATTATAGCAGCTGTTCTCTACCCACATAGAGACATGAGGGCAGGAACATCTCATGTCTGTGTGTGTGTACAGGAGACATTATAGCAGCTGTTCTCTACCCACATAGAGACAGGAGAGCAGGAACATCTCATGTCTGTGTGTGTGTACAGGAGACATTATAGCAGCTGTTCTCTACCCACATAGAGACAGGAGAGCAGGAACATCTCATGTCTGTGTGTGTGTACAGGAGACATTATAGCAGCTGTTCTCTACCCACATAGAGACAGGAGGGCAGGAACATCTCATGTGTGTGTGTGTGTACAGGAGACATTATAGCAGCTAGTCTCCACCCATATAGAGAAAGGAGAGCAGGAACAGCTCATGTGTGTGTATGCTGTGTATAGGAGACATTATTACAGCTAGTCTCCACCCATATAGAGACAGGAGAGCAGGAACATCTCAAGTCTGTGTATGCTGTGTATGGGAGATATCATAGCAGCTACTCTTCACTCACATAGAGATAGAAGATCAGGAATCCAATATGTGCTGTGTATAGAAGACATCATAGCAGCAAGCCTCCACCCACTACCTCAGGGACAACTAAAAAATTAACATAGATCCTACAGATTGGAAAACTAGTGAAAAATACAGGATACAATACCTGTAATGGCTAGAAATAATGTTATTCTTCATGTACACACAAAATCACTGGTACTCTTTAAGAACAGAAAAGCACAGTGGTGGCACAATGAGTCATTATGTCACTATTCAAAGCCCAACCATGTCTCAATAGATGGGTCAAAGTGGTTGGTATAGACTAAGAACCCTCGGAGACTTTTTTCTCCCAAAATTCTACATAAAACATCCTAGACTCGATTCTGATTTGTGACCTTGATCCACTTTCATAGGTAACTAAATTAGCTTTTACTACGTATGGGTTACATGAGAAACCTTAAAAACATATTCACATTTTCAGAAAAGAAATCTAAATTGTCTAAAATCTTATTATATCCTCAATGGACCAATTACCCTTAAGAACCCATGCTCCTTTTTTTTTAATTCTTCAAGGTGCAGCCTGAAATCGGTAGAATACTTGTTTTTGGCAGGTAGAGCTTCCATGCCTATGTCCCCAAATGTATATACCTAGAGAAATTTACAGGTGCAATGAATCATTTTGAAGTGCTTACAGCCTAATTTTACTACCTGACGCAAATCAGTCCCTGAATTCAGTGGAGATGTTGGATCTCATCCCAGTCTAATTATGAAACTGTAAAATAGTATCAATCTGCCTTTAGCTCAAGTACCGTCATTTTTTTTTCTTAAAGAAAGTGCATGTTCACAACTCATTTTCCTCCAGTGTCTGAAGACTGTCCTTGCTTTAATTATATTATTACTTAGTGTTTAGTTTTAAAGCAGTGCTGGGAGGCATTGTCGATTGACTCTTACAGTGGAATATTAGACGCGCCAGCATTTATTTTTAGATGAAGCCAAATCTAATTTGTCTTTGACCATAACGACTACGAGAATAAAAATCAAGGAACTATGATCTAAATATACCCTAAGGGGTCTACTTTTATTTTAGAAATGGTGACCCTTCTGTCTATGGGCTGCATATGGTACTGCAGCTCAGTCCTGTACACGATTGGCACCATTTCTATTTCTGTGGATCTACTTTAAAAAAAATCCCTCTGAAGGGACCCTAGCATAGGAAAATTACCTACCTTAAATCAGGTTTTTGTGTTACAAGTTTTTTTTTTTTTTAAGGAAAGCTTGCCAATGTTTATGTCACAATCTTTATTTAAAAAATAGTAATCGTGCAGTTTTTTCACTGACCACTAGGGCTATTTTAGATTCATATTTCCTGTCTTTTCAGGAAGAGTTTTCAGCAGTTTCCTTATCATCAGAGGCAGCATGACAACAACATCTCATCTTGTATGCTCATCTTATTAGACCCTTCGAATAATTATGACCAGAAAGAACTGAGCGGGCTCTTTTAAAGATGGTGGAAAAATATGAAGTCATTAAAATGTCCCATTACGGCTGGGCAGAAGAGAACAAGGAAATTTGATACAAATTAGTGGCGATACAAGGGTCAGCTAGTATTGGATTTACAAATTCTTTGAGATAGAACATTGCCCTAATAATAATAATAATTTTTTTAGTTCTTTATTTAAACCAACCGGTGAGGAACTGATACAAAGTCATGGATGTGGCCCTATGACAGCTAACATACTACAAAGCCAAAACCCCGTAAATCAAAAATATTGTCTCAAATTTCTTGACCAAGTGTCGGAAAATGTTTTATTTACATGGAAACTTGTAACAAAGGAACAAACCTTCTATATCAAGAAAAAGAGAAAAAACAAGCAGAGGAAAAAAATAGCACAAATGGCTAAAAAAATTAAAAAAAAAGCTAGAGTCTGTTAATCTATTTTGGATCTCCTCCACTTTAAGAGCTAGAACAATTACATTTTTTTTTAGAAAAGCCCAAAAATTAGCAGATCATTCGAGAACCATAAAAAGGTAAAGGTACAAATTCATATACCGGGATTTGACCCTATAATAGTTAACATGCAAGAAAGAAAAAAACAAAAAAGAACAAAAACATAGTCTCAAATTGTCTTGAACAAGTACTCCTACATTTTTTATTTATATGTTAACTAGAAACAAAGGAGATAAAGTCCAACCAGATAAAACCCCCAATTGGGTATCAGATAAGTAGAGTAAAGACTGAGTCAAACCCCCATTCGGGTATAAAATTAATAGAAGCAGACAAATACATATGTGGATCATGAACACCCAAAATTAACTTATAAAGTGACCATGACGTAACCACTGCAAGATAAAAAAAATTAGGAAGGATCTCACCCTTGTCTTGAGAGAACTATTGATGGAGGCACCACATAGAATTAATGAAGGTAATGGGAGAGGGTCAAATGTTTGGACCCCTTGTCTCCCCTGATGTGTCCCATGCAAAGACTTCTGCCGTAACAAGGATAATACTCAAGTGATACCTGATATTTGTCAAACTCCCCCACAAAACCTATCTCTAAGCGTTTCTGTCCTCTATTTGTGGCCTCTTCAGAGGAATAATGGAGGTTTTGGGGTAAATAAATAATGGGTAGCAGAAAGTGTATATATACAGAGCCATGCAGTGACACTAGGCCTGATATAGGGCTTCTAAAACTGGCCCTCAGTGTTGAAAAAATAACCATATCCTGTGTATGACCCAACACAACAACTCACAGTTGTATCAAAATTTTGTGACTTTTGGCTTTTTTCCCGCTAGTTTCCCCATCTCCGAGAAAATGGCCGGTATAAGGGCACGACGCCACAGCTAATTCATTACGAGCAGTCATGTCCTGTACTCCAGAAATCTAACTTTCTGGTGTAGCACACGGAGGCACATGCCACTCGTCATACACGTGCACCTCTTCATGACTCAGGAGTATCTGTCTCCTCGTGAACAATGGTGGTCTTGATGAATTGGGCTCTTAGTTTCAAATTGTCTTGATCAAGTACTCTCGAAATCTTTTATTTTCGTGCTAACTTGGAACAAAGCAGCCATCGAGCAGGAAGAAGAAACAAGCAGAGAAAAAAAAGAATAGAAAAAAAGAACTGAGAAAGTAGAAAACTAGAGCCTTTAGATCGATTTATGATCTCTACCACTTTTGAGTTAAAAACCATCAAAAATGTAAAAAAAAAGCCCAAAATTATGCAAGTGATTCAGGAGGCTCAAAAGATTCACTTCTCTCAAATGATTCCTACTGAGACAGAATGAATTTAATATAATCTTAATGCCAGAAAATGATTCACCCCAGATTACCTCTACCTAATGAAGTATCATTACCAAGGCAATTTTTTATAACCACGGCTAATCAATAACACAAAATTCTTAATGAGTCCTCGTACGGCCATTTTCAACTATTCTGTTCGACGGGGAGAGAAAACAAGCTGCTATCTTTATATTTAATATTGTAGTCATAAATCATACAGACAAATCATAAAGTGCTTCATTACCACGTACCACATCATCCAAAAAGTTATAATAAGGTCAATTGGCTTGTTTTTTAATTAAACAGAAAAGGTCATAAATGACAAGGAGGCGGTATCGCAATGTAAAATCCACGCCGCCTCGTCAGATTAGATCAGTGAAATAACATTCAGCAAGAAAACCCTGGGCCATTTACATGTTAAAAATTAATTAACTCCATCTGGACAGAAAATACAAATTTTGAGAAGAAGAACCCGTTAGGCCGTTACTGCTTTGCAGGCATTCTCTTAATTAATTCTGTCCCTTATGGTTTAATCCTTTACAGATTCATGGTCACAGTTGTAAAATACAGTTTGTTTTTCAATTGACTTTCAATCTGCATTCTGATAAATACTGATTTAGAACAAACTGGTAAAAAAAAAAGAATAAAAAAAAATTAATAAAAAATTAAAAATGAAAAACTATTCTAGAAATTCTTGTAAAGATAAGATATGCTCGCCTGGTTATTGTGTTTAATTAAAGATTGTGTGGGCTAGAGGGGATGGAAGTTAGGGACTTTTTAATGGCTTTCTCACTACATTTCTAATTAAGCCCCACTGAATGGTAGGCAGAAAAAAAAACAAGAGACATTTTCTCACACTAATTGTGCTACGACATAGTCTCGAAACAAGACCACTCCATTTAATTTGTCTTCAAACTGAATCACATATTTGTTTGGATGTGTTTACTGTAAAATAAAATAAGCTTTTCTCACCGCGTGAAAAATCTCCTTCCTTATTTTTTTTTTCGTTTTTTGTTTTCTTTACACATGAGAATTTTTGAATTGTAAGAAAAAAAAGGGTTAAGATTGTTTGACTACATTCTCCAGAATCACAGTTAGGCTGGAGTCACACTGACGACAGAATCGGACGACTGCAATACGATGAAATATCGTATTGCAGTCTGCCCTATGTTGATCTATGGAGCAGCTCCCAGTATCAGATTTTTTGTGGTCCGTTTTAAACGTCCGAGTGCAATCGCAGCATGCTGCGATTGTCACTGATTGTGGGTCGACTATCGCCAATGCAAGTCTATGGGAGCGATGAAAAATCTGATTACAAACGGACCGCATGTGTGACTTGCGATTAAATCGCATCGGTGTCCTTTAGAAAAGCCGGCAATTCATCCCGGCTATACTGTAAAATCACACTGACAGCTTTAATAAAGAATAGAAAGAATAGATATACACACATAGAATACTATATATATATGTCATTGTGGCATATATATATACATATATTTATAGTTCTTACACTTCTACATACTGTAATAGCCGCTAATTCAATTGCCGGCTTTTGTGAAATCACAGAAGCCGACATGAAATGATACATTGTTTAGACACAGTTAACCATGTCATTTCCTGTATTTTGATATATGGTTTGAACTTACAATTACATAAGTGTATGTGTGCCAAATTTCAGACATGTAGGGGTTAATTAAAGGTGTAAATTCGTTGAAAAAAAATGCGTGGGCTCCCGCTGTAGTTTTCTCCACCAGACAGACAAAGCAAGCGAGTGGGGGCAGATAATAATAGCCTAGGGAAGGTACATTTTTTTTGTGCCCCCCCCTGGCTACTAACATCTGCCCCCAGACACCCCAGAAAGGGCAAATCTATAATTAGATTTGCCCTTTCTGGCACTTTGCCCGTCTATTCCCATTGCCCTGTAGCGGTGGCGAATGGGTTAATAAGGGGTTAATGTCACCTTGCAATTGAAAGGTCACTGTAAGCCAGGTTAATAATTGAGAGCTGTCAATTAGACAACTATCAATTATTAATCCTATTGTATGAAAGAAAAATCAAACACACACAGTTATAAAAAAGAAGTTTAATGAAATAATCACACAGTTTTTGACCATATTTTATTTTCCTGCTAAAACCATTTCCTGTAATAAAAATAAAATAAAAAAGCAAAATTATTCTTACCAATCCGATGTACAGTCAGGTCCCACGGTGTAATCCATCAGAAAGGGTTAACAGGTTACAGTAAGCAGAGAGCTAATGCAGTCTCCGAGCTGTAACCCCCTGAATAAATAACTTCCTCTACTAGCGAAAGGATAGGAAGAGATGAATGAATGGAGCTTAATTGATTTATTGCCACTTTCACTTGAGTGACCTGACCTAAGGTGAAAGTGGGACACAATCAATTAAGCTTCATTCATTAATCACATCCTCTCCTGTCGGCAGGAGATAAGCTCATTCATTCAGGAGCTATCAGCTGAGCACGCAGCATTAGTTGCGCTGATTAGCTGATTGCTAGTTAACCCTTTGTGAAGGATTACATCATGGGACGTGACAGATCGCCAGATAGGTAAGAATAATGTTGTTTTATTATTTTATATTTATTGTAGGAGATCAAGGGCCTCGCACGGATTAAGAGTAAAATAAAAGATGGTCTAAAAAATGTGTTTTTATTTCATTAAAATTATTTATTCTTAAAGTGTGTGTGTTTTTTTATTTACTTCAATAGGATTAATAATTGATAGTTGTCTAATTGACAGCTCTCAATTATTAACCTGGCTTACAGTGACCTTTCAATTGCAAGGTGGCTGTAACCCCTTATTAACCCATTCGCCACCGCTACAGGGCAATGGGAATAGACGGGCAAAGTGCCAGAAAGGGCAAATCTAATTATAGATTTGCCCTTTCTGGGGTGTCTGGGGGCAGATGTTAGTAGCCAGGGGGGGCACAAAAAAAATTTACCCTCCCTAGGCTATTATTATCTGCCCCCACTCGCTTGCTTTGTCTGTCTGGTGGAGAAAATACAGCGGGAGCCCACGCATTTTTTTTTCAACGAATTTACACCTTTAATTAACCCCTACATGTCTGAAATTTGGCACACATACACTTATGTAATTGTAAGTTCAAACCATATATCAAAATACAGGAAATGACATGGTTAACTGTGTCTAAACAATGTATCATTTCATGTCGGCTTCTGTGATTTCACAAAAGCCGGCAATTGAATTAGCGGCTATTACAGTATGTAGAAGTGTAAGAACTATAAATATATATATATGTATATGTCACAATGACATGTAATATATATATATATATATATATATATGTGTTCTATGTGTATATATCTATTTCTTTCTTTTGTGATTTAAATACTATTCTTTTGGATCCATTACATGTCAGTTTTACAAGCCTGCGAGAAATTCTCGCAAGTCGGATGAAAATCGGATGTTACAAGGTACACACACATGCGACTAAATCGCATCTTTGAAGGAAAATCGGATGCCAGGCGGATGTGTGATGTTTTCATTTTGTTCCGATAATCGCCTGACTAAAACGGTCCGATTTTTTGTAGTTGTGTCTGACCCCAGCCTTAATGGAGTTTACTGCTACTGAAAACCTCTCAACATATTCACAAGGGCGTCGGTAGACTCAAAATATCTGGCCTACCATGGAAAAAGGTGGAAGAAAATCAAGTCCATCTTAATTAAAAACACTCTTGTAATGGAAATAATTAAAAAGTCGCAATTCCAATGCGGACTCTAGCGTTTCAGACGGGCGTCTTTAGTCACTTAGGCTGCTTTCACACTTGCGTTTGAGCGACCTGCGCCTTTCTGCGCACGGCCGCCGCTAAGCTCCGCCCCTGGCCGCGCCTTCTCCCGGCGGCTCCGCCTATGGGTGCATGACGCCGCATGAGACCTGCGTACCCTATCTTTATCATTGGGTACGCAGGCCGTGCGCAGGTATGCGTTTGGCGGCACATGCGTCCTTTTGACGGTGCGCCGAGCGCACCAAAATGTTGCATGTTGCTTTTTGGTGCGCTCGCCGCACCAGTCAAAAGGACGCATGTGCCACCAAACGCATACCTGCGCATGGCCTGCGTACCCAATGATAAAGATAGGGTACGCAGGTCGCATGCGGCATCATGCGCCCATAGGCGGAGCCGTCGGGAGGAGGCACGGCCGGGGCGGAGCTTAGCGGCGGCCATGCGCAGACAGGCGCAGGTCGCTCAAACGTAAGTATGAAAGCAGCCTCTGTCTTACAATGTGGATTACTCCAACCAAAATATGAACCACTTACACATATAATATACAAAACAATTTTATTGAACGAAATTAAAAATATATGCAGGATTTATAAAGAGAATCAAACAAACAAGAGGAAGGACCCCATAAAAAGCATTATCCACAGATACAGGTGCGACAATTATAATCTGTTCCCATATATATCCAAAGCGTGATGCTCATACATGTAAAGAGAGGCACAGACATGCAAAAGTTTCTGAAACAGATATGTCACTGATTACCCATAATATGTGTAGTATGGGGAGCATCACAAATACCTTGATGCGTGTTTCGCATAAGATGCTTTCTCATAGGATGAAGAAAGCACCTTGAGAAAGCACCTTATGCGAAACGCCCTATCTATTGTTCTGTATTTTATATGTGAGTGTTTTTGTGAATACCTTTTGGTACTCATATGTAGGCATTAATTATTCTTTGTAATTCAGTATTTCATCATCGATAGGTGGCGCTATAAAGATTTTTTTTGCCTATTCCTTGCTCAAAAATTGTAGTAAAAAAATACAGACATGATTGTAGCGTGAAAAATAAGCCCAATTCAAGGTGCCCGTCTTGAACAACGTCCCGACGTCCCTCATCTACCCAGATGTTAACACGATTTTGCCTTTGACTTTTTTTTCTAGTGCTGTCTTTGTTATCTTCACAACTTGCACTTATAATTTCTCCAGAGAAACATCCTGTAGATATTCCAAGATAAAAAAGCGCATCCGCCACATAACAGAACATCTCTCTGGTACATTTCCATTTCTGCCTGAAAGCTACACTCTCGCAGTATTTTTATGGCACAATTAAAATGATTCACTTGTATCCAAATCAGCATTAGTTCAGGTACAATGTTTGATTTTAGTGTTACAAACTAGTTGGCTTTTCTCTTTCCCTGTAAGCAGCAAGAGATAAAATCTATTTTGTGATAGCATCAGCACTATGCGGCTTGGACGCCATAAAACTATACTAACCAGTGATTCCAGGCTTACAGGCAAAAAAAAGATTAAAAAATCCCCTGAGTTTACACAGCGCTTTCGAAAGCATTATCACTCTGCGGATGAACACTGCTGCACTCCGCGCCTGTTTAATTACCACAATTCCAACATTTATTCAAAGAATGTAACGCAACTCTATGTATGGATGGCGTTAGAGACACTAAAATTGGCCATCTGTTTGTTTTTTTTAATTCAATGTGAATTTAAATTAATTTATTTCAATTTACATTTAATTTAACGCTGAAAACTAATTGGTATTACTGTTAATAATTTTACAAATTTATTTGAAAAAGAAAAAATAACAATTATGAAATGTTTATATTATAGGTCAAAATAGATATGTAATGAAATAATTATTCATTTTTAGTCAAGGGTATATTTTTGTTCTGCTTTTATTGGGCATATCATTATTATTTTTATTTTTGTTCTATTTTAACTGATTTTTATGTCTGACAGCTACGGAAAAAGGCTATTTTCCACATCAAACGGAGAGACGAATGCACTTTGCATTCTCCGACGAAGTCTGTGAGAGCCACGGAAAAGGTCTCAAAGACTTTAATGGAGAGAGTCTCATGTATAATCTGGATGTGGATTCAATTGTTTATTTAAAGAAGCACTCCTCCTCCTCCCATCCAAGTTTTTATCCTCTTAATATATTGCAATCATCATATTATATAGTACTGTGTACTTACAATTGCTCATTTTGTCTTTTTACCTGGTTAATTCTTCTCTTTTTCATTAGGTCTATAACATCGCATGATTAAAAACTGACGCGCTGAATCTATTTTCCTTGATGGCGAAGGTAACAATTTATCAGGGTCTTCCATATTTTCCCACCAACAAGACATTTGACAAGATTTTAGGATACTTCCAAAAAAAAGAAAGTTGAAGAAAAACTCAAAATCTGGGGGCATCTTATAGCTCATAGAATTAGGATCATGGCACCTCATGCACCTCGGAACCACTTAACTCCAGGGCCAAAATGTAGACATCACATTTGATTGCTGACCTTGGTCAGATGCCAAAATAAGTATCTGATGAGTATAACAGCTTCAAGGGAAGTTATTATCAGAAAATGACCTATTAGGAGAATTAGGAGTTAAATTTAATTTTTAACCCCTTTCCGACATCTGGCATAATAGTACGCTGATGTCAGACTCCCTCCTTTTGATATGGGTTCTGGCGCTGAGCCCACTTCTTTTTCGGCACATGTCAGCTGTTTTGATCAGCTGACATGTGCCTCTAACAGCCACGGGTAGAATTGCGAGCCACCTGCGGCTGTTAGCTAGTTAAATGCCGCTGTCAATCTCTGACAGCGGCATTTAACTCGCTCTTCTAGCAAGCGCACCAGAGATCCCGCCCATCCAGCCACATGATTGTGGGTCACTGGTGGGTCGGCATGACAACCAGAGGTCTCCAGTAGACCTCTATGGTTATCACTTCCAGATAGCTATGAGTGCCGCCCGGTGGTAGGCGCTCATAGCAAGTGATCATTTCTGCTACACACAGGCGATCTGATCATCGCCTGTATGTATCAGAGCCGATCGGGTTGTGGCGGCTTCTAGTCTCCCATGGAGACTATTGAAGCATGCCAAAAGTAAAAAAAAAAAGTTTTTAAAAATATTTAAAAAATTTAAAAAATATAAAAGTTCAAATCACCCCCCTTTCGCCCCATTCAAAATAAAATGAAAAAATTCAAACATACACATATTTGGTATTGCCGAGTTGAGAATCACCTGATCTATCAATATAAAAAAAGAGTTAACCTGATCGCTAAACGGCGTAACGATACAAAAAGTCAAAATGCCAGAATTACGTTTTTTTGGTCGCCGCAACATTGAATTAAAATGCAATAACGAGCGATCAAAAGATCGTATCTGCACCAAAATGGTATTATTAAAAATGTCAGCTCAGCACACAAAAAATAAGGCCTCACCCAACCCAAGATCACAAAAATTACGGTAGACACGCTATGGGTATCAGAAAATGGCTCCTTTTTTTTAACAAACTTTAGAATTTTTTTTCACCACTTAGATAAAAAATACCCTAGACATGTTTGGTGTCTATGAACTCGCAATGACCTGTAGAATCATAATGGCAGGTCAGTTTTAGCATTTAGTGAACATGGTTTAAAAAAACAGTGTGGGATTGCATTTTTTTGCAATTTCACTGCACTTGGATTTTTTTCCCGTTTTCCAGTACACGATATGGTAAAGCCAATGGTGTCATTCAAAAGTACAATTTGTCCTGTGTATATAGAGGTGTTATTAATCATTGTACATGAGATGAGTTGTGATAACACTTATTGTGAATGGTGGATCCTGTGTTATCTACTGTATATAGAGGTGTTATCAGTCATTGTACAGGAGGAGGTGAACTGTGACATCACCTATTGTGAATGGTGGATCCTGTGTTATCTACTGTATATAGAGGTGTTATCAGTCATTGTACAGAAGGAGGAGGTGAGCTGTGACATCACCTATTGTGAATGGTGGATCCTGTGTTATCTACTGTATATAGAGGTGTTATCAGTCATTGTACAGAAGGAGGAGGTGAGCTGTGACATCACCTATTGTGAATGGTGGATCCTGTGTTATCTGCTGTATATAGAGGTGTTATCAGTCATTGTACAGGAGGAGGAGGTGATCTGTGACATCACCTATTGTGAATGGTGGATCCTGTGTTATCTACTGTATATAGAGGTGTTATCAGTCATTGTACAGGAGGAGGAGGTGAGCTGTGACATCACCTATTGTGAATGGTGGATCCTGTGTTATCTACTGTATATAGAGGTGTTATCAGTCATTGTACAGGAGGAGGAGGTGAGCTGTGACATCACCTATTGTGAATGGTGGATCCTGTGTTATCTACTGTATATAGAGGTATTATCAGTCATTGTACAGGGGGAGGAGGTGAGCTGTGACATCACCTATTGTGAATGGTGTAATCCGTGTTATCTACTGTATATAGAGGTGTTATCAGTCATTGTACAGGAGGAGGTGAGCTGTGACATCACCTATTGTGAATGGTGGATTCTGTGTTATCTACTAATATAGCGGTGTTATCAGTCATTGTACAGGAGGAGGTGACTGTAACATCACCTATTGTGAATGGTGGATCCTGTGTTATCTACTGTATATAAAGGTGTTATCAGTCATTGTACAGGAGGAGGGGGTGAGCTGTGACATCACCTATTGTGAATGGTGGATCCTGTGTTATCTACTGTATATAGAGGTGTTATCACTCATTGTACAGGAGGAGGAGGAGAAGAGCTGTGACATCACCTATTGTGAATGGTGGATCCTATGTTATCTCCTGTATATAGAGGTGTTATCAGTCATTATACAGGAGGAGGTGAGCTGTGAAATCATCTATTGTGAATGGTGTATCCTGTGTTATCTACTGTATATAGAGGTGTTATCAGTCATTGTACAGGAGGAGGTGAGCTGTGATATTACCTATTGTGGGTGGTGGATCCTGTGTTTCTACGTTAAAGGGTTATCAGTATTGTACGGGAGGGGGAGGGGGCGTGAATCCCTATGTGAATGGTGACCCTGTTACTACTGTTTAGGGGGTTTATTGTCTTTGTCGGGAGGAGGGGGGGGCTGTGATATCACCTATTGTGAATGGGGACCCTGTTTTACGTAAAGGGGATGTTATCATCATTAGGGGAGGGGAGGTGAGCTTAATTTTACCTATTGAAAGGGGACCCTGTGTTATTACTGTATAAGAGGTGTTATCATCTTGTACAGGAGGGGTAGCTGTAAACCCCACCTATTGTGATGGGGTCCTGTGTTATCTACTGTATTGGGGTGTTATCATATTAACAGGGGGGAGGATTTGGCTGTGACATCCCCTATTTTAAGGGTAAAACCGTGTTACTACGTATATAAGGTTTATCATCTTGTACAGGGGGGAGGTACCCTTGAATCACCATGTAAAGGGTGGACCCTGTGTTATTACGTATATAGAGTGTTATATCATTGTCAGGGGAGGGGGTGAGCTGTGACATCACCTTTTAAATGGGACCTGTGTTATTACGTATATAGAGGGTTACATCATTGTACAGGGGGAGGAAGGGGTACTGGATATCACTATGTGTTGGGGGATCCTTTTTATCAGCTTTTTGAGGTTTTACTTAATTACAATCCGCATTACTCTTTTCCGAAAGGACGGGAAGTGTAAAAAAGACCCAGTCCCCATGTAAAAATTTCAAGAACAAAAATAGGGGGCCCGGGGGCATTTAGACGAAGATAACAGGAACTCTCCGGCAAAGCTCACAAAAAAATGGGGAAATCCAAATAACTTTTTTTTTACATCCCGTTACGTATTGAGTGGTGGATACCCTTAAGACTTGGTTACAAAAACCCGGAACCCATTTGAAAAAATTTACACATCAATGAGTTTTTAGAGTCAAGACCTTGATAAATTTGATATAATTTTTTATGACAACCCAAAGGAAAGGAGTAAGCTGCTAGGGGTAGGGGACAGGGCGTGCATCACACATCAACTTCCCAGCAGAGATGATTAACAATTTTTAAACTAATTTTAAAGCCAGAGGCCTCAGAGGGCCTCATTTTAACCCCCCGAAAAAAAAAATGTTTGTTTTTGAAAGATAGCAATAACCATGTTTCATTTATTTTTGCCTTTTAAAATAATTTTTTTAAAACAAAAAAAATCAAATTAGGCTGGGGGGTCACACATGCGAGAAACAAGGACGAGTCTCGCATGTTTGATCCCCGGGCCTTTTTTTTGATCTGAGTTGTCCCATGGGATAAAAACAACTGAGTAAAAGGGAAGCTTTTTGCTAAAAGTCCCGTTCCTGGCTTTGCGGTGTCATGGGTGACACCAAATGACTTGCCACGCACACCCCCCCCCACAGGGGCCACTATAGGGGAAATTAAGTATTTAACCATAGTCTCCCCTTAAAAAGAAATGATCTGCTTTTAATAGTAGCTTTTTTTTTATCATCCAAACCCGGGCCCTCTTTTAAAAGAGGTTAAACAGCCTTAGAGGGGCATTAAAATTGAAAAACAAACCCCCTTTTTAAAAACAATGCAGCCCAAAAAACGATGCACCTAGGGGGGTAAATAAATTTTAAAATAAAAAATTTAATGTCCGGGTTTAAACCCCCCTTTTGATCAACTGGTGATAACCCAAGGGAAATTTTTCACATCTAGCCTCACCCTTTTCCATAAATTTACAATTACAATTCTAATTGTGACCCCTATAATTCAATTTCCCCACCTTTTGAGGGTTTCCACATGCTCCATTTTGAACATATGGTATGCAGGGACTCATATATGTTTAACATAACAAACAAATGGTTCACCAGATCGGGGGCCCCTTTTTAATAGCAGCTCAAATCTCTAGTCCCTTTCCATTCCCCCCCTTGATGCAGTTTGCCCCAAAAGGGTCATAGATGGACCCAAAAGGGTCAAAAAGAAAAGAGTCTTGACTCATATTCTTCCTACAGGTGAAAATGTATTTAGAGTTTTTCCAATTCTTGATTTTTTGCAACCCTACTAAAAAAAAAAAAAATTGACAAAAAATTGTAGGTTCTCTTTTTGCCTGGGGTCCCCAAGGCTGTACCAACCCCTTTTCATGCTCTGTCCACAGCTTTAATAATGCAAAGCAACCCCATATATATCTCTGCGAGCAGGGTCCCATCAAGCAAAGGGGTATTTCCACGATCGGATTCTTGGGAAATCTGCTGTTTGGCGGGCGTTGGCACGCGCCAAACACGCAGCGTCCAATGCTACAGCTAGTGGAGGGGTTTTCAAGAAATCCCGTCCCCACTATGCGAAAACAACACGCGGGGGAAAGGGCCCCTGCTTTTCCGGACATGCGGGGTCTTTTCAGACCGAGCAGTCCTAGCTTTATTGCGGCGACGCTGCGCCCCACAAGGAAAAATTTAACACAGGGCTATGTAGCCCTGCTTCTTTCCGGATGGTTCCGGGGTGTCGGAAACACACCGGTTGCCCCGCGTGTCAAAAAGGGGGCGGGGCTTGGGCGGTGGGAAATTTCCGTCCGCCCAAAGCGCGTGGTTCCGGACCGTGGAACACAGCCTTACGCCCTTACTGCGTAGGGGCCCGTGAACAAAGTAAAGAGGTGGGGGCGGACCCATTTAATAAAATTTAAATTTAAATGGCTTGGGGGACAAATGATGTTTAATTGAGGGTGAGGGGGGAGGGGGCAGTGAATGATGAGTAAGAGGGGGGGAGCAAAAAAATCATGAATGAAGGTGGGGTCTGTAAAATGAGTTTTGAGGTAAGGGGTCAAATAATGGAATTGGGGTGGGGCGGGGGCAGCAAAGATGAATTAAAAAATTTGGGGGGGGGAAATGCAAAGATGAATTGAGGGTAACAAAAAAAGATTTTAAGGTGGGAAGAGCAAAATTTTATGAATTGAGGGTGGGGGAAGAAATTATGTGAATTGAGGCGGGGTCAGCAAAGATAATAAATGAGGGAAGCGGGACCCAATAGATTAAAAATAAAAAAATTTCCCCAATTGGGGGTCCTTTGGGAAAAGTTAACTTAGTCCCCTTCCATTTTTTGGTCGTTTACCCAAAATCATAGTATGAAAATGGGGGTATAAAGAAAAGAGTCATCTAATAATATTTTTAAAATGAAAAAATATTTAGAGATTTTCCCAATTTTTGTATTTTGCAACCTGACTAAATTAAAAAAAAAAGCCAAATTTTGGTTCTTTAGCCCCGGTCTCCAAGGATGTATTTCCAACCCCTTTTTCATTCCCGTACACTTAAAATTA
>JARQOD010000001.1:450262146-450414919 GCA_033576555.1 Oophaga sylvatica
GTGGTTTTTTCCCTTGTTTTAAAGGGGGCTTCAGCCAAATTTAAAGAAGGGACAACTTTCCCGGTTTTTTCGGGGGGTTTTTTTTTTAATGAAACATCAAAAGGGAGTAACATCTAAAAAATTTCCAAGACCCCCTTTGGGAAAACAGAGACTGGATGTTTTCTTTTCCAAAACCTTTTTGGGTCAAAAAGGAGTCAAAAAACAAAAAACCGGGCCCCTTACAATACTTTGTTTTTTTTATCTGGTTTCCCGAAACACAACCAGTCAAAAGATGCACATAAGTAGCCTTTTTGAGTCTGAATTTTAAACTATTTTTACGGCAGTAACTAAAATCTCTAATCCGTAATTTGGGGCCGTTAACCATTGTCAGCTCCACACTGATGTGTTGTCTCCTTAATTGTCCCAAAAGGGGGTGATGTATGGCCGGTGCTTGCCCTTTTTCCCCAATTCTCTTATTCTGCCCCTTTTATCGGAAGTTTTTATGCAAATTTCATTAAATTTTTCCATATTTTCACTCCTATTTTCAGTCATTAACTTAAAAGTCAAATAAGTCCCTAGGGCGTCTTTATATACTGAATCTGCATATTTTTCCCCTCAAAATCGGTAATATTTTTAAAGCATTTTAAAAACACATTATGAAATTTTACCCACATTTAAAAAAACCTTAAAATTTACAGAGTACCCGAAAAAAGTGTCAAGAGTCCCGGTTTTTTCTCTCTATTTTTTTTCCTACTGTCCCCTGAGTATTTTTGGGTTTTTGTCCTTTACAAATCCCCCATACGGTTCCAAAAAATGGTTCCCGCAAAACCCAGATTAGGCGTATGCACCGTCGGGTTCATTGATATAAAGTGCGGGAGAGAAAGTGCCCTCTTGCGTTTATTTTCGGGCACATAGACCTACTAGAGATGGACACACAGATGCAGTCTACCATGTCTGGGCATGCGCAATGCCCCAAAACAGATGACTACTGCGCATGCGTTAAGCATGAATGGTACATGCTGCTGGCATTATCTGTGACACCGCCCAGAGTTACTCTTCATTTACAGCTGTATAATCATGGCCACTATCAGGACAGTACCGGAGGTGCCATACACACAGGCCCAGAAAAATAAGTTGAAAAAATGATTTCCACTCCCCTGTTAAAGGGCTTGCAATATGTATTGTATGGGATATTTAGCAGGGTACTACAATCGCAGACAACTGCTAGCATGGCATCAATTTTTGGTCAGGGTGGGTCCAACTTACAGAAGATCTGCACAATCCTTAGAGCAAAGAACTGCATTATAAGCTGCAGCCTCTTTACAGTTTCCTGGGACTAAGCATGTGTAGTGTTGTATTGCTTTCAGTCACAAATTCGATGGGGCTGCTATTTCATATGCACGGGTGGCGCCACTTGGTGGAGGACATTATTTTTTTCTTCTCCAGCAAAATGGCGCTGCTGGCGCCTGTGCAACAGCAGCTATCGAATCTCTCTACAAATCGATAACCGCTACTGTGCATGCGTGGTGGGCGCCATTTTCAAAATGACTTTTTTTTTCCTCGCTCAAGTAAATCTGCAAAAAGGATTAAGTGCACAGTAACCATGCGATTATGTTGCAGTGCAGGTGCCATGGCCGGCACCTGCCTGCAGAAGCGCTTTTTTTTTTATTCAGTATGTGATGATATTCATTATGCAAACGAGAGGGCAGGTCAGTGAGGGATCAGTTACCTGTTAGCAGTCTGCATTATGAATACCTAATCAGAGCACCACATACATGAACCCCGCCTTAGGACACGAGTAAATCATTAACACAGAATTGAAAAAATAGAATAAGAAACAACCACAAGACGGATTTCATCAATCAAGGTAACATTTTAATCAGTATAATGGCATCGACCTAATACTGTGTGTAGGATACTAAGCATAATCCTGCTGACAGGTTCCCTTTAAGGATCACATTACCACTGTAACATCTTGATCGCTGAAGGTCAGACTGCCGGGACCTCCAACAATCCACAGTGAAGAACTCATTGTGAAAGGAGCGGTGGTCCTTCATGAACACATCCACTTTATTCCTTCTTATCGATGGTGCATAACCTCCAAATTTGATGATACCCCTTCAATGGGAGATGTAAAAGATCATTGTACTTACACTAGCCGGGTAATAGCATGTGGCATGTGAAATGTGCAGACTAATTTTTTTTTTTTACAACCACACCCCTTAAGCGCACCACTCTTTTTATCCCATAATTCTAGCCTCACTAGTCTACCCTCTTAATGTTCATCTGGGCAATGGGAATCAACCTGTTGACAATGCATTTTAGTACCATGCAATGAAAACTTTGAGGGAGCTCTGTGCACCGCAAGACTTCTAGGGCACATTAGGAGAATTGTCATATCAACCGAGAGGTCTACTGTTTTCTCAAGAGCCTACAGAACATTCCAGGTGACTAAGCTAGTAGGATTTCACTGTATATGGCTCTGTATGTAATGACATTGCTGAAAGCCGCAAAGTTGTGACTATCTCCCGCCCTCTAGTCAACGCCAGAGAGCTGCTGTGCAGGCGCCGTGGATTATGACGAGGCTTCTGCTGTAGGATAATCAGCTGCAGGTGTTTCTGAATTGATTTGCGTTACAGCCTTGGATCACATCGAGTTTTTGATGTGTTGATTTTTACTCCTCGTCATTGTATTCCTCGTCGCTTTATTACAGACACTGTTCCAAATTCGATCCAACAAAACATAGCGTTTATTTCTGAACGATACGTGCAGTGTGCATGGCTGTTTGTGAAAACCCCACGCAGTCATTGTAAAGAGGATACATCCGTGCGCTGCGGATGACAGGAGGAGACTCTCAGAGGAAGCAAATTCTCCCGAGATACTCTTTGAAGATAAAATTCTATAAATATTCCTTGTCTATACAAAACAGCCCTATATATTGTGTACACCCCCGTATAGTCTGCAGAATGAAGTGTCCATATGATTTATGTGTATAGAGATCTGCCATGTGGCCTTAAGATGAAAATACACAATATATCTGAAATATGCCGAGATTTTAGTTGACAATCTATTTTTTTCAGAGCCCTCCCATTTCTCTCCCAATTGGCAGAATTTGTGGAAAAAGAAAGATTAGCCATATTGGTTTTCAACATGCCCAATCTTTGCTCTTGTAAGATAATTCGCTACCATAAGAGTCTCAATTGTGTTTCATCTGTTTACACATCACGTCTTATGACACAGGAGCAGGACAGTTGCTAAAGCTTTTTAACCACCGTGGAAGCCATCATGATGATCTTCATGGGAAACCTGTCATAGGAAATGGTGGTCAATCTATGCATAGGATGATCTAGGGAAGGAGAAGCTGAGAAAATTGAAATAAAGGCTTGCGGAGAAGATTTACTATAACTTCTGCATATTGAAGCAGTTGATGGGAGGTATGTATCACAGAGATAATTGCCCTCTGTGAAGTAATCCTGGAGCATTGCTCTAGTGCACATAGTACTAAGAGGCTTGTTTTATGCAACTGGGCAAGGTTTTACTGGCAGCCTGAGAGAGGGGTGGGTCTGGCAGCCGACATACCCCATCCCTAGTCGTGGTTCACAGGGTAAAATGGCATCTGTTTGCTTGATACATGGTCTGTATCTGTGGAGGTAAGAAGGGCTCCTGTGTGATGTCTCCAGACTGAGCAATACACTGGATGCTATCCAGCCTGTGTGGCCTGGACGGTCTCTAACGTGAGTTTAAGAACTGTTCACTTTGTTTTGCCTGCACTGAAAGGCCGTTTATTTTCCTTTGCTTGTGGCATGGTTTATGACATTTATATGGGAACGGTTCCTGTGTCGCCTCACCAAGTGAGCAGAATTCCCACAATGTGCACGCCTATTCACAAATCTGGCGTGTATGACAAGTGACGTGCACCTTCATGCACTACGCTGCAAATCTCACTTCAGTCACTTACAGTCATGAATTAGAACAGCCTTGGCTTTCCACTTCCGCTGTGCCCCACCCAGCCCCATATCTGACCATTTTGTTGGACCTGGAAAAACTGGCGTGAAAATGTCAAAAGTTGCAACATTTCGGCAGATGTCCAAGTTGCACTTAAGTTTTCTGACTCTTCAAAGATCTTACACCAGAATTCTGGCTTGACTGCTTAGAAGAATTGGGTCCTATGAGTCTGTGTGCCATCCAATAAAAAAAATCTGACAGTGCCTGTATAGGGGCAGCTGAGCTGTGTGTGTATTAGGTACAGAGTATTTACAACACACAAACACTGCTCTGTTCTTATACTGTTATTTTGCCTGTATATTATAAACACAGCTCTGCTATGCACACATTATGTTCACTTAAGGCTGCTTTCACACTTCAGGCTTTTTGAATCAGGCGCGATCCGGTGTGTTTCTAAAAAAACGGATCCGGTACCGGATGCGTTTTTTTAGCATTGACTTACATTAGCGCCGGATCGCGCCTGATGTCACTGCGTTGCATCCGTTTTTTGCCGGATCCGTCGGAATTGTACATTCCGACGGCCGGACAAGACGGTTGCTGTAACGTTTTTTTTTTTTTCCGGAGGCGCCTGACAGTGCCTGAACCGGCACTTCTGAACTCCCTCCCTCACCGGCCACTAGAAGAAGGAAGGAAGAAACTTAGCTGCACTTTTAGTTCAGTCAGCCTGCCCTCGTTCAATCAGCCCACCTTCGTTCAGCCAATCCGCATTCGTTCAGTCATCCCTCCCTCATCGTTCAGTCAGTCATCCCTCGTCGTTCAACATTTCTCCCTCGTCATTCAGCATCCCTCCCTCGTCGTTCAGACATCCGTCCCTCGCCGTTCAGACATCCCTCCCTCGTCGTTCAGACATCCCTCCCTCATCGTTCAGACATCCCTCCCTCGTCGTTCAGACATCCCTCCTTCGTCGTTCAGACATCCCTCCCTCGTCGTTCAGAAATCCCTCCCTCGTCATTCAACATCCCTCCCTCGTCATTCAGCATCCCTCCCTCGTCGTTCAGACATCCGTCCCTCGCCGTTCAGACATCCCTCTCTCGTCGTTCAGATATCCCTCCCTCATCGTTCAGACATCCCTCCCTCGTCGTTCAGGTATCCCTCCCTCATCATTCAGACATCCCTCCCTCAACGTTTAGTCATCCCTCCCTTGTCGTTCAGTCATACCTCCCTCGTCGTTCAGACATCCCTCCCTCGTCGTTCAGTCGTCCCTCCCTCGTCGTTCAGTCATCCCTCCCTCACCGTTCAGTCATCCCTCCCTCGTTGTTCAGTCATCCCTCCCTCGTCTTTCAGTCATCCCTCCCTCCACGTTTAGTCATCCCTCCCTCGTCTTTCAGTCATCCCTCCCTCATCATTCAGTCATCCCTCCATCGTCATTCAGGCATTCCTCCCTTGTCGTTCAGTCATCCCTCCCTCGTCGTTCAGACATCCATACCTTGTCATTCAGACATCCTTCCCTCGTCATTCAGCTGGCCAGCCCACATTCAGCTAGCCCACCATTGTTCAGTCAGCCCGCCCTCCTGACTGACGATCAAACAGGTCGCACATAGCTAAGTCCGGCAGTGAGCATAATTCTTTCTTATGTTCCTGTCCACAATCTAAAATGTACACAGAAGTTAATATCTATCAGTAATGTCTTTTTTCAATTTGTATTAATTTTTTCTTTTACAAAATTTTAGTATAACAATAAAAATGAGAAATAAATTAAAACTTTAAACCCTAATTGCGAGGATATATTTTGCCAGTCTTTACTGTCCAGATCTGGATCCTGGCAAGCCATTTAGAAGAGCATTATCTGTCTTGTCAAGTGGGCTGAATGTGATGCACAAAGTGATATATTGCACGCTAGGACATAGGTTACACGTCAGGAGTTAGTGAGTTTTATTTAAAATGACAGGTCTGATTTCATAGGCAATCTTCATGGTCAGTGCAATTTATATATCTGTCAATGGCCCCATCTAGTCTTGCCTTTTCCTGAGAAAGATAGCCTTATTCAACACAGCCATATGATTAGCTACAGAGAAGACCTGACAGCCAAATACATTTTAATTCTGGCCTTTGGCCACCCATTTCTTGTTATAAATTAATAAAATCACTCAACCAGATCCTCTGACCACATGTATATTGACAAATGTTTGTATCTGTGCCTTCCATCTTATTAGCGGTGACGCACAATCATGGCTTTGTCATTAGCCACCATGGAACATTGGATTACAGACTATTTGGTTACGCTCAGATCCCTTGAATTTTAAAACGACAATCTCCTCATAAAAAATAGACTTTTCTATAGAAAACACAGATGAAAAGTTTTTTTTCATTAATTTTTAATTACTGCATTTTTAGGAAATGTAATAATAATAATAATAATAATTTTATTTCTATAGCGCCAACATATTCCGCAGCACTTTACATTATAGAGGGGACTTGTACAGACAATAGACATTACAGCATAACAATAAACACAGATCAAAGTAGATACCAAGAGGAATGAGGGCCCTGCTCGCAAACTTACAATCTATGAGGAAAAAGGGGAGACACGAAAGGTGGATGGTAACAATTGCTTCACGTAGTGAATTTTTTTAAGACAATATTTAATTGTGAAAAATAACATTTTGTAACGATTTAAAATTGTCCTTTTAAAGATAATTTGAGAAACACATTAAAAAATTACTTTTTTTTAAAGAAAATATTTACCAAATATGATTGATTATCATTTTCTAATTTAGAATTATTGCTAGGGAGGGTATTGTTCTTAGGCTGGAGTCACACTGGCGACAAAATCGGACGACTGCAATGCGATGAAATATCGCATTGCAGTCGGACCTATGTTAATCTATGGAGCAGCTCCCAGTATCAGATTTTTTGTGGTCCGTTTTAAACGTCCGAGTGCAATCGCAGCATGCTGCGATTGTCACCGATTGTGGGTCGACTATCGCCAATGCAAGTCTATGGGAGCGATCAAAAATCGGATTACAAACGGACCGCACGTGTGACTTGCGATTAAATCGCATCAGTGTCCTTTAGAAAAGCCGGCAATTCATCCCTGCCTATACTGTAAAAGCACACTGACAGCTTTAATAAAGAATCGAATCAATACATATCCACACATAGAACACATATATATATATATACATGTCATTGTGACATGTATATATACATATATTTATAGTTGTTACACTTCTACATACTGTAATAGCCGCTAATTCAATTGCCGGCTTCAGTGAAATCACAGAAGCCGACATGAAATGATACATTGTTTCCACACATTTAACCATGTAATTTCATGTATTTTTATATATGTTTGAAACATACAATTACATGAGTATATGTGTGCTAAATTTCAGACATGTAGGGGTTAATTAAAGGTGTAAATTAGTTGAAAAAAAATGCGTGGGCTCCCGCTGTATTTTCTCCACCAGACAGACAAAGCAAGCGAGTGGGGGCAGATAATAATAGCCTAGGGAGGGTACATTTTTTTTGTGCCCCCCCTGGCTACCAACATCTGCCCCAGACACCCCAGAAAGGGCAAATCTATAATTAGATTTGCCCTTTCTGGCACTTTGCCCGTCTATTCCCATTGCCCTGTAGCGGTGGCGAATGGGTTAATCTCACCTTAATGTCACCTTAGTATTGAAAGGTGACCTTAAGGTAGGTTAATAATTGAGAGCTGTCAATTAGACAACTATCAATTATTAATCCTATTGTAGTAAATTAAAAAAACACAGACACATTAATTAAAAATTATTTTAATGAAATAAAAACACCTTTTTTTGACCATATTTTATTTTACACTTAATCCGTGCGAAGCCCTTGATCTCCTAAAATAAAGAAAAAAAAATAAAACAACATTATTCTTACCTATTCCGCCGATCTGTCACGTCCCACGCTGTAATCCTTCACAAAGGGTTAACTAGCTTTGAGCCAAGCAGTGCAAGTAATCCTGCATGCTCAGCTCAAAGCTCCTGAATGAATAAGTTCCTCTCCTGGCGACAGGAGAGGATGTGTTTCATGAATGAAGCTTAATTGATTGTGTCCACTTTCCCTTTAGGTCAGGTCACTAAAGTTAAATTGCCAATAAATCAATTAAGCTCCATTCATGAATCTATTCCTCTACTTTCGCTGGGAGAGGAACTTATTCATTCATTCATGGGGTTAGAGCTAGTAGACAGAATTATCTCCCTGCTAACTGTAACCTCTTAACCCTTTCTGATGGATTACAGCGTGGGACCTGACTGTACATCGGATTGGTAAGAATAATTTTGCTTTTTTATTTTATTTTTATTACAGTAAATGGTTTTAGCAGGAAAATAAAATATGGTCAAAAACTGTGTGATTATTTCATTAAACTTATTTTTTATTAAACTGTGTGTGTTTGATTTTTCTTTCATACAATAGGATTAATAATTGATAGTTGTCTAATTGACAGCTATCAATTATTAACCTGCCTTAAGGTCACCTTTCAATACTAAGGTGACATTAATGCCAGATTATTAACCCATTCGCCACCGCTACAGGGCAATGGGAATAGACGGGCAAAGTGCCAGAAAGGGCGAATCTAATTATAGATTTGCCCTTTCTGGGGTGTCTGGGGGCAGATGTTAGTAGCCAGGGGGGGCACAAAAAAAATGTACCCTCCCTAGGCTATTATTATCTGCCCCCACTCGCTTGCTTTGTCTGTCTGGTGGAGAAAATACAGCGGGAGCCCACGCATTTTTTTTCAACGAATTTACACCTTTAATTAACCCCTACATGTCTGAAATTTAGCACACATATACTCATGTAATTGTATGTTTCAAACATATATAAAAATACATGAAATTACATGGTTAAATGTGTGGAAACAATGTATCATTTCATGTCGGCTTCTGTGATTTCACTGAAGCCGGCAATTGAATTAGCGGCTATAACAGTATGTAGAAGTGTAAGAACTATAAATATATGTATATATATGTCACAATGACATTATATATATATATATATATATATATGTGCTCTATGTGTATATATCTATTCTTTCTTTTGGCATTTAAATACTATTCTTTTGGATCCATTATATGTCAGTTTTGCAAGCCTGCGAGAAAATCTCGCAAGTCGGATGAAAATCGGATGTTACAAGGTACACACACATGCGACTAAATCGCATCTTTGAAGGAAAATCGGATGCCAGAAGGATGTGTGATGTTTTTATTTTGATCCGATTGTCGACCGTCTAAAACGGACCGATTTTTTGTGGTTGTGTGTGACTCCAGCCTAAGTCACAAAACCAAGCTGACAGATGGCACCCAATGGATTCTCAAATACATAAAAGAGCAACAGTACTTCCCATAGAACAGAAGGCTACGTTCCCAAGATGAGTATTTGACGCTGCGTATTATTAAAAATTGCAAGTAACCTATTTTACTCAATGGGTGCAGAAAATCTGCAACATTAAAAACTCACCCAAAAGCTCATCGTGGCAACGTAACCTAATAGATGGAGATCCTGGTACCAGCATTGTATCAGGACTCTTTCAGGAAGCGTTCCATTAGGAGTTTGTGTAGCCAACAAGGGCTGATATTTGGGCTTTTTTTTATAAGAATGTCCTTTCTAACTTTTGCCATAATTATATGTCTACTCCAATTTTTCTTTCCATATGTTATGTGGACTTTTACTTTTCAGACAGGACTGCAGAATTATCCTCCTCAATATGCACGTAAATAAATGCTAAACATGTTGATATTTAGAAGGTTAGAAATCTTCTACCTTAGCGGGGTGAAATGTGTAGCGCTTTCTAGATGTTTTTGAATTTTGGAAGAACTTTGACATTACATTTTGAATCTACAATTGCCAGCATTGTTAATTTTTCTCCATTATTATGTTTAGATGGGTTTTCTCCTCCGTTCAGCATATTCATATAAAGAAAGATCAGCACAAATACGTGGTCCAAAAATAATACTACAAACTCTATAAAAACGTTGGCAAACTACAACAACTGACTGGGCGAAAGTCATTTTAACCTGAACTGAACGACACTGAAGATCTATGGATCAATTCGCCATAATACAAGCTATTTTCCTGATCTGCAAATCATCCCAACAGATCGTTGTTTTATCGATTCCCTCTCTGCAGTATTTATGTCCTTCCCATAATTCACACTGGGTCTTGTGTTTAAATCACGGCGTAAGGCAACAATATTTACTTGTAGTAAGACTTATTATTTGACCCTAGCAGAATAGCTCCGGAGGGAAAAATCAATAATTTCTTAAAATGACAATAATGTCCATAATTTCTGTAGTCTCACATCACAATGATCCAAGGGTGAAACCTCTAATTCTAAGCATCCTCAGTGATATATGACTCATATCATGGAGTATGGACCATTGACCAGCTTAAGGGCTAACAAAAAACAAAAGACACAGAAGAGAAAAATGCAAACAACAATGGTCTTCGTTATGCAAAGGCTTAAGGTGTTTGAAGACCTTTCAGATGGATGTAGTTGTCCAGTGAACAGATAATAGCAGGTGCTCCTAAGGTTCCATGGTCTAATGCTCACAGGCCACTGACTATCACAGCTATGGTGGTTGGCAACACACGAGTCGGGTTGTGTTTATGCCATCTGAGTAATGCATTGCCGGTTCTCCAAGCCTCTATGGCTAGAGGATGAGACCAGAGGAGCTCAGGGGAAGATAAAAAGAGGTTGTCTACAGTTAGAATTAGAATCAATATTACTATAATATCATGCTCTTCTGTAACCAAGTTTCAAGAGCATGCTGGTCTCCAAACATGTCAAGAAGCTCATTTATAGTAGTTGGCTCCTTTGTGCAGAAGGTTCTTTTTAGACTTTTCCTTTTAAGTATCCAAAGTATTGAGATAATGAGGTCTCTCTCCTGGCTAAAGTAAAGCAATTATTTGGGTGAAATTAAAGGGTTATTCCAATAAAACAAGTTATCTTCAATAAACAGGATGGGGATAACTTGATGATTATTGAGGTACGACTGATAGGGCCCCCAGCCATTCCACTGTACTTGGCCATCTCCGGCAGTCCCGTTGATAATGAATGGAGAGTAGGCAGAGCATGCACATCTCTGCTCCATACAGAACCTCACTTTTGGATTTCCGGTCCCACATTTCACAATTGCTGGGTGGGTCATCATAATTGGAACCCAGCAATCAGAAAGCTGTCCCCTTTGGATAGTGAATAACTTATTTGTTTTTTTTTTTTTGCTTTTTCGAATAACTTCTAAAAACAATTGTAAAAAGAAGGTGACAGCAAGTAGGGATCTTGAAGATGGAGTTAAATTGAAACATACATTTATATGAGCAATTCATGTAAGATGCCCCGATTAGGGGCTGTAAATATTACGATCTTAGCATCTAAACGAGTATGTTTTGAAAACCGTAAAATTGAATTCATAGGGTCAGATAGATGTATTTAAAAAAAAGCTTAGAGAAAGTGTAATATGTTACATTCATACTGAAAATACCATACCTTTCATCGGGCACAGATCTGTCAAACATTTATTCCATATCCTATCGATGTGCCAGTAATGTCCCAGATAGGACAATCGCTTTAAGATGGAATATCTTAGTTTAACTCCACCATCAAAGCACTGGAAGAATCTCTTGTCCAAAGTTGAGGCAATAATGTGTTAAGCCAAAACAGGGTCCAGTAGAAAACAACCTTTTGGGGCTTCTACTACATACTATGCAACAGTGTCCAGGAGCTTTCATGGGTAACTAAACATGTTTTGATATTTTATAGCCCCTGTCCATTAGTGTTGATTGGTAGGTGAAAGGATCCTGAGGCTTCATCCAAAGTAGCTGCAGGAATGCTTGGCTCATCCTTAAAGTGGTGGCACGAAATAAAAATGAATTTAAATCCTAAATACTTTTCTATTTGATGTCATAATTTAATTTTTTTAGTACACTTTAATTAAAATCTCCTATCCTTCCCTCACTACACTATCTTACTGCTTTCATTATTTTTTCTAGTTATTCTTTGATGCTTCATTTTAATAATCCCAGTGCTTGTTGTGATACTCAAATAAAGCGTCATAAGGGGGCAGATGCTGCCACCATTGACGCAGCCTCTGCACCCTCCCTGCAATTAAATGGCTTCAGTGACCTCCGTTTCAGGGGCTTGACTAGTCCCTGCTCTACTGAGCATGCATCTGCTGTCAATTCTGATGTATGCTCACTAGATTCTTGTTACTGTGCAACATGCACAGTGACAGTGCGCCTCTCACCAGCTCTGATCAAAAGTAGCGAGTCAGGAGGTGAGCACACTGTTAGTATGAGTTGTAAGAATACTCAGTGAGCAGAGACCAGTGCCATCCCTGCAAGTGCCGTCACTTGTGGGGGCAGCAGTGCTAGTTTCTGCACGCTGCGTATTCTTTAATCCCTTCACGACCTATGACAAACAGGTACATCATAGGTCGTGTCCCTTAATTTCATGAGGGCTCCGAGGCTGAGCCCGCATGTTTTCCAGAACATGTCAGCTGATTTCATCAGCTGACATGTGCCCCTAATAGTCGCGGGTAGAATCATGATCCACCCGTGACTGTGCTGCTGCCAATTACAGACAGCGGCATTTAACATGGCTGAGCAGGAAGCGCCCCTGTCACATGATTGTGGGGCGCTGATGGCTTTGCATCACAACCCGGGGTCTGTACGAGACCCCTGTGGTTGTCACTGGCGTTCTGCTGTTAGCACCACCCAGTGGTCGGTGATTATAGCAGGTGATCAATTCTGTAACAGGGCTGAAGCACTGCTATGTGTAGTGCAGGCGACTGGAATATCGTAGCTTCAAGTCTTCTAAGGAGACTATTGAAGTAAGTAAAAAAGTAGAAAAAAATGTTTTTAAAAATATTCAAAAAATTAAAAAAGCATAAACGTTCAAATAGCCCCCTTTCGCCCAATTCAAAATAAAACAATTAAAAAAATTCAAAATACACATATTTGGTATCGCCGCATTCAGAGTCTCTCAATTTATCGAAAGATAAAAAGAATTAATCCGATCGGCAAGTTTATGGGTGCATCCAATGATCTACTCCTGCTTGAGGATAATCTAAACTGTTCTCTTCCACAATGAGGGTTTCCCACCTAACATTAATAAACAGGGGCTCAAACATAAAAAAAAGTTTAAAAGTTTATTTACCCCCCTTAGGTAATTTTTCCACCAATAGCTTAGGGCACAAGCTGTTTGTGTATTGCTGTATGACAACCCTCTTTTGAGCCTAATCGGGTCTCCCAGAAATATATCCGATTCTTGGTAACAATACACAAAAATTCTTTGAAGTCTGGAGAATAATGGATCATTTTTGTCACTTGAAATAAAGAACTCCCAAGCCGCTCAACTTTATCCTCTTACATTTGACATATGTACTCCATTTAGGGAGGGTTGTAATTGTAATCCTTCAGATGTATGTCATTTATGATGCAGCCAGAGCAATGGATAGCCGCTGCAGAACAGGTTCTCCTAGGCATGACTCGAATTGCTTAGCAACTGCATCAAAAATTTAATACAGTTATTAGGTGGCCACCAAAGCCGCAGTATTGATCAAAGTCAAAGTGTACGGGCTGCATGACAATATGGAGTCCCATCTTTACATGGGTTTTTAACTGGCCATTTACATTTCCTACGCTCCAACCATCTGCCTCAAAGCCTCACTTTAATGTGAAAAATTGGCAGCACTTAGGCGAATGTGTGGGATCAAACCTCTCAGAGCACTTTGCAAAATAACTATTTTGTGTGGAATGTATTTATGAAAAGGTGTACTTTCTTATGCAGTAGCTATTAAGCATTGACTAAGGTTTGTCGAGCTTCATGCATCAATCTCTACAAAGGGCATAGCGCCAGAGACTTACGTCCAACACTGATTTCAATTTTGGGCTCAGTTCATATGTTCGTCAACATTTCTTCTGCATTCTCAATATTAGGAACAAATAAGAATAAGTGATCTGTTGAATCAAAACAGGAGCAAAGGAATCTCATTGGCTCCAACCATTCCCCCTCCATCTCTCCAGGTTTGGTCTCTGTATGGTATTATGGATGACCAAGATGGAGTATAGACTATGGTTCATGATGTTTTGATGGTTGAATTTTTATGCCTATCAGATACCCTTTTGTAAATCATCTTTAGTTCCAAGACTATCTTCATATCTGCCCTGTATAATATTGTTTTCCCACCTTTGTGGTATGGTGTAATAGGGCAGTAAGGTACAGTCTACGCTGAGTGGGGGCACCAAAAATCGTTTCTTTTAGGGTGCCAACCTCCACAGTCAGGTAGGGGATATATAGGCCTATTATAGGGTGCCTGTTAGGCTAGTTCATTTTTTGGTATATCTTGGTATATACTTTTTTTCACTGGGTTGGTGTTTTTTTATATTGAAGTAATTAAAGTTTTTTTATGGGGAATATATGTGCACATACCAATTTATGATTTCCTGAACTATTGAATACGAGAAAATACTTAAGTGTATGATATAATATGGCTGGTTTTTTATCGGTGCCCATCAATGTTGATCTGTGGGCACAGGACGCAAATCAAGTGTTTTCCACTAGTCAAACATCCCCTGAGAGTGTTGATAATCCCTCCCTTAAAATGCTCTTTAAAGAGCTGTATTTGGGCTTTAAGGAAAATATAAAATTGTGGTGGGAAGTGAAAGGCCTAGAAGATATATATAAGATATGTTCAGTAGGACTATCAGCTGTGTATCCACCAGACTTCTGCACAACACAACTGATGGTCCCAACCCTATTTATAAGGCCAGAAATCCCACTTATTAAAAACTGACAGGGCACACCTGTGAAGTGAAAACAATTTCCAGTGACTACTGTACTGTACATACTTCGTCTCCCTGTGATTCTAACAGGTAAAATACAGTGAAGATTATGGAGTGTGAAAAAAACAAATAATAATATATGTAAGATCTGAGCTTTTTTGGAATCCGGTTGCTAGAGATGTCTATATCCGATGCTCCAGCTCTATGGCAACTAAAAGTGCATGTAAGGTTTACTGGCTGTGAATCCTCTGGTTATGCTGTTTGACCGCAATGTGTGTTTTTTTTTCTTAAGTGTCTTTAAGTATTAAATATTTTATAAATGTAGATATCTATATAATATTGTAACATTTGTACTCCTGTCCCCATGATGCTTCATGTTTTTCTGCTATATTCTAGAGCAGTGATCTCCGACCTTTCTTACCTCTGAAGTCACATTCAACTCTGAGAGAGGGTTGCGAGTTACATTCAGAGCCCCCCAGAATAGTGACATCCAGCTCATGCTTCTCCACTCCATTGTAGTGATGCACAAACCCTCATTATTTTTTATAACGACAGCCTTATCTTCCATACAAAAATCACACCGAGCATCTAGGGCTCCCACCGTACCCTCATTCAGTATTTTTGCATCAAGCACTCCTATCGCAGTCACATTCAGCATCAAGCATCTCCTCTGACCGATAGTATCATATTATACCCAGCTTAGCATTTACTAAAAGAAGCACTCCTCCCCTCAAAGTCTTTATCCTCTTAATATATTGCAGTCACGATATTATACAGCACTGTGTACGTACTATTGCTCATTTTGCCTTTCTACCCAGTTAATTCTTCTCTTTTCTCTGCTCTTTGTAGAAACCGGATGTCTTTTGTCCCTGCATTTATCATTCCCCTCTTCAACTCCTGAACCAGCTACTCTCCCCACCCCATACCAGTGACTTTTGCAGTGATTCATGACTCATACAGGGAAAATTGGCCTCCTGTTTCTACATAGAGCTTTGAAGGATTCAGCTTGTCAGCTTTTAATCACGTGCTGTCATAGATCTAATGGGAAAGAGAAGAGTTAGCTGGGTGGAAAGTTTGATAGGAGGAGTGCTGCTTTAATTTATCTCTTCAACCCCAAGGCCGTATATGTGCATCCAGATTTGCTCTTCATAGCTGTTAGCTAGACCTGATGCAAATACACCATGTTGGCAGACAGCCATGAGCTACCCATCATGGTCCCGTGAGCCACATGTCACTCCCAAGCCACAGATTGGGGACCTCTGTTCTCGAGCAACCAAGATTAACTTTGACTTTTGTTGCCTTCTGTTAATAGATCGAAGCTGAATTCCAAAAGGTGTACAACAATGCTAGAGTACAAAATCAGGAAGTGTTGTCATATAATCACAGAAAAATCTATAATTTAATTGGTAGATAATGAAATATATTAATTTTTGTCGTAAAGGGGCTTTAATATTAATATATTATACAGGCAACAAATGGAGGGAAGGGTCTGATTTTCAGATTGGTTATATAGAGTGGTAAGAACCTGGTGTGAGGGATGAGGGAATCACCATCTTGATATATTATACAGAGTTCTCCCTTTGATCTCTGAACTGTGGCCCCCACCATGAGATAAACACACAATTTTTAAAAACAACAGGAACTTGCGATATGGCAAGAGAATTAGAAGCCCCATGTTAATTAATGTGAGGAGGAATAGAGCTGGCCCCCCTGCTGTCTTTTGTGCAAGACTGCGCGCTAATACTGGATACCCTAGACTGAGAGGCACCAACACATAGAGATGAATTATGAGAGTACTGTGAATCTCAGGGTTAAGTACAATATGCCACCAGAATCCTGGAACCCCTCTGCACACTCACCTGTGTCTCATCATTCTCTAGCTGTCCAAGATGCTGAGCTATCAAGACTGGCTCTCCAGAATACAAGAGAAAAAGGTAGCACACTGTAGCGCTATAGCTTGCAAACACGAAATATGAAAAATATGAAAAATGAATTGCATCATTACCTTAGAAATATGAAAAATTGAGAAGTCTTAGCGCATAAGATGGCCAAATTATGTGAGCCTGATAGCCACGTCAAGGCTCTTCTCGTATATCAGGTCCTAACTAATGCCTATCCTCGCTTAGAAAAGTCTGTCTGCATGGGAACGTATGAATCCTCTCTTCAGACTAAAATCTACATCTCTGTGGAGGGGTGATGAACCTGTTGTAATTAAAAAGCCTGTGACCACCAGGTGGAGTGCTCAGGTAGAAGGTAAATGAAATGGCCATCTTATGCGCTAAGACTTCTCAATTTTTCATATTTCTAAGGTAATGATGCAATTCATTTTTCATATTTTTCATATTTCGTGTTTGCAAGCTATAGCGCTACAGTGTGCTACCTTTTTCTCTTGTATGTATATGAGTTGGTGACTCTAGGTTTAGCACCTGTTCACACTGAATCTATGTTTGGATGTGCCGGTCAGTTTTTTGATATGGCTCTCCAGAATCACTTAGCTGACCCAAGTTTGGATTCTCTATATCAGTCAAGCCCCAACGAACCCATTGAGATGTCAGTTGTCCAGTTTGGACCTCCCACTAGGAAGTTATGACCCATCCCAGGTATTGGGAATTATTTAAACAGGAGTTCAGGGGAGGAGAGTTCAATTTGGCCCAGAGGGGTGGTGGCAAATATGGAGGGGGCGAGCTAGGGGTTGAAAACTAGCTACACACATTTAGCAGTTGTTATTGTTATGCCACGGAAACCACGTCACGTCACACATGGAGATAGATCAGAAACTAAGACAGTACCTGTGGATTCAAGTGCTACCCTGGGCCCACATGTTATAAGAAACGGTGACACGACACATCCAGCTAACTGCAACCCCATACCTGTACCCTACCTTTATATGTACTTCTGACTGTAATATTTGTATATCACTCTGTATATATTTGTATTATCTAGTGTGCCTTTTGGGAATTAAAATATCAATTAATTTAGGGTTGCTCTTTTACCTCGAATCCCGAATTCCCACGTCCATTAGTCTGACTAGTACTTATACGCTACCCGGGGTTGGTTTCTGATGGGATATAAGCTTGTTAACAGACCAGGCTTATATCTAACGAGGAACAACATACTGTTCTGGTGTTATTGGGAGATCCTTGCAGTGAAGGACCAGAGGTTTATATATGTATATTCCCGGCCCTCACTGCAGAGCACCTCGATAAATAATACATAACAGGGCAGCCTCTCCAGCGACTACTTATCCTAAGTGCAGTTCCCTGACTGACCTGAAGGTAAGGGGGGCACCAGAGAGTGGTGTCTGTGTATGCTCTGTCACAAATTGGTGGAGGCGGTGGGATATCTGTATTCCCTGCCTCTCGTTCATCACACCTGGGCAAGGATGTAATTTCCACCAGAGCTGCTATGAGTCGCCCGCCAGGGCCTGTGGGGTACTCGGCACAGAGCCCGTTCACTTCAATGGGGGATGTCACGGGTAGCACAGCTCGGTCCGGGCCCTGGGCGCTCACTAAAAAGGGGGATATTTACAGGGTATTATAAGGTTTGTAAGATGTTCGTGACGCCACCTGTGGTACCTGGTCAGGGTGACCAGCGCTGCTATGCAAATCCGCTGAGGGGTTGTTTCTGGGCAGCAAGGTGTTAAGTCTTCCACAGGCAAGACTGGGTCCCTCAGGGTAGATGGCGGTGCTGGGGTGAAAGACGTAGAAGGGGGCTTTCAGCCGCAGGAGCAATAATGCAGACACACACACGAAAGTCTCTTTCTGTACCTTTACTGATGTAGTTGCAGGCACGTCCCGGGAAGCTGGCAGGGTGGAGGATGCACGTCCAGTATTCCCACTGAGTAGGTGTAGGGCCTCCTTACTCCTGTAGTGTGAGTTTCTGACCTGTATGAAACGAAGTCTAACTCTGTCTTCACTTATACGCCCGGCTGACTTTGTGGTGGAGCCTTCTCTTGGATAGAACAGTGTCTCTGTATGCAGCGTCCTGCTAGATCCCTGTCTTCCTGACCCCGGTTACGTATCAGCACGCCTGGGCCCCTGCGACCTGTAGTCCAGCAGGGTCTCCGGTATCTCCTACTAGTCGTGTAGATGCTAGCAAGCTCGGACCCGGTGTCCGGTTGTTCAGAGTAGAGGTAAGCTATCAATGCTGTTTCAACCTCCGTTACTCTCTTCTTCTATTCCACTCGCCTTTCGTCCTACTCCGACCCTTAACATAAGCACACTAGCAGTAGATGGCAGATTCTTCTCTCTCTTCACCGCTCTCAAAGCGTCGGCACGCTTACTCACTGATCTGCACTCAGTTGACTCAGTTCTGACCAGTCTGAAGTGGCTATCTTTCTCCACTCGTACTAGCCTCCACACATTGAACTAAGCTCAAAGCTGCAGTCTTCAGATTCTTTCAATCACTGTTGTTCTCTTTCCTTCTTTCTTTCTAATGCTCTTTCTGAAGCAGCTATCAGGACCTTCCGTCTACTGATCTGTGCACACTTCTAGGAGCTGACTCTCCACACTCCAAGAGAACTAACAGCTTCTCACTTCTCTGCTCTCCCAGCTAATCTCATCCGAGATCTGATCTAATCTGCTGTGGCTTCACCATCCTTATATATACTCTATGTAGGGCTCCCTCTGGTGGCTCTCGGGATTGGTGAAGCTGTGAATGAATATCAGGTCACTTGTGGGTGTTACCTTTGGTGCATCCTCCTGGGAAATGTGGCTCCAAGTGCAGCTGGGCTACACACATAAATACCAAAAAATGCATAAAAAAGTAGACAAAGGCACCAAGATCGACTATTACAGTAGATTTTCAGGAATTGTGTGGTGTCAAGCAGCCTCTAAAAAACATCTTCATTTTTATCGTTGCTGTATTATGAACTTGGTACCTTTTTATTAAACTTTGAAAGCTAAATTTCAAGATGAGTAAGAACAAGGATAAAGCATTATTTAAATATTTTTCATATTGGGTTACATTATAGGTTGAACTCGATGGACTTCTACCTTCATCCTTAAAAAAAGACTAAAAGCAAAGAAAATTATGTAAATGATGCATAAAAAAATGTTGCTTTTTCTCTTTGGTAGTCAATATGTGATATTCTAAGATGTGTCAGAGAAATCCAACAATGCATTACCAATTCATCATCATTTACTGCGACCTAGTTTCAGGTTGTAAATATTTCATGGTTCAGAATCACTGAAGGACCTTCGAGAGCAATATCAGATGGACTTCAAAAAACAGGATGTTTTATTCCTCATCCACCAAATGTGATAACAATGTCAATTATGCATAAAGTCAATCCATCTAATAAGTCTGATTCCATGTGGACATTAGTCCTATATTACAATCATAAATTGTTAAAAATCATTGGTCACTTATATTCGGCTCATATGACTTTACAGCTCCCAACCTTGTCCAAAGGGGGCAGTACTGTAGTGCAAAAAATAGTCTACCTGGGCTATGTTCACACTTTCACTTGGTTTTTCCTCTTGATGGTTGTCTTTTTTTCACTTTTAATGGCAAAAATAATACAGAACACAGCATTATTAAAACCGTAAAGGAACTCACTAAAGGCATTGCTCAGCAGGGAAAATGTTTTGCCAAATTGACAAAAATAGGAAATAATTGTCATCTCAATCAACTTAATAAACCCTGTCAATCCCTTTCCCATTCTGTGTTGTCTCTGCTTTCTACTTCCTGGTCCCATCTTCCTACAGGAAGTACAAGGAAAAGCCTGATTGGCCAATCAGTGACCGCAGTGGGGACATGCCTCTGCCAGTGATTGGCTGGGTAACATTTCTTAGTATTTCCTGTGTTTCTAGTTGGGACCAGGAAGTAAAATCCAGTTGGCACCTTCACAGGGACAGAACAGATGCCATTGGTGTTGGTGTGGAATCAAATATATTTGTTTTGATTTAAAACACTCAGAGCCTTTTTCCAGAATTTTTTTTCTTCACTAGACAACCCCTTTAAGCCAATGGAGTCTGTTGTCATTGTTTAAATCCATCAGTAGCACAATTTGTGGAAGCCCTGGCACCAGTCTTTGATTGACAGGTTGAAGACCACACATGTAAACCCTTCCAGAAAATCACGTTGTAATGAGGTGTCATTTCCCACATTTTAGGGCTACCTAATATATCATTAGAATAGCTGGAGCTCCTTTTTTTTTAAATACAGAGCTCTTGTGTAGACCTAAATAGCATTTCTACTACCTGCAGCCACCACTAGATGGAGCTTAGTGAAGACTGATGAAACACTGACCCAATACTCAACCAGTATGCAGTGAGCTCTCATGCTCCCCCTAGAGGTTTCTGTAGGTAGTTAGAATAATATCATTGTCTATGTACGGGATTTGGAACTCTGATATCTGAATATATCATTATAGCTGTCCGAATTCGGTGTAAAGCAGACATTTCATTTAATACACGTAATATCTACTGTTTAAGAGTCTACACACAATCTTCAGGAACTGAACACAAACTAGAATAACAAATATTTCCAGGTCTCAGCAGGTGATAAAACTTTGCAATTTGGCCCATTCAATAACCCAAGGCACATTTGTGCCCCCAGGTGTCGGTCTAACAGTTTACTTTTCTATACTCCGTTCTGTGACTACTTTTACATTTAATACACATTTTGAATGCGCCATCTGGTAAAGAATAATAAAATTGACGTCGGAACAAGTAACATAACTATTTATTTGAAGGAAAAAAAAGAAATGCTTGATGTATTGCCATCGTAAACTGCTGTAATAATTTGTAACGAGACAGTTGTGTATTTTCTCTGCAAAATGCGCATAGACATGTGAAAGGGAGCTGTCGGGTTACTGCGGCTGCAGCTTTTATTACTACACAGGTGTAAGAGTAAATTTATAATTAAAGGCGTGATTTGTAGAACTAAGTGAATCGATATGTAGCAAATTGAATGTGTTATGAATTAACTCAAAAATTCAGAATCGGCAGAATATGAATATTTCAGGATTTGATTCCTTTGAAACCAGAAAATGGTCACCGCCATGTTTCATGATACCTTATAGGGCTGGGAAGGGTTCTCAGTAGCCCCAAATCAGTCTGTGCTCTTAAATCTACCCGTGCTAATTAAGTCTTATGTTGTCTCGTGGGGCATGTGAAGAATATTGGAGATATTTCATGTCAACCATTTGCATCCAATTTGGCATGGGATTATAAAACCCCCTTCCTTTATGTAGCAGGGACAGGAAACCTGGCTCTGCAGGTTGTCTAGCTTTCTCAAAGCCTCAAGGAGAAAGCTAGCACCTAGAAGAGCAGATGATGAAGCCTCAAAAAGCTGTGAGTGACAGATCTCACACCTTGAGTCAGCTAAGCTCAAGACAAAGGCTTGTAATATAGAAATATGCTGAATCGAAGCTGCCAAAGAAACTTTCTAGAACATTCTAGAAACATTATTCTATAAGGCGTTAAGGAGATACAACATATACTAGCCGTATATTGTATATATTTCCAAGATCCCCAGAATATGGCGAACGCCTTCCAGGGTCTCAACCCGTTATAGCACCTTGGGATGGGGAGCTACGCAGAATGGCTAGTAGGAAGCAGGTAGCACAGCCGTGTTTGATCACAACGCATAGCAGGGGCCTGGCAGGCTCCAATGGTGCCAAAACTGCCTCCCTAAGACCGTCCATTAAAGGTGTTATGACCCATCTTAGGTTTTGGAGTTTTTAACTGTTAGATGCAAGGAGAGGGGATTAAGGTTCACCCAGGTGGCAGGAGGAGAGTGACCCAAAGGGGAAAAATGCTTGTGTAAAGCATGGTCTATGGCTTTTTCCAGGGAGGTCATAATGACATATTGCGAGGGGAGAAGTGAAGAAACAGGGTGGACCACCAGCCTCCCATGTGGCAGCCCCTCCCCTCAAGCCAAGCTTTTCATCTGACTGGTAACTAACTTTGTACTACCACTATTTGTATTTGCATATCTGACCACTGTGTACGTATAACCATTGTGTATATTGTGTGTATAGTGTTTTGTCTAGTGTGCCCTGAAGGCAATTAAATATATAATTTAACCTTGGGCCGATCTTTTATCTCTCTCCATGAAATCACACGTCCTTGTTCTTGGCTTAACTTTCCATTCTACCAGGGCTGGTTTCTGGCCCGATATAATTCTGTTAACGGATGGTCTTGTAACTAACGAGGAACTGGTGGCAGTCCTACCGGGCTGGCAGTGCTCTGTTTCACTGGTGCTTACTGGTGGTTCCGTGTTAGCGACTTCATGGGCCACATTCTCTCATTTACTGTGCCTCCCTGGGCCCGTGTGGCCAGGGGGTGACTGTGTGAAACTATGCCAATCTGACCTTATGTTTCCCAAAGGGTGTTGAATTTCACGTTGGTACAAGTAGGACACCGTATTGCGTGATATTTCCGATGCAATGGTGACGTCAAGCAGGTTGGTGAGGTGCTGGTTCATCACATCTGGTGGCAGCAGTGGAATTCTGCGTAATCTCTTTGGTGCCATCCTTCACAGGACATGATTCATGTCAATGATGCATGTGCTATAGGCCCCATGTGACCATGTGGTTTTTAGGTGGCACCCGAAAAGAGAAGACGGAAGACCAACCAGTGAGCGGGGAGTTCTGGCGGCAGAAAAAGCTAGGTGGAGGGCCTTGAATAAGTAAAATATTTTATTATTCCTACATTTTAATCCCTTCTTGATCCTTTGTTTATTATGTTTTAGGTCTGGAGAGAATTTAGTGCATAACAAACTTTTTTTGGGGTTGGCAGATCTGATTCAGACCAAATTTTATAGCTGTTATATCCAAAATTAATTTCGCAAGATTCGCTCGTCTCTAGTTACATACAATTAGAAGGAAGGGTCTATTTTATTTTCCAACAATGACAACACCCTTGTGTCTGGCTGTGTCTGTCTGGTACAGCTCAATCACAAGTCCTCAAACTCCCATGGCCCTTGAAACATCGCTTGTTTTATGAGATCACTCAAGTACAAACAAAGGAGAGCTCATAAATTCGAGTTCTAGTATTGCCTACCATTGTGTCCCTGCAAACGAACACTGCCCATTTTACTGGTTTTAAAGATCAAAATACCCAGTCCAAGGGGGCGCAAAGGATAAAAATTAGTTTAAAAAAAGCTCATTTATTGACATGAAATTAGTCCACAACACGTTTCGACAGATGAATCTGTCATTATCAGGTGGGTTATTCCCACCTAATGAAGACAGATTCATCTGTCGAAACGCGTTGTGGACTAATTTCATGTCAATAAATGAGCTTTTTTAAACTAATTTTTATCCTTTGCGCCCCCTTGGACCGGGTATTTTGATATTTATCCCACTTTTTTTTCCTTATTTGAGGCACCCGGCTGGAGCAGCATTGGCTTTTTACCTACTATTTGGACACGTGCAGCTGGCGCTCCTTCTGACCATCCTTTCCACAGTCTGCATTTTACTGGTTTTAACCCTGAACAGTAATATTTGACAGTAGTAATGCCCCCTTTCTGCCCCATTCGATAATAATACTCTCTTTCTGCACCTAGACAATAAAAGTGGACTTTGACAGTAATGACCCCATTGTGCCCACTGCTGTTACAATGTTCACCTTTGTGATCCCTACAACCTTGCAAGGAGGTCGACCGGACCGCGGGTACCTGCATTCCTGGTCTGGAACTGAAAGGGCTGCATCCTCTCTATTTTTGGGGATGCTTTGAGGAGGTGGACCTTCCCATGCAGCCTGGGGGAAGTCCTAGTGAGACGGAGCTTCCTGCTGTACCAGAAGGGCGGGGAGAGCCAGAAAAGGGCATGCAGCGTCGGAGGGATAAGAAGAGAAAAGGGGCAAAGCAAGTAAGTCTGGCACCGGCGCAGAGCAGTGCAGAGGGCAGCGCAGAGAGCAGCACACAGAGTAGTGAGCGGCGCGCCCTGCTTCCCTCACCAAAGAGTACAGGCGTGGCGACGGGCCATGTAGGAGCCCCCGTTGCCTACAGAGAGAGCTGTGCAGAGTCATGCGAAACAGAGCCCTGCAGAACAGAGTCGTGCAGAGCAGAGCCGTGCGGAGCCGAGCCTGGTGTTGCAGCAGCCAAAGAGAGGAGTGCTCCTGCTCGGGAGCACCAGCGCCACGCAGACCAGCATCCGCCGTCACCCACCACCAACAGCTGGGACCAGGGAAAGCGGGACGTACAGTGTGTGTCGGTGACTACCAGAGAGAAGCAGTGCACCAGTGGTTGTCAGCGCTTGAGTCTTGGCACGAACAGGCAGCACGCAGCAGAGAGGAAAGTGCAGCGCGCCCAGTAGCTGGCAGAGATCGAGGTGCCGTGCGCTTAGTGACTGAGCAATACAGCGCACGTGTCGCAAGTAGAGAACTTAGTGCTGCGTAGACGTTTGTGACCCGTCACCTCTTTACACCACGGAGCAGAGTTACGCTCCAGCAGTATTTCACAATGAACTTAGCACAGTATGAAGAAAGTGTGGGAGTAGGATCCCACTTAACCCAGTAAAGACCCTTGCCCACATCGGAAACTGGAACTTCGTCTACGTAGGGCAACTCAAAGACTACACGTGGCGCTATTGTTGGTGCCACCATTGGAGACCGAGGAGCTGCAAACAAGAAGACTACTGACGGATAAGTTCTTATCTTTTCTTCTGAACTATCGTTCGTCCCTGTCCTACCCCGTCACGCTCCCAGTTCTGCCCCACTCCCTTCCACATCCCCGTGTCCTGCCACTCCCTGCGTGGAGTATACGTGTTGTTAATAAAACTGTTAACTCTTGATCTGCCTTCTGTCCTTGACGACATCCCACGTTCCTGCGATTTCTACAAAGTAATATTACTTATTTGTGTCTTCCCAGAAATTAATGGTGTCACTTGTGTCCCCTAGAAAGGGGACTATTGTACTTGGCAACTTTCATATTTGGGCTTATGGGAGAACTGAACTAGTGGCTGTATAAGTGTACAGTCGAAATTCCCTCCTACTCCATCCCACCAAGATAACACACTCTTTTCTCAGGTTATGCCCCCTATACAACACTTACAAGGCCCCTGAACATGCAGGCGTACACCACAGATCTCACCTGGGAGAATGTTCAACTCTTTCCAGAATTCAGATCTTTTGGAAGGGTTGGGAAGTATTTAATAATGGGGTGTATTTTTTATGTGGGGACACATAGGGAGTTACTGTATTATTTTAGGGCTGATTTGGGATTTTATCCCACTTGATCCATGGCTCATCTGAACAAGCGTTACACACTAGTTCAGGTCCTATTGCAATGGGCTCTGTTAAAATGTATTACATCTGGCAAGTTAAGAATCCCCTCTCTTCTTAAATGGGCCAATTGCATCAGTGCAAGCAATAAGTCCGCCGACGCTTAAGTCACTAAAGATGCATCAAAAAAGTTTTGCAGGCTGCAGCTAAATTTTTCCAATCGATCTATGTAAATGCAGTTTGCTGAATCCTGTAAATGTGCAATGTGCACGCTGCAAGGATTATGTCTGGTTTCCAGTATGAGTAGTTGTCATATGATTTCAAATATGTGAATGGCATACTGTTGGTCACATGTCCACTAGCAACTTTTCCTGATTCTCTCAATTTCTATTGAGAAAAAAAGAAAAATTAGTTGACATGAGACCACAGATATGCAAATCACATACTTGTGCTCAAACGACAACTTCTTGAGCAGGCTATAAAGTGGATTCCTGACAGCACATAATGTGCGCAGATTGCTGACTTCTGACAGGACACAATGTGAGCTGACTGCTGAATCCTGACAGGGCACAATGTGAGCCGACTGCTGAATCCTGACAGGGCACAATGTGAGCCGACTGCTGAATCCTGACAGGGCACAATGTGAGCCGACTGCTGAATCCTGACAGGGCACAATGTGAGCCGACTGCTGAATCCTGACAGGGCACAATGTGAGCCGACTGCTGAATCCTGACAGGGCACAATGTGAGCCGACTGCTGAATCCTGACAGGACACAATGTGAGCTGACTGCTGAATCCTGACAGGGCACAATGTGAGCTGACTGCTGAATCCTGACAGGGCACAATGTGAGCTGACTGCTGACTTCTGACAGGGCACAATGTGAGCTGACTGCTGAATCCTGACAGGGCACAATGTGAGCCGACTGCTGAATCCTGACAGGGCACAATGTGAGCCGACTGCTGAATCCTGACAGGGCACAATGTGAGCCGACTGCTGAATCCTGACAGGGCACAATGTGAGCTGACTGCTGAATCCTGACAGGGCACAATGTGAGCTGACTGTTGAATCCTGACAGGGCACAATGTGAGCCGACTGCTGAATCCTGACAGGGCACAATGTGAGCTGACTGCTGAATCCTGACAGGGCACAATGTGAGCCGACTGCTGAATCCTGACAGGGCACAATGTGAGCTGACTGCTGAATCCTGACAGGACACAATGTGAGCTGACTGCTGAATCCTGACAGGGCACAATGTGAGCTGACTGCTGAATCCTGACAGGGCACAATGTGAGCCGACTGCTGAATCCTGACAGGGCACAATGTGAGCTGACTGCTGAATCCTGACTGGGCACAATGTGAGCTGACTGCTGAATCCTGACAGGGCACAATGTGAGCTGACTGCTGAATCCTGACAGGGCACAATGTGCTCAGATTGCTGAATCCTGACAGGGTGAAATGTGTGCAGATTGCTGACTCCTGACAGGGCATAATGTGCGTAAATTACTGTTACCTGACAGGGTGAAATTTTTGCAGATTGCTGAATCCTGACAATGCATAATGTGCACAGATTGCAGACTTCTGACAGGGCGCAATGTGCACAGATTGCTGAATCCTGACAGTGTGCAATGTGCGCAGATTGCTGACTCCTGATAGGGCTCAATGTGTGCAGATTGCTGACACCTGACAGGTCGCAATGTGCACATATTGCTGAATCCTGACAGTGTGCAAAGTGCGCAGATTGCTGATTACTGACAGGGCACAATGTGTGCAGATTGCTGAATCCTGACAGTGTGCAATGTGCGCAGATTGCTGATTACTGACAGGGCACAATGTGTGCAGATTGCTGAATCCTGACAGTGAGCAATGTGTGCAGATTGCTGAATCCTGACAGGGTGCAAAGTGTGCAGATTGCTGAATCCTGACAGGGTGCAATGTTCACAGATTGCTAATTCCTGACAGTGGCAATGTTTGCAGATTTCTGATTACTAACAGTGGCAATGTGCGCAGATTGCTGAATCCTGACAGTGAGCAATGTGTGCAGATTGCTGAATTCTGACAAGGTGCAATGTGTGCAGATTGCTGTTTCCTGATAGAATGTAATGTGCACAGATTGCTGAATCCTGACAGTGTGCAATGTGCGTAGACTGCTGAATCCTGACAGGGCGCAATGTGCACAGATTGCTGTATCCCGACATTGTGCAATGTGCACAGATTGCTGAATCCTGACAGTGAGCATTGTGTGCAGACTGCTGACTGCTGGCATGGCACAATGTGCGCTGATTGCTGAATCCTGACAGTGAGCAATGTGCAAGGACTGCTGCATCCTGACAGTGTGCAATGTGCTCAGATTGCTGAATCATGACAAGTGACTATAAATATCGCTGTAGCTGTTAAGACCCCTTTAAGTAACTTTCCTGTATAGTATTTTGGACATTTTTTTAGATTAAAAAATAAAAACATAATCTGGTTCTTGATACATTGTTTTAAGCTTTCAAAAATCTAGGTGTCGAAAAACCATAAGCCTCACAGTATAAAGGGTTCCCCCTACATTTGCTCAGGGAATTAACAATGCCACAAATTATCTTTCTAATCTCTACATAAACAGATCAAAAGAGACTTACATAGTCCCGAACCTGCGCGGACTCACTATCGTTCGATTAGTGTCTGTAATTGTAGGTATGAGAGAAGGCTGCCTGTAACAGGGCCCCATATGTCTCTCTCAATGAATGACATGACAATCTGAGCAGCGGGGTGCTCCAAGATGACTTCAGAAAACTGAGCAAGTTGACAACTGACAGCTTTTTATGCTAAATATATCAGCGCGGATCTGAAGCTAGCTCCCTCTGATAATATATTCAACGCAACCGTGTATGAGAATCATCTATGTATAACATGCTACAAGGAGGCTGAGCGTCTGCTGCGGAGAGTCTGTTTGTTTGGTTCCGTCTCTGTTCATTTCCTTTTCTTATAGATACATCTGTAGAGCTCAGTGTATAAGTTAAATTGCCCCAAGAGACATAATGACCTATAAAAATGATGGTTTTCTTCTGGAAGTGTCATATTCGGTTATAATTTCATCTGATTACTGTTGTCTCCATACTTTCTTACACATATCTCTTCTCTTCCTTGACATATGTCACTTTACTCGCTTTTTTTTCTCCTTCCATTACAGTCGATTCGAAAATTTGACACTGAGATTGAAAATTGTTTGGATGAAAAGATACATTTTTCAGACTGTTTTTCACTGTGCATTCTTTTTTAGTTATTAAAAAAAATGCCACCACTAGAAGTTAAGTGTCAAAGACTTTATATTAATACCAAAATAGCAAATTAAAAAATGCACCAAAAATCTTTTTTTTTTTACAAGTCTGGATGACAGAGGATGAGTGGGCTCATGTCCAACGTGCCCATTTTTCAACAAGGACTTGCTCTGGATTATTTTGCAGTGCATTTGTCTAAAATGTTGTCCGATGCAATCTAAAGGGTTAAGTTCACGGCAAAATCTGTGCCAAATCTATAGTATAATAGATATGTTATGTACCAATAAAATGATTTCAAGAAAAACAAAACAAGTCCAAGTCTTGTACTGTACTGTACTGTGTTGAAAATGTTCGAAAATCAGCAAAAAAAAAGCAAGCCATAGTCTTAAAGGGTTTTTACTAGCTGGATATGCCATAAATGTCAAATAGATGTGGTTTTCCTTTGACTGAGCCCTTAATCTATCTAGAGAAATTTGTCCTGTCATGTGCTATCGAGATTGGCAAGTTGGCCACTAGAGTTGGGCGACAGGTCACTGGTCTAACGGCCATGTTGGCTGACTGTGGCTGCTGAACCAGAGCTTGGAAACCTCCTCCTTCTTACTCCTCTTTGGTTTGCTACACCTTCCATGACATCATTGTCCTGCTGTGATGACATCACTCTAGGCTGACTAATACAAGGAGGTGTCCATGATGCTGGCAGGTAAGAGGAGGTTCGTAGGACTCTGGTCTGATGGTCACAGAACTACCAAAGTGATTGCTAGACTAGATTCTCCAAATGATTTTGCTCAACTCTAGTGGCTGCAAATGCACAATTTTCTCCACTGGATTACCAAAAATTGGGAGAGCAAATGCGTTCAACAATTTTTTCCAATATCCCATACAAATTAATGGAGAGAAAGTTACTCATGCGCAGCCATTCTCTAAAGTGATGCAGGTCCCAGAGGTGGGACTAATTTCTACTGCACATTTATGTCATATCCATAAAGTGGGGGAAATAAGTATTTGATCCCTTGCTAATTTGTAAGTTTGGACACTGACAAAGACGTGAACAGACTCTAATTTTACAGGTAGGTTAATTTTAACATTGAGAGAAAGAATATCAAAAATAAAATCCATAAAATCACCTTGTATAAATTATATCAATTTATTTGCATTTTGCAGTGAGAAATAAGTATTTGATCCCCTACCAACCATTAAGAGTTCTGGCTCCTACAGACCAGTTAGACGCTCCTAATCAACTCATTACCTGCATTAAAGACAGATGTCTTACATAGTCAACATTAAAAAGACTCCTGTCCACAGACTCAATTAATCAGTCAGATTCTAACCTCTACAATATGGGCAAGACCAAAGAGCTTCATAAGGATGTCAGGGACAAGATCATAGACCTGCACAAAGCTGGAATGGGCTACAAAACCATAAGTAAGACGCTGGGTGATAAGGAGACAACTGTTATTATTGTGCAATAGTAAGAAAATGGAAGAAATAAAAAAATGACTGTCGACATCGATCTGGGGCACCATGCAAAATCTTACCTCGTGGGGTATTCTTGATCATGAGGAAGGTAAAGATCAGTCTAAAACTACACATAGGAACTTGGTAATGATCTCAAGGCAGCTGGGACCACAGTCACCAAGAAAACCATTGGTAACACATTACACCGTAAAGGTTTAAAATCCTGCAGTGCCTGCAAGGTCCCCCTGCTCAAGAAGGCACATGTGCAGGCCCATCTGAAGTTTGCCAATGAACACCTGGATGATTCTCTGAGTGATTGGGAGAATGTGCTGTGGTCAGATGAGACAAAAATTGAGCTCTTTGGCATTAACTCAACTCGCCATGTATGGAGGAAGAGAAATGCTGCCTATGTTTTGGGGTATTTCTCTGCTAAGGGTACAGGACTACTTTACCGCATCAACGGGAGAATGGATGGAGCCATGTACCTTAAAATCCTGAGTGATAACCTCCTTCCCTCCGCCAGGACATTAAAAATGGGTCGTGGCTGGGTCTTCCACCAAGACAATGACCCAAAACATACAGCCATGCAACAAAGGAGTGACTCAAAAAGAAGCACATTAATGTCATGGTGTGGCCTAGCCAGTCTCCAGACCTTAATCCCATAGAAAACTTATAGAGGGAGTTGAAGCTTCGAGTTGCCAAGAGACAGGCTCAAAATCGTAATGATTTAGAGAAGATCTGCAAAGAGGAATGGACCAAAATTCCTCCTGACATGTGCGCAGAACCTCATCATCAACTACAAAAAACTGACTGCTGTGCTTGCCAACAAGGGTTTTGCCACCAAGTATTAAGTCTTGTTTGCCAGAGGGATCAAATAATTATTTCTCACTGTAAAATGGAAATAAATTTATATAAGTTATACAATGTGATTTTCTGGATTTTATTTTTGATATTCTATCTCTCAATGTTAAAATTAACCTACCCTTAAAATTATAGACTGTTCATGTCTTTCTCAGTGGACAAACTTACAAAATCAGCAAGGGATCAAATACTTATTTCTCCCACTGTAAATGTCCCAAATGGGAATTTTTGTATATAAAATAAAGACTAAATAAAAACACAAACAAAATTTCCAAATGTGCGAAGAGCTCTCCGTGCAGCCGAGAAATAAGGTGAAACATGACATGTATTTGAGCATTGCGTGGTATCATACTGATCAGCTGACGCACTACATGACTTGTGACTCTCTGCTTTGGCTAATACCCTGTACAACCCTGAGGGCCTGAGTTGCAGGACTTTGCTCTATGATGTCTATATGTTTTAAATGGACTGAGAACTTGCTAGCAAGTAACAATCTGCAGTTTTAAGCAGAGGTGGGACAAAAGGTGGGCAAAACTGATCCAAACTGGTTTCAAACAAGCAAGAGGTGCCATTTAAGGGACTTTTACTGCTCACATACGGTATTACATCCCATTAATTCCTGATTGCTTTACTCGGCGGCGGTCTACCGGGCACTGGTTTTAAGAAATGTCCCTCAAAGTGTTTTTGTGTTGTTTTCAATCAGAAAATGAAATTCAACAAGCTGCATCTTCCCGAGAGGTCAGCTGGATATAACTGTATTGAAGATTTCTCTGGAGAAAATACTGTCAAAACACCAGAACAATCCTTTGACCTAGTGTATCATATCTTCAGCAAGCAGAACAAACACCCGGCTCAGTTTTCATCTAATCTCTAATTCTCTCCATTTCACTGGAGCTCCTGCGTTTAGACGAATAATGTGCTGGATTAATAATGACAGCCATAGTTGATCTTTAAACTTTGGTGAGATATAGTTTCATAGTAGAAGAAAAAAAGGTTTATAGGGGTTCTCCATTTATTTTACGAAAAAATCTGGTCAATAAAGGAGATATCCTTCATCTATGACCCTTCTGTGGTCTCCGTTTTCTGGCCATTATTCTCAAGTTTGGAAGCTATCCTCTATCCATTGAACAAGAGATTGCTTCCTGATTGTTGGGGGTCCAAATGGTTGGCCCCACCACAGATTTTAAGATTCTGGGCTCTGAAGGGCCCCAGTGACTAGAGCGTTGGTCAATTATGTGCGCCTACACTTTATTAAATAATTTTGAGAGTGCCAAAGACCAGCTGAGCGCAGCGCTCAAGTATCTCCAGCTGTCCCATCAATAATGAATGTACATGTATGACCATTGCTCTGTTTACACTGGGCTCTTTAGTGCCCCAGCTCTCAGGATTGGTGAGGGGCCCAGGTATTGGGAACTCAGTAATCAGGAACTTCTAAACTTTCTCCTAAGTAATCTGAAAAAAAACTAATTGCTAGGAATAATTTGCTTGACAAGGTTGGATAAATTCACTAGAATACCAGAAGACTCTTTGGTTCATGAAATGGTCTTGCAGAAGACCACTCCACTTAAAGACTACGTTGAAGACAACTTTTTTTTCTATGTCTCTATGGTAAGGGTGACTTAGGGTTGAGACAGCAGAATATTTTAAGATGATATAGTGAATTGTTATTAAAAAAAACTATTTCAACAGTTTTAACAGAATTTTTAAGTTCTAAGTGCCCGATTCATCATTACATTTTCTAATTAGCACAATACCCAAGCCCATTTTCCTTATGCAAGGAGTGGGCAACACTCCATACACTGATATATCGTATAGATCATGTCACAACTAGAGTTGAGCAAAACAGGTCGGTCAGATTCAAAAGTCGCCGACTTTCGCCAAAGTCGGGTTTCGTTGGCCGAAACACGACCATAGCGTGAGGTCGGCCATGCGGTCGTCGAAACGAGCGCCAAAGCCAAGTTTCCCAGAATGCTTGCAGCGCCTTTTTTCATCCAATGAGCAAGGACGTACACTGTGGCCAACGAGATGACATGGGCAGCGTCCACCACCATCTTAGAGAAGGGCATTGCAGTGATTAGCTTGCTTTGGGTGGCGTCATAGTGTCTATAAAAACCCTGACCGCCGACTGCCATTTTACTTCTGCTGATCTTAACAGTAGGGAGAGGTTGCTGACGCTGTTTATCAGTAGGGAGAGAGTTAGGGCTGGAAAGAGAAGTTCTTCTGTGCTTGTGCTGATAGCAATTGTGCTGTACAGTTAGTGTGCAGTGACAGGGGAGGATTTTCTTGTGTGCAGCAGCGCTGGTTATTAGGCTGCCTGATAGCTGTATTGCTGTGTGTACACTGCGGTGCAGACTGCTTTTTGCACAGCACTAATACTTGTATTCTTTTTTTCTGCACAGTTACCGAGCGTTCATTTTTTCCCACATCGTATAGAGCTGCATGCTCCTCACACACTACCGTGTACCGGCTGGTATCACAGACAAATACATGCTGACTATCTGTGTGTGACTCCGGAAATATATACGGAGATTGCAATTTTCCCCTAGACTGTATACAGCTGTACGCTTCTGATACAGTACCGTTTTTCTGCTTTTTTGTATTCTGGTCAAATCCATACTGAGTGAGCGTCTGTGTGTGACTCCGGAAATATATACGGAGATTTAAAATTACCTCAACACTGTATACAGCTGAATGCTACTGATACAGTACCATATATCTGCAGGTATTTTGGGTACATTTTCCCAAACATGAGGAAGTATGGTAGAAGAGGACGTGGGCAGGGGGGGCAGCTGTTATTCCCCATTGACTTGCATTGGGGTCGGGTTTCGTTTTTTGGCCGAACTCCGACTTTTCCCGATAGTTGGTCGATCTCGTTCGACTCGACTTTTGAGAAAGTCGGGTTTCACAAACCCACGACCCAAAAAAAGGCAAAGTCGCTCATCTCTAGTCACAACTATGTAACATATACCATAGATCAAGAGTGTCAAACACATATAAATAAAATTAAAATTACTTCATTTCAAATTGACAAACAAGGCACATTAAAAGGGGTTGCCTCAAACCAATTGACACAAACGCAGGGAAGACGACTATAGCAGTAGGATATTAATTATATATACATTTAGCCATATTCGGCATTTAAATATTGTTTTTTTATGCCTATTTATCCAAAATTGCACAGATTATTCTCTAATAGAGATAAAAGAATTTTTCACACTTTGCACAGAATCCAATAAAAAATTCAATTATTGCACAGAGTCTGGACACTGATGCACACTTAGGTGAGGTGGGACTGATAATTAATATCCTACTACTATAGTCGTCTTCCCTGCTTTTGTGTCAATTAGTTTGAGGCAACCCCTTTTAACCCCTTAATGTCCATGGACGTGCACAGTCCGTCATGGCAAGGTGCCAGTTCCGGCACCAGGACGGACTGTGCACGTCATGCCTTTGATCTACCACTGCGTGTAAACACGCAGTGGTAGATCAGTGCCGACAGCTGTCACAGACAGCTGACAGGCACGGCAAGCGGTGCGGGGACCTTTGCCGTCGGTCCCCGCACCCACAGCGCTGTGCTTGGTCAGTCAATCTGACTGACCAAACACAGCAGCGATCGCACAGGAGAAGCTGAAATTTTAGCTTCTCCAGCGCGATCAGTGCAGGAGCCGGCGCTGCAGTGGCCAGGCTTCCTGCACTGACAGCCAGGAGCGGAGCCCCCACCGCCCCTGGCTGTTAACCCCCTGACTGCTGCGATCCAGCGATCGCAGAGCTCAGGGGGGGAGGCAGAGGGTCGGGAGCTCCCTCTGCCTCAGATCGGCGCCCTGCAATATATTTGCAGGGCCCGATCTCTGCCTTGATGACCCGGGGGTTGTCATGACAACCTCCGGGTCATTTAGCTACGGGAAGCTGCTGTGATCATGTCACAGCAGTTTTCCCCATAGGTACAATGCATTGCAATGCTGGAGCATTGCAATGCATTGTAACTGCAATAAAAAGTAAAAAAAAGTGAAAGTCCCATAAAGGGACAAGTTAAAAAAAATCATTTTTTAAAAAAAATTGTAAAAAAAATATTAAAAAATAATTAAAAAAAAAATCCCCTAAAAAATACACATTTTTATGTAATAAAAAAAATAAAAAACAAAAAAATACACATGTTTGGTATCGCCACGTCCGTAAAAATCCCATCTATAAAAGCATAACCATAGTTAACCACTTCAGTGAAAGCCGTAAAAAAAAAACACAAAAAAGTAGTAAATTATACTTTTTCCAAGCGGTATCATCATACCGCTTGGAAAAAGTGCAATAACACGCGATAAAAAAGTCAGATATAAATAATCATGGTACCGCTGAAAACGTCATCTTGTCCCGCAAAAAACAAGCTGCTATACAGCATCATCAGCGAAAAAATAAAAAAGTTATAGCTCGCGGAATAAACTGATGCAAAAATAATTATTTTTTCTATAAAAATTTTTATTGTGTAAAAAACGCCAAAACATAAAAAAAATATATATATATGAGATATCGCTGTAATCGTAGTGATCCGAAGAATAAAGCTCCTTTATCAATTTTACCACACGCGGAACGGAGGAAAAAAAAAAAAAACAATTCCTGAATTGCTGGTTTTTGTTCATTCTGCTTCCACAAAAATCGGAATAGGAAGCGATCAAAAAACGTTACGTGCCCGAATATGGTACCAATAAATACGTCAGCTTGTCCCGCAAAAAATAAGCCCACAGATAACTCTGACGGCCGAAATATGGAAAAATTATAGCTCTCAAAATACGGCGATGCAAAAATTTCTTACAAAAAATTATTCCAAAAAAAAGCATCTTTTAGTGTGTGACAGAAGCTAAACATGAAAAAAGGGTGTAAATCTGGTATCGCTGTAATCGCACCGATCCGAGGAATAAAGTCGCCTAATCACTAATACCGCACGAGGAACGGCGTAAAAAAGAAAACCAATTCTTCACCTTTTGTGTATTTGTTCATTCTGCCTCCAAAGTTCGCAGTAAGGCGATCACAGTGGTTCCCCCCCATATGGGATATCAGCGTACTCAGGACAAAATGCACAATAGCTTTTGGGGTCCTATTTCTCCTGTTACCCTTAGAAAAATAAAAATTTGGGGGCAAAAAGGTCATTTTTGTGGAAAAAAATATGATTTTTTTATTTTCACGGCTCTACGTTATAAACTTCTGTGAAGCCCTTGGGGGTTCAAAGTGCTGACCACTAGTGTTGAGCGATACGATACCGTAAGTATCGGATATTGGCCAATATAAGCTGTATCGGACTTTCGATACTTAGTTTCGATATTTTCCATATATCGTATACCGGAATCGGATTTGTCACTGTCACTGTGAGTGTCCGTCGTCGGGTCTGTCAGGAGTCAGCGGCACTTACCTGGCAGAAGATCTCCGGTGGTCACGGCCTGGACTGGTTGATGGCCGCCATCATCTTTCCCGGCGGTCACATGCAGTTTCTCGCGATAACTGCAGTGACTGCTGGGTAATCCCGGCCGTAAAGCAGTCAGTCCGATGACGTCACCGCCGGGGAAGCAGGTAATCAGCTGTGCTGAACCGGGATGACAGCCTCTGCCTGTCATTGCGATGTAGCAGAGCTGGATCGCCGTGGGACAGTCGTTACTATGGACTGCGTCGGACAGGTGGTATACTGTTGGTTTGTTTTTTTCCTTTTTTTACAGGAGATCGATGGCGTCGCAGGAATGAGAGTATAATAAAAGAAATGAAAACTGTGTTGTCTCTTTTATTTCATTAAAATACTTTTTTCTTGCTGTGTCTTTTTTTTTATACATTTTAAAACTTTGGGATTAATAGTGGATCGGTGTCTTATTGACACCTCTCCATTATTAACCGGGATTATTGTCACCGTGCAATCAACGGTGACATTAACCCCTTATTACCCCACTTGCCACCGCTACAGGGCAGTGGGAAGAGCCGGGTAAAGTGCCACAATTGGCACATCTTTTGATGCGCCAAATGTGGGGCTGCTGTAGCCTGGTATTATCAGGCTCTTGAGGGCCAAAATCCATGGGCCTTGACAGTCTTTTAATACCAGGCCGCAGCAGTCTGCATTTTACTTGGCTGGTTAACAAAAATAGGGGGACCCCTACGCCGTTTTTTTTTTCGAGGGGATCCCCTATTTTTGTTAACCAGCCAAGCTAAGCAGACTGCTGTGGCCTGGTATTATCAGGCTGGCAAGGTCCATGGATATTGGATCCTTAGCAGCCTGAAAAACCAGGCCTCAGCAGTCTGCTTCATCTGGCTGGTTAACAAAAATAGGGGGGACCCCACGCCAAATTTTTTTCGAGGGGATCCCCTATTTTTGTTAACCAGCCAAGATATGCAGACTACTGTGGCCTGGTATTATCAGGCTGGCAAGGTCCATGGATATTGGATCCTTAGCAGCCTGAAAAACCAGGCCTCAGCAGTCTGCTTCATCTGGCTGGTTAACAAAAATAGGGGGGACCCCACGCCAAATTTTTTTCGAGGGATCCCCTATTTTTGTTAACCAGCAAAGATATGCAGACTGCTGTGGCCTGGTATTATCAGGCTGGCAAGCAGGGTCGGACTGAGGCACCGGGACACCGGAGAAACCTACGTTGGGCCCCAGCTCCTGCGTGGTGGGCCCTGATTTGAAAGGATAGGTCGCGCGGCAGAGGGGGCGGTGGCCCCGGGGCCCGCGCTCTGAGGGGGCCCACCCGGAGCTACGATACAGTTACATTCTGCGGCAGAGCAGGGAGAATCGCTCTCCCTGCTCTGCCGCCCGGAAGCTATGGGGCCTGAACAGGCGTTGGGGGGGCCCGGTGCCAGCAGTGGGCCCCCCACCCGTCATCGGAGGGTCAGCTGTATCGGCATCCAGCCGATAAAGCTGACCGCATAGAGAGAGAAGGAGCGAGCGCTCCTTCTCTCCCATAATCCCCCTCTCAGCGTATGACAGCGGGCGCAATAACATCACCTGCCGGCGCCCGCTGTCAGACGCTGAGAGGGAGAACAGTGAGCAGCACAGGAGCCGGGAGGTGAGTTTTTTTTTTATTTTTTTTTTAATGGGGGTGCAGTCGAGTCCTGGCTGGAGAAGTCGTCATGTCGGTCTGGGCCAGATGGAAAAGACATGAAAAGTGAACAATTCCATTAGAAAGAACATCAGCGGTAAGTCATTATCTGTACCTGTGCTGTAATCTATATGTTCTGTAGGACTGGTATTATTTAACACAGACCATATGGCGGTAATATCAATATTGGTCTTTTTATATATAGATTATTTTGGCCAACAGCGCGGTCATTTGCTGAGGTTCTCTGATGATGGGCCCACTCAGAAGTTTTGCCCCCACTAAACCAAAACCCTAGCTACGCCTATGGCTCTCTCTCTAGTCTTTCTTTCTCGCTCTCTGTTCTTTCCTTCTCGCTCTCTGTTCTTTTTTCTCTCTGTTCTTTCTTTCTCTCTTTTCTTTCTTTCCTCTCTTTCTTTCTCTTTGTTCTTTCTCTCTCGCTGCTCTTTCTTTCTTTTCCTCAGTACCAGCCACTGTGCCCTCATTACCAGTCAGTGTGATCAGCAGTGCTAAATGGGTGTTGTCGGGGCGTGGCCTAAAATTTTCAGCGGCGCGCAACACGCGCCGCAGCCTTTAATCCTCTTTCCTGTCTTCCAAATTTGGGAGGTATGCTGTATGACCTCCCTACAACTTCTGGCCATGCTCCTGATGAGCGCGACGGATGGTCTCGTGAGGGATCTCCTCCCACACCTGGACTAAAGCATCCACCAACTCCTGGACAGTCTGTGGTGCAACGTGGCATGGCCTAAAATTTTCTGCAGCATGCACAGCGTGCCACAGCCTTTGTCCCTCTTTCCCTTATTCAAAGGTTGGGAAGTATGATGTTGGGCCGCAAGAATATATTTTCTCTGGTGGGCCCAAGGTACTCCAGTCCGACGCTGCTGGCAAGGTCCATGTATGTTGGCTCCTTAACAGCCTTAAATACCATGCCTCAGCAGCAGGGGCGTACATATAAATCATGGGGCCCCATAGCAAAAGTCTGAATGTTCCCCACCCCCCCAAAAAAAAAACCCAGAGGCATTGTAAATGTAAAGTGCCAGCACAGTGAGGGAAGTTGAGTCGCACAGAGACAGGGGTTTTAGGGGTACTCGGCACCGATCACGTCGACTTCTATGGGGGATGTCACGAGTAGCACAGCTCGGTCCGTGACCTGGGCGATCACTGGAATGTGGGATATTTCCAGGGGATGATAGAATGTTCGTGTAGTTTGTCGTGACGCCACCTGTAGTACCTGGTCAGGGTGTCCAGCGCTGCTGTGCAGGTCCTCTGGAAGGGATGGCGTAGTGCAGGTAGGTGATAAGTCTTCTACAGGTAACACGCTATCCTTCCAGGGCAGATAGATGTGAGATAGAGCAATGGTGCAGAGTGATGTAGCAGAGTGGACTATGCAACGTAGTAAGAAAGCAGGAAACACTTCAAGTTAAACGTTGCATAATAAAATTTTTAATAATAACATTACAAAAGTGCAAATAGCATTAGTGCCGAAGTTCGTGGAGACTTCTTAGGACTACCCCCACCGGGGTAACTTCACAGTGTCCTTTACTTGTGCTTGTGGAGGACCCGCTCCAAACCTCCAACTGTGGTCTTGGGTGGGCTGCAAGACTTTCCTTGAGCAGACCTCACTTTCGGCCACACCAAACGGGTTTTTAGTTTCTGAGGTAGTTGAAAATAGTGCACAGTTAAGTTTTTTGTAAAACCAAGATGGAGCACCGAAGTGCCAACTATTTACAGAAAAGTTTGTGAGCCAGTACAGTTCATGGCTTCAAAGTTCAACATTTTGATTACAGTGAAACACCATTACCCAACCTGGGTATATAAAGGCAACAATAAACTTGTTCTTCTGAACATTCACCCGTCCGGGTACATCAAACCATTACCCAACCTGGGTATATTATGGCAACAATAAACTTCTTTTTATGAACATTCACCCGTCCGGGTACATCAATAATTTAACTATTTACATACAGAGACCCTGTCCGGGTTATTTAGACTTCTTTGGCTGGCCTCTTACAGGTACCACCTGGTACTCTTCTGGAGCTTGCCAAACATCCGTGACAGGAGGGTCCACCCAGACCTGATGACGTCGTGTGGCCTGTACAGTGACGTCGTGACCCGCTATCTGGGTCTGTGTGGCCACCTCTTTCGTCTCCCTCCGGGTCTGGACCCCTATGTCCCGGACTGAACGAACCCCAGGGGGCCTAACAGGCGCCGGGTACGGGCCAGCTATCATTATCATGTCCATAGCTGGGGCTGCTGAGGAGACCACTGAGGGAGGCTGGGGAGATTTACGGCGTGGGGTGGGCACTTGTGCAGAGGCCTGGTTGGGGGAGGCTGAAGGCTCGTAGGGTCTGTCAGTTTCCTGACACTCTGGGGAGTAGGGGTCGCACCTGGTAACATTTAGGGCGTACCATCCATTGTAACCCCAGTGTCGGGTGTAAGTCACCAAGTCTCCTGGCAACAGGTCCCTCCCCGGGTGTCCTTCTGGGAGGTGAGCCTCCACGTCCCGCCGGGGTACAAAAACTTCTAAATAAAGTCCAGGCTCCTGGATGAAGCCCCAACCACCTTTTAACTTAAAGTTCCGTACTGCACCCTTACGCCGCGGCTCCCTCAGCGTACTTTTATCCTTTCTCATACGTGCCTTCTCTGCCAGGTCCTTGTCCAGGTGACGTTGCCGAAGCTTTTGGGATTCTCTCTGCTCCCTTTGTCACTCTGCTTCCCGCTCCCGACGTCTCCACTCTTCCTCCTGACGCCAGTTGTAATTCTCCTCCACCAGCAGCTCCATGTCTCCACCATCAAACGCCAGCTTACGATGTCCGGTTTGCGGCAGCTCTCCTGGCGCCCGCCAGTCCTGGCGGCGCTCACCTGTGGCGGAAGCAGCGGCTCTGGAACAGATGACGGTCGGGGCTCCGGTACAGGGAGGTAGAGCTCTGGTGCCTGCGCGGCCTCCTCTACTGGAACGGGTGCCTCCACTGAGATACTGTCAACCGGTTCAGATTGCAAGGGCTGGGATGCCCGCACGGCCTCCTCTACTGGAACGGGTGCCTCCACTGAGATACTGTCAACCGGTTCAGATTGCAAGGGCTGGGATGCCCGCACGGCCTCCTCTACTGGAACGGGTGCCTCCACTGAGATACTGTCAATCGGTTCAGATTGCAAGGGCTGGGATGCCCGCACGGCCTCCTCTACTGGAACGGGTGCCTCCACTGAGATACTGTCAACCGGTTCAGATTGCAAGGGCTGGGATGCCCGCACGGCCTCCTCTACTGGAACGGGTGCCTCACCTTCCGGTACAGACACTTCAGGGGGTAAGAGGGATTGGCGCCGCTCCAATTGTAGTTTTAGGGCCCGCCAGCTCGCTTCCATCCTGGCGACCTCCTTCCGGTGCCGGGCCAGGTCTCTCAGGGTATCCTCCGCTTCTTCCAGCGTAGGAGGGTTTCCAGGCCGGGTGCCAAACGGTGGCTCCGTGGCGATCGGGTCGCTTCCGTGGGGGGAGAGCTCTGACTCCTCCATCCCTTCCCACTTCTGCTCATGTCCGTTCGCCATCTCTGCCAAGTCACATGTGTCATTAGCATCAGGAGAGGCGCCATCTTTTCTAGGGAGGCGGGACCTTCGCGTTAGTTTCCGCCCACTGAGGAGGATGAGGAGGCGGAACTCCAGAGCTGTGGGGCACGATCTTACATTGCAGTAACATTTAGAGTGTGCGGACATCGTTTTCGCGCCACGGAGTGAGTGTACGCCCACGAGAGCACGCCCTTATTCTTCACCTGTGCCTCGTGGCGCAGATATGATGGAAAAATGGCAAATACAGTCTATGATGATTTTTGCAATTCTCAAGCAAAAAAACAGTTCAATTAAGGCACACAGGACTCGCTTATAGCGAGCTTCTGAATCCTGTTCGTGACGCCAAAATTGAGTCGCACAGAGCCACAGGTTTTGGGGGTACTCGGCACCAAGCCCGTCGACTTCTATGGGGGATGTGACGGGTAGCACAGCTATGTCCGTGCCCTGGTCGCTCACTGGAATGTGGGATATTTCCAGGGATGATAGAATGTTTGTGTAGTTTGTCGTGACGCCACCTGTAGTACCTGGTCAGGGTGACCAGCGCTGCTGTGCAGGTCCTCTGGCAGGGATGGTGTAGTGCAGCTAGGTGATAAGTCTTGTACAGGTAAGACGGTATCCTTCCAGGGCAGATAGATGTGAGATAGAGCAATGGTGCAGAGTGATGTAGCAGAGTGGAGTATGCGATGTAGTTAGAAAGCAGGAAAGGAAACAATTCTTACTACAAAGACATGCAGCATAAGGCTGCCTCAACCCCTCCCATCCAACTAGCTACACCCTGTTCTAACCAGCCTGAGCTAGACCATCCCATTGGGTCCGCCTACACTCAGCTGGCATAGTTTACTGTTGAATGCAGTGGTTGGAGTCAATGGGGTGTTTCCTCCTTACCTGAGAGTAAGTTGTCACACCGCTGGGTGCGATGCAACATCTCTGTGGCGACTGGACCCTCGGGTGCTTCTGTCTTTTCACAAATGCCGGCTTTACCCGACAATTGAATCAGAGGCTATTTTACTATGTAGAAGTGAATAAACTATAAATATATGTATTTATATATGTCACAATGACATGTGTATATATATATATATATATATATATATATATATATATATATATGTATTCTAAGTGTGTATATTTTGTGTTTACAAGGAAAGAAAGTGTTTTTTTAGTTGCAATATTTTGTTCCCATAGACTTACATGGGACTTCCGGTATCGGTATCGGGTATCGCCGATATTTTAGTGATATCGGCGATACCATTCCGATCCGATATTTTTAGATATCGAGCAGTATCGCTCAACACTACTGACCACACATCTAGATAAGTTCCTTGGGGGGTCTAGTTTGCAAAATGGGGTCATTTGTGGGGGGTTTCTACTGTTTAGGCACATCAGGGGCTCTCCAAGCGCGACATGACACCCGCAGACCATTCCATCAAAGTCTGCATTTAAAAACGGTGCTCCTTCCCTTCCGATCTCTGCCATGCGTCAAAATAGTGGTTCCCCCCCACATATGGGATATCAGCGTACTCAGGACAAATTGCACAATAGCTTTTGGGGTCCTATTTCTCCTGTTACCCTTATAAAAATAAAAATTTGGGGGCAAAAAGATTATTTTTATGGAAAAAAATATGATTTTTTTATTTTCACGGCTCTACGTTATAAACTTCTGTGAAGCCCTTGGGGGTTCAAAGTGCTGACCACACATCTAGATAAGTTCCTTGGGGGGTCTAGTTTGCAAAATGGGGTCATTTGTGGGGGGTTTCTACTGTTTAGGCACATCAGGGGCTCTCCAAGCGCGACATGACACCCGAAGACCATTCCATCAAAGTCTGCATTTAAAAACGGTGCTCCTTCCCTTCCGATCTCTGCCATGCGTCAAAATAGTGGTTCCCCCCCACATATGGGATATCAGCGTACTCAGGACAAATTGCACAATAGCTTTTGGGGTCCTATTTCTCCTGTTACCCTTATAAAAATAAAAATTTGGGGGCAAAAAATTATTTTTGTGGAAAAAAATATGATTTTTTTATTTTCACGGCTCTACGTTATAAACTTCTGTGAAGCACTTGGGGGTTCAAAGTGCTCATCACACATCTAGATAAGTTCCTTGGGGGTCTAGTTTCCAAAATGGAGTCACTTGTGGGGGGTTTCTACTGTTTAGGCACATCAGGGGCTCTCCAAACGTGACATGACACCAGCAGACCATTCCATCAAAGTCTGCATTTGAAAAAGGCGCTCCTTCCCTTTCGAGCTCTGCCATGCGTCAAAATAGTGGTTTACCCCCACATATGGGGTATCAGCATACTCAGGACAAATTGCACAATAACTTTTGGGGTCCTGTTACCCTTTGGAAAATAACAATTGGGGGTGGAAAGATCATTTTTGTGGAAAAGATATGATTTTTTAATTTTACTGCTCTACGTTATAACCTTCTGTGAAGCCCTTGGGGGTTCAAAGCTCTCACCACACATCTAGATAAGTTCCTTGGGGGGTCTAGTTTCCAAAATGGGGTCACTTGTGGGGGGTTTCCACTGTTTAGGCACACAGGGGCTCTCCAAATACGACATGGCGTCCAATCTCAATTCCAGCCAAAAAAGTCAAATGGCGCTGCTTCCCTTCCGAGCTCTGCCATGCGCCCAAATAGTGGTTTACCCCCACATATGGGGTATCAGTGTGCTCAGGACTAATTGCACAATAAATTTTGGGGTCCTGTTATCCTTTGGAAAATAAAAATTGGGATGAAAAGATAATTTTTGTGGAAAAAAAATGATTTTTTAATTTACGGCTCTACGTTATAACCTTCTGTGAAGCGCTTGGGGGTTGAAAGCTCTCACAACACATTTAGATAAGTTCCTTTGGGGGGCTAGTTTCCAAAATGGGGTCACTTGTGGGGGGTTTCCACTGTTTAGGCACACAGGGACTCTCCAAATGCGACATGGCGTCCAATCTCAATTCCAGCCAAAAAAGTCAAATGACGCTGCTTCCCTTCCGAGCTCTGCCATGCGCCCAAATAGTGGTTTACCCCCACATATGGGGTATCAGCGTACTCAGGACTAATTGCACAATAACTTTTGGGGTCCTTTTATCCTTTGGAAAAATAAAATTGGGATGAAAAGATCATTTTTGTGGAAAAAATATGATTTTTTAATTTTACGGCTCTACGTTATAACCTTCTGTGAATCCCTTGGGGGTTAAAAGCTCTCACAACACATTTAGATAAGTTCCTTGGGGGGTCCAGTTTCCAAAATGGGGTCACTTGTGGGGGGTTTCCACTATTTAGGCACACAGAGACTCTCCAAATGCGACATGGCGTCCAATCTCAATTCCAGCCAAAAAAGTCAAATGGCGCTGCTTCCCTTCCGAGCTCTGCCATGCGCCCAAATAGTGGTTTACCCCACACATGGGGTATAGGTGTACTCTGGAGAAATTGTACAACAAATATTGTGGTTCATTTTCTCCTGATACCCTTGACAAAATTTAAAAAAATTGTGTCGAAAGAAAAATTTTGGGAAAAAAAGTTAAATGTTCATTTTTTCCTTCCACATTGCTTCAATTCTTGTGAAGTACCTAAAGGGTTAATAAACTTATTGAATGTGGCATTGAACACGTTGAGGGGTGCAGTTTTTAGAATGGTGTCACTTTTGGGTATTTTCTGTCATATTGACCCCTCAAATTCACTTCAAATGTGAGGTGGTCCCTAAAAAAAATGGTTTTGTTAATTTTGTTGGAAAAATGAGAAATTGCTGGTCAACTTTTAACACTTATAACTTCCTAACAAAAAAAAATGTTGGTTCCAAAATTGTGCTGATGTAAAGTAGACATGTGGGAAATGTTATTTATTAACTAATTTTTGTGACATATCTCTCTGATTTAATGGCATAAAAATTAAAAGTTTAAAAATTGCAAAATTTTTGCCATATTTCCGTTTTTTTCATAAATAAACGCAAATTATATTGAAGAAATTTTACCACTATCATGAAGTACAATATGTCACGAGAAAACAATCTCAGAATCGCCAAGATCCGTATAAGCGTTCCAGAGTTATAACCTCATAAAGAGACAGTGGTCAGAATTGTAAAAATTGGCCTGGTCTTTAATCTACAAAATGGCTTGGTCATTAAGGGGTTAATGTGTCTTATTTGTCATTTTGAAATAAAGTAATTTTGATTTTATTTATATGTGTTTGACAATCTTGACCTATATGTTACATAGTTGTAACATGATCTATACGATATATCATTACATTTTCGCCAGTTTTTTTGCGTAAATCAGTGGCTCTTTGGTTTGCATTAAATTCATCAAAGGATTTGCACCTTTTTAAGTTATCTTTTTTGTGGTTTAGTTCAATTTTTTACATTTTTATATTAATATTGCTTTTCCGGAAGTTTAAGAGCAATTCATCAAAAGCGGCTTTTCGAAAATAAGAAAATTTTACGCAAATGTACGGCAGTAATTTTTTTGTATGACAGAATTTTTTTACGGAAACGTTAACATTTTTCTTCCAAAAAAGTGCAAAAAAATTGTTAAAGATCATTTTTTATTTTGCACAAACTTCAAGAAATGTGTGTGTAATTTTGAAAAATTTGGCACAAAAAAGGTAACAAATCCCAGAAAGTGACCTACAAAAAATCTGAACGAAAACAAAAAAAATGCACAAATGATGAATTAGGAGGACCTATGTCTACATTGGTGGTTTAAAAAAGTGATTAGGAAAGGGGTTTTAGTTCTGAAAAATCATAACAACATACTTTTCCACATCCCTGAAATGTCCGAAAGGCTTTTGGGAAAAAAATGGATGAAGTCCTGACATCTGGAAGAGCTGGCAGATCTCCCATCAAAACCTTCCATAAATGAGCACCTCTGGAAAGTTTCTTTTGTACTGGCTTCTCAATGTGGCAGGGACCAAAGAATTGATAAGACAGAAAATGTGTGTCAAGTGGGTAGAAAATGGGTATGGGAGGGCACATCTTGAAAAAAGGGAGTGAGGTTGAAAATTTCTGGGGCTGGAAAACTACTTCTCTCCCAAATAAAAACCTTAAAAAGCTGTCAAGTATTCGTAATGGCCAGTGCATACCATAATGTAAACCTATCCAATCCTGCATGAAAGTCTTGACGTTTCTAACATGCCTAGCAAATTCCCTAAAAAATAAAAAATTATGCAATGTTAACGGTTTATAAAAAATTGCACAATTGTTTAAGAGAGACTTGTAAATCCAGGCATCATGCGCCACTCGTGGTAACTCTCCGCATGATGTTCTTATGTGGAAGTATCTTTAAAAGTCGTTGGGTAAAATAAGAAAGTATTTCTCAAAGTTCTCCTCTGTCTAATTATAAGGCTGCATAATGCGGTTATAGGCAATGTGTAAGAAGCTGTGTCTCCCAGCAGATGGTAAAACTATACATAGAACAGCGACAGATTTATTACTTTGTTCCAATAAACTATAACTGTGTATTAAAATAAAATGTAACAAATAATATCACATTAAATAAATGAATCCTGAACATGTCATTATAGGATCCTAGGCAATGAGATTTCATGAGGGGAGCAACCCAGTAAAACCAAATCAATCCTAAATGACAGCCATGAGTTTCAATAAATTGTTAGTGTTATGTGCTTGACATTGGCAATATCTCACACAACGCTTTTAACACAAAGTGGAGTTTGGTGACTTAAGATGGTCATTGACTACCACCGATTCTGCTATTAATGCCTATAGTTAAAGAAACACTCCGGGGAATACCGACTATGAAGAGTACAGGGCCAGAGGTGGCGGAGCATGACACCGGATCTGCACCCTTCTCAGAGCGAGAGCTACTCATCTCTCTCCAGTTGAGTGAATCTCATATCAATCGAATACATGTTGAATTTTTAGGAGTTTGCTAAACTTGGCAAACTCGACAATTTGCAATTTTGCTTTGCGTGAATCGTCGAAAATGGTTGCCTCAGTTTTATACTTTGCAAAAAAATTGCATTCGCCAGGGAAGGTTCATATAAAGAGTCGAAACAATTGGATTTGAATCAAGTTCACATTGAATTTTTAGGTATATACTGAACCCATCAAATTCAAACATTTTGGGTAAATTGCCAAAATTGGCATTTCCCATTTAACATATTAGAGAAAATTACATCAGAGAAGAAACATATAACCTCCAGTGAATTTCCCCATAATACTTTACAACTGTCACATCACATGGTATAGAACAGCCAATCAGGAGGTACTATAGTAGCTTGAATAAAAGTAGAGGCAGTGAATGCAGCAGACATTTAGCCATAGTAGGGGACATCCAAGTTCACAGCTTAACCATAGAGAGGGTGAAATAGCAATAACAATGAAGAAACTGTACAGATTATTATTATTATTATTTATTTATATAGCGCCATTAATTCCATGGTGTTGTACATGAGAAGGGGTTACATACAAAGTTATAGATATCGTTTACAGTAAACAAGTTTACAATGACAGACTGGTACAGAGGTGAGAGGACCCTGTCCTTGCGACTTACATTCTACGGGTGCAGTATGACTTCACAACAATGAGAAAGCTAGTGTGTGAGGAGAAGAAAATGGTCTGATACATGGTTTTCAGGGCAATTGGAGACTTTTGAAATATAATTTCCTGTGAAAATTGATTAAATTATTTGAATTTTAAAAGATTTGCTCATCTCTGCTTTTTGCTCTAGCTAGTACATCAAGAGACCTTCCGCTGCTACCATAGAATACTATAATATGGTTTATGAAACCACTTAAAGGGGTTTTCCAAAAATCGCAATGTATCCCCTATTCTACCTTTTATAGTGGATAACTTGCTAATGTTAGATAGGGATTGACCTATTGGACACCCAGCAATCTTGAGAAAGGAGCTCCAGAACTCTGACAACATGCACAAGCTTGACCTCCAATCTATTCCTTGTCAGTGGTAGTGTCAGAACTAGTTGTGTACTCTACTGCAAATTGGACCCCAGAAATGGGCAGGACTTATGCAAAATTTGTTCTGGGGCCCATTGTAATCTAATTGCGCCACTATGGGGCATGTCGGTTACATGCGCTGATGGTTATATATGGACACCCTTGACATGCTAAAAAAATTAAATTGGAGGGATACCCTACAAGCAAATGATTCAGCAATAAATCGAGATACACCAAAATCTGAATGTTTTTGGATTTTCTATGAATGTAATTGGTAGGATTATTCTCTATCCTTTATTCCAGCAATAGAATGCATTGACGGATCAATGAATGTCTTCTGGCTTTTTTGGCCTATGAAGGTTGTCCTAAGTTTGAATTTCCCATTGGATTTGATTTGGGGTGAGTATATAAATTTATGTTTAAACTACAGATTTTTACGGATGAAAGCCTTTTAAGAAATGAGATAATAAATATGAAAACCTTGCTAACAACTTCTATTGGTCTCCTCTCCCATTTTTCGTAAAGCACAAACTGTGAATTTGTAATTTCACACTGTCTTAAGGTTCCATTTTAAACATCTAACCATGTATGTTAGGCATGGCAAGAGAGTCAGAGAATCAAATATCTAGAGACTTTTAATAATCCCATAGATGGATTACGAAAGTGCATTAAGAGTTGTATAGAGGAAGATAAAATCAATGAATGAAAAGCAAAAAAAAAAGAAAAATCCATGACATCCGGTGGCCAACTGTGCTCCGCTCTATGATCCCTGGTCTTAATCTGTGACCATAATCTGGATCAAAACTGTCCTGATATCACATCTGCTGTGCAAATATTAAATGGGATAAATAAGCAGTTTCCAGTAAAAGGTATTTAGCTGGATGGAAATGTTATTCCGCCAAAGGCCTTTTTATAATTATTGTAAACTTGATGTTACAGCAAATTAGTGGCCAAAAAAAAATTGACTCTACTTTTGCAATTGGCATCAGATACGAAAATTCTTTACTGATGTGTATTTTGGTCAGTACTTAGTATTTGATTTATTAAAAGATATTAAACTTAATGATTAAGTCTTAGGTTGGCGGTAAGTTGGGCCATTATCCAATCTTTGGCATTTTATTTCCTATTTTTTTTCCTAATTCAGGAGAATTGTAACATGAAACTTTGGGCTGCATTTGCAAAGTGCAGGGGCATTTATTCCTTAAAATTATGATTTTATCTTGGGTTTTTGCCTGTTTTGCAGGGTCGGACTGGCCCACCGGAGAACCGGAGGATTCTCCAGTGGGCCTGGCATCTGGGAGCCCTGGCACCTGCTGGCATACAGGGGCCAGTTGCCTGGGGCCCCCGCTGCTCCAGGGGCCCCCAGTCGGTGGCGTGTCGCTAATATCGGCACACCACGCAGCTGCCATGGGGGCCCCGTGCCAGCGGAGCAGCAGCGGGTGACAGGAGGCAGGAGAAGCTAAAGAAAATGAATATTCACTGCTTCCCACGCCCATATGGGCGTGGGAAGCAGTGAATATCATTACTTACCTGTCACCCGCTCCAACCGCTGAGCGCCGCTGTGTCCTCGCGTCCTATCTTGCTGCGATGTTCAGGCAGAGGGTGTGATGACGTCATTAGTGTGCGCCACTCCCTCTGCCTGAGCATTCACTGCCGGAGGACCGAAGACAGCGGCGCTCAGCGGTTGGAGCGGGTGACAGGTAAATCTCTCAGGTGCGGGCCCTGAGCCACGGTGACACCAGCACCTGTCCCCCATAGCGCGCCGGTGCCCCCGCCTGCTCAGGACACCAGCACCTGGCCCCCAGCGACGAGAGGTGAGTATGTCTTTTTTTGCAGCAGTAGCAGCTGCGGCAGCATAAAGGGGCCTATTCAATGCAGCATCTATGGGGGCACAGTCTGTGGAGCATCTATGGGGGCATAATCTATGGGGGCATAATCTGTGGAGCATCTATGGGGCATAATCTATGGGGGCATAATCTGGAGCATTTATGGGGCATAATCTGTGGAGCATCTATGGGAGCATAATCTATGGGGGCATAATCTATGGCGCATCTATGGGGGCATAATCTATGGGGGCATAATCTGTGGAGCATCTATGGGGCATAATCTATGGGGGCATAATCTATGGAGCATCTATGGGGGCATAATCTATGGGGGCATAATCTGTGGAGCATCTATGGGGGCATAATCTATGGGGGCATAATCTGGAGCATCTATGGGGGCATAATCTCTGGGGGCATAATCTGTGGAGCATCTATGGGGGCATAATCTATGGGGGCATAATCTGGAGCATTTATGAGGGCATAATCTATGGGTGCATAATCTGTGGAGCATCTATGGGGGCATAATCTATGGGGGCATAATCTATGGAGCATCTATGGGGCATAATCTATGGAGCTTCTATGGGGGCATAATCTATAGAGCATCTATGGGGGCATAATCTAAGGAGCATTTATGGGGGCACAATCTATGGAGCTTCTATGGGGGCATAATCTATGGAGCATCTATGGGGGCATAATCTAAGGAGCATTTATGGGGGCATAATCTAAGGAGCATTTATGGGGGCACAATCTATGGAGCTTCTATGGGGGCATAATCTATGGAGCTTCTATGGGGGCATAATCTAAGGAGCATCTATGGGGGCATAATCTATGGGGCATAATCTATGGGGGCATAATCTATGGAGCATCTATGGGGGCATAATCTATGGAGCATCTATAGGGGCATAATCTATGGGGGCACAATCTATGGAGCTTCTATGGAGGCATAATCTAAGGAGCATCTATGGGGCTCAATCTAAGGAGCATCTATGGGGGCACAATCTATGGAGCTTCTATGGGGGCATAATCTAAGGAGCATCTATGGGGGCACAGTCTATGGAGCTTCTATGGGGGCATAATCTAAGGAGCTTCTATGGGGGCATAATCTATGGGGGCATAATCTAAGGAGCATTTATGGGGGCATAATCTATGGAGCATCTATAGGGGCATAATCTATGGGGGCACAATCTATGGAGCTTTATGGGGCACAATCTAAGGAGCATCTATGGGGGCACAATCTATGGAGCTTTTATGGGGGCATAATCTAAGGAGCATCTATGGGGCATAATCTAAGGAGCATCTATGGGGGCATAATCTATGGGCATCTATGGGGCATAATCTATGGGGGCATAATCTATGGAGCATCTATGGGGGCACAATCTATGGAGCATCTATGGGGGCATAATACATGGGCAGCATATGGGGCACAATCTATGGAGCATCTTGTGGGGCATAATACATGGGGCAGCATATGGGGCATAATCTCATTTTCCACCCTAGGCTTATACTCGAGTCAATAAGTTTTCCCATTCTTTTGTGGCAAAATTAGGGGGGTCGGCTTATACTCGAGTATATATGGTATCTATCTATTATCTATCTATCTATCTCTCTATCTATATATATATATATATATATATATATATATATATAGCTTATACCCTATGGGGGGGCAGCATTATCCTCTATGAGGGGGGCAGCATTATCCCCTATGAGGGGGCTGCTTTATAATCTATGAGCGAGGCTACCCCAACTCCTGCTACATAATTAAGACATGTACTACCTTATATTATACCCTGATATTAGTGTGTTTTACTGCACAATTGGTGGTCTTGTATTTATTTCTATGTAGCTACATAGTGGGCCCCAAGAATGATTTTCTCTGGTGGGCCCAAGGTGTTCCAGTCCGACGCTGCTGTTTTGTGACTGTTGTGAACATATGCTTACATGCTGCATGCGCACCAACTTATATTCTGGTTCATCTCTTTAGATTTTCTGTTTCAGACTGCTTGCATTCAGTGCATATAAAGGTGTGGTCTGCCTTTTTTTGTGCAGGACATTATATTCATGTAGTTCCCCATGGCTGCGTGACCACTAGCCGGGTTTCAGTCTTTCTCTGCCCTTAAACACACGCAAGCGACTTGACAAATGGTAAGGTTTGAATATTAGAGGTTAGGACCATCCTGAATAGTGTCACCATGACCTGGTGGGATGGCTTTTGCATTTTTCTAATCAAAATTATGTTAACTACGCACCCTGTGTTATTTTCATGCATTACTGTTGTTTGTTTATTTACTAGGTATTCCTTTATATGTTTTTATCTTGGATTTTCATCCAATGATCCACCCAACTAAGGGAGAAGTGGGGACACAAGTTGACAATTTGTGGTGCTTGGTGGCGTTCCTGGACAATCCAACAATTACCAATTCTGTTACATGACTCCACTCCCTAAAGTAGGGTAAGGAATGGAAAACACTAATTGTATCTGTACTGAGAAAAACAGCTCATGGGAGGAGGTGGGGGAGTCAATTTTATTTTTTTTCTATAGGACCTTGTTGGTCATTGCTGTGTACAGTGATTGACTATAGTAGCCACTTGCCCACCTGGCTCGAAGAAAAACTTGAGCAGCACTGGAAAAAGAATGTTGAAAGACTGTTGAGGTGAGTATCAGAGATGAGCAGATAGCTTTGCACCACCCCTGACCATGGTCCAGGTCAATGCTATTTGGATGTGAACATGAGCTGAGTGAAGTTCCTGACCTTTCTGGTTCCCCATTATGGCGTTTGATTTACTGGCCTGGCGTGATGTCATTAGTGTGGCATCATAAGCCGAGCCTGGGATACCGGAGGGTAAGTGTTATGTTATGGTAGCTGAGGAGGCAGGAGCAAAAAAACGCATAGGTAGCCTAACACCAGAGAGGTTGGAAACTAATAGGTTGCAGACCCCTAAACTAACCGCACAACTAGAAGCAGCCGTGGAGCGTACCTACGGTGGTCCTAGACACCTCGGCACAGCCGGAGAGATAGCTATCCCTGAAGATGGAAAGAGGAAAGCTAACTGCCCGGAATAGACCCCAAAAGAGTAGGAAGCCCCCAAACATATAATGGCGGTTAGACAAGATGAAAATACAAACACAGACAGAAAATAGATTGAGCAAAAGCTGGGGCCCAAAACTGTCTAGATAGGACAGCACAGGAGAGAATACTTTCTGCAACCCAGAAAAACCCTAGGAAAAACTCCAACACTTCTGAATCCAAAAACACTGAGACCACATGGTCTCGACCACCTATGTCAGATCTCTGGTGTGGACATGTAGCTACCCAGCAGAAAAATATCACAACTGAGCAAATGAACAAATACAAAAAACGAACGGAGACCAGCCAAAGCCCCCATAGGGGACCCGGATGAACTCAAAAAGCAATGCAGCAAAAAGCAAGGAATTCAAACCACAGTAAAAAAAATGAAAGAGACTTATCTGAACGCAAGCAGGAGACAGCAAGAAAGCAAGCTGAATTCCAAACTAAACCAGGAAGCACAATTGATCACCGGCGAGGATCATGGGAGATCAGCTCATTTATATCATGCCAGTCAGTACCACCTGACACCCACTCGTTATCTGCGGGTGTAAGACTCTTGGTATTCAACATAGGTTCCATACCCTCAGCAACGACCAGAGGGAGCTTCAGCTCCGAAGTCGTCTCCAAAACGTTCACAACAGGTAAGGAAATTGCCACAGCTCCTGTACCTGGCTGGAGAGCATTGGCCTTATCCATGGACTGGATTTTGCGAAAAGCAACCATTTCATCTCTATTTAGTATGCTTTATTCTCTTATTTTGGAGCAGTTGTTGGATGTTAAAACTGCTGAAAATAGCAATTAACATGTCTTCACTTCCTGTTGCCTTTGCATAACAGCAATGTAGGAAAAGGCCATTATATACCAAAATTGGGCTTCTGCTATAATGACTGATATACTTATTTATGGACAATTTTTATTACTATAATGGATTTCTACCCGATTGTGCTATAAGAATGTCTATTTTTAACAGACAATGGCCGTACACCGAGTTCACTCCATTACTCTACTTACTCTATTAAAAAGTCAATGAAAATTTAAAGCAGTGGGGGTTGGCAATTTACTAATAGTCATATGGGAGTAAAGTTGAGTCTTCATAAAAATGTGGATACAATTTGGGGCTTTACTGTATAAACAAAGGTTATAGTGAGCTTGAAGAGGGACAACTAGTTTAGTAAATGGAATGATGCTACTTTGACGGTAGGGTAGTAATTTGCCATAGGCATTACCATATGGATGTGAAGTTGAGTCCTCATCTTGAGTATGGGTACAGTTTTGGGTTCCATGCTGCAACGAAGGTTATGGTGGACTCTAAGAGGGACAACTAGATTAGTACATGAGATGAAGCTCATTCGGCAATGGAAGTTTGCCATGGGCCAAATAGAGGTGAAGTTGAATCCTTATCTTGAATAAGGGAACATTTTGTAAAAAATTATTAGAGGGGCTCAAGAAAGGGACAACTAGATTAATAAACTAGAAGGGAGGTTTTTAGATTCTTCATGAGTAGCCATAGTAGTTGCTAATCTACTGGCATTGAAAAAGAGATAAAGAAGAATGGTGTAATAGTTTGTCCAAGGAAATTATCAGATTGTCCTAGGAGGTGAAGAATAAAAGACTTCCATTTTTGGGCAAAACTGGCTACGCTGATTCTTGAGATAACATTTTGTCTTCGCTTGTCACATAGAAAAGTCCTAGAAAACCATCAACTTGATCATCTGAATATCTTCTTTTTTTTTTCAACCTGGAGAAATGTAGAATTTTGAAATTTTTTAGTTTCCAAATTTACTTTTATTTTATATATAATATAAGAAGCCATTTATCGCAACATGTGCGGCATAACATTTTGTCTGCATACTGATGATCCTACTGGTTTTTCCGAGAAGCTCTTGAAACTACTTTTTTTTTTTTTTTGGTCAGACAATGAGTACTTTTCAATCAATTAGAAGCACCTACAACCCAGAACATTTATAAGTGACATGTCTAAACCATACTCACGCTCCAGGAGAAGCCTCCATTCTTTTCTCTTACAAACAATTCCCGTCCAAAAAAAAAAGTAAAAACATTTCGGGAGGTCTACACAAGAGAATGCTCTCCACTCTTGTATTTGATGGATCTCCACGCTATAAGAAAGTCACGCTATTTACAGCAATTATTGGAGATGCAGCATCTGGAGGGTCAGAATGGAAAGATTTAGGCCACGGGTATAAGTCACATTTTATAACAGAGTGGAATTGCAGGATGTATTTTGACGATTGCCTTTTTTTGTGTTCTGTGCCAGGGAAAAATAGACCGGAAAAAGATACATAAAATTCGCAGACAGGTGCAAGTGTGATCACTGAAATCTGCCCTAGTTACTGCATAGCCTGTTATTTGCCGCTGAATTGTCTGTCCGGTGTATTGATTTTCCACTGGCGGAAATATGTTGTTGGGAATTTGTATCGCCATCCGAATGGGTTCCTTTAAATCCCATATTACAGCTTTTTCAAAGAAAATATTGTAAATTGTTACGTTTTAGAACAAGACATTTTTCATATGTAAAAACGATAACCGATTTATAGGGAATGCATCATCAGAAAACGGCCGATCGGCTACAAGAAGTTAAATGTTTGAAAATAAAAAGTTAATGTTTTTTTCTTTTTTGCTATCACTATCAATATTAAAAAAAATCACAAATCTTGAAAGTTTCAAATTAGTCAATAGTTATTTTTACTAGACTAATACTTTCGGTTATGAACAAAACAATTTCCAGCAGTCTCATTATCCTCACATACAGAATTACAATGAAGATAACACCTCTATATACAGTAGATAACACAGGATCCAGCATTCACAATAGGTGATGTCACAGCTCCCCCGGAAGAAGGCACAGCGCCGAAACGCGCGTAGGGGAGAGTGGCACCACTGGGTCTCAGGTATGTGTTCAACCATGGTTACATTGTGACTATATGCTATCAGATGGCGTACAGCTGCTGTTGTGTTTTGCATTACTATTTGCCTTGTCCTTGGGTTAAGACGTTATAAATGGTCTCCTAATACGGACTCATGGCAGACTAATATTATGGTCCCTCTTATCATATATGTATAGAATATACTAACATGAGATTATAACTAACCTGTGTACCTGTGTGGTTCCACTCCAATTTTGGGTTACCACTGTCATATTTCTTGTCTCTCCTATTTTAAACTATTCAATAAAATATTTTGTATTTTTATAATATACTCCTTGTGTGCAAGTTTCTTTTGGCTGAGCTGATATATGTTTTGCACTGAGTTCATATACTTAGGCACTCCTGATACATATAGCTGTATCTTTATTATATAAGTGCGAGCCTTATATAGGTTACACCTCTATATACAGTAGATAACACAGGATCCACCATTCACAATAGGTGATGTCACAGCTCACCTCCTCCTGTACAATGACTGATAACATCTCTATATACAGTAGATAACACAGGATCCACCATTCACAATAGGTGATGTCACAGCTCACCTCCTCCTGTACAATGACTGATAACACCTCTATATACAGTAGATAACACAGGATCCACCATTCACAATAGGTGATGTCACAGCTCACCTCCTCCTGTACAATGACTGATAACACCTCTATATACAGTAGATAACACAGGATCCACCATTCACAATAGGTGATGTCACAGCTCACCTACTCCTGTACAATGATTGATAACACCTCTATATACAGAAGATAACACAGGATCCACCATTCACAATAGGTGATGTCACAGCTCACCTCCTCCTGTACAATGACTGATAACACCTCTATATACAGCAGATAACACAGGATCCACCATTCACAATAGGTGATGTCACAGCTCACCTCCTCCTCCTGTACAATGACTGATAATACCTCTATATACAGTAGACAACACGGGATCCACCATTCACAATAGATGATGTCACAGCTCACCTCCTCCTCCTGTACAATGACTGATAATACCTCTATATACAGTAGACAACACAGGATCCACCATTCACAATAGATGATGTCACAGCTCACCTCCTCCTGCACAATGACTGATTATACCTCTATATACAGTAGATAACACAGGATCCACCATTCACAATAGGTGATGTCACAGCTCACCTCCTCCTGTACAATGACTGATAACACCTCTATATACAGTAGAAAACACAGGATCCACCACCCACAATAAGTGATGTCACAGCTCACTCCTCCCTCTCCTGTACAATCACTGATAACACCTTTATATACAGTAGAAAACACAGGATCCACCATACACAATAGGTGATGTAACAGCTCACCTCCCCCTCCCTGTACAATGACTGATAACATCTCTATATACAGTAGATAACACAGGATCCACCATTCACAATAGGTGATTTCACAGCTCACCTCCTCCTGTACAATGACTGATAACACCTCTATATACAGTAGATAACACAGGATCCACCACCACAATAAGTGATGTCTAAATACAGTAGATAACACAGGATCCACCATTCACAATAGGTGATATCACAGCTCACCTCCTCCTCCTGTACAATGACTGATAACACCTCTATATACAGTAGATAACACAGGATCCACCATTCACAATGGATGATGTCACAGCTCACCTCCTCCTTCCATACAATGACTGATAACACCTCTATATACAGTAGATAACACAGGATCCACCATTCACAATAGGTGATGTCACAGCTCACCTCCTCCTGTACAATGACTGATAACACCTCTATATACAGTAGATAACATAGGATCCACCATTCACAATAGGTGATGTCACAGTTCACCTCCTCCTGTACAATGACTGATAACATCTCTATATACAGTAGATGACACAGGATCCACCATTCACAATAGGTGATGTCACAGCTCACCTCCTCCTCCTGTTCAATGACTGATAACATCTCTATATACAGTAGATGACACAGGATCCACCATTCACAATAGGTGATGTCACAGCTCACCTCCTCCCCCTCCTGTACAATGACTGATAACATCTCTATGTACAGTAGATGACACAGGATCCACCATTCACAATAGGTGATGTCACAGCTCACCTCCTCCCCCTCCTGTACAATGGCTGATAACACCTCTATATACAGTAGATGACACAGGATCCACCATTCGCAATAGGTGATGTCACAGCTCACCTCCTCCCCTCCTGTACAATGGCTGATAACACCTCTATATACAGTATATGACACAGGATCCACCATTCACAATAGGTGATGTCACAGCTCACCTCCTCCTCCTCCTGTACAATGGCTGACAACCACTCTATATACAGTAGATAACACAGAATCCAGCATTCACAATAGGTGATATCACAGCTCACCTCCTCCTCCTGTACTATAGCTGATAACACCTCTATATACAGTAGACAACAGAGGATCCACCATACACAATACAGTGGTGGCCAAAGTATTGGTACCCCTGCAATTCTCAGATAATACTCAGTTTCTTCCTGAAAATTATTGCAATCACAAATTATTTGCTATTTTTATCTTGATTTAATTTGCTTGCAAGGAAAAAACACAAAAGAGAATGAAGCAAAAATCAAATCCTTGATCATTTCACACAAAACTCCAAAAATGGGCCAGACAAAAGTATTGGTACCCTCAGTCTAATACTTGGTTGCACAACCTTTAGCCAAAAGAACTGCGTACAACCGCTTCCGGTAACCATCAATGAGTTTCTTACAATGCTCTGCTGGAATTGTAGACCATTCTTCTTTGGCAAACTGCTCCAGGTCCCTGATATTTGAAGGGTGCCTTCTCCGTACTGCCATTTTGAGATCTCTCCACAGGTGTTCTATGGGATTCGGGTCTGGACTCATTGCTGGCCACCTTAGAAGTCTCCAGTGCTTTCTCTCAAACCATTTTATAGTGCTTTTGGAAGTGTGTTTTGGGTCATTGTTCTGCTGGAAGACCCATGACCTCTGAGGGAGACCCAGCTTTCTCACACTGGGCCCCACATTATGCTGCAAAATTTGCTGGTAGTCTTCAGACTTCATAATGCCATGCACGCGGTCAAGCAGTCCAGTGTCAGAGGCAGCAAAGCAACCCCAAAACATCAGGGAACCTCCGCCATGTTTGACTGTAGGGACAGTGTTCTTTTCTTTGAATGCCTCTTTTTTTTCCTGTACACTCTATGTTGATGGTTTTTCCAAAAAGCTCGACTTTTGTCTCATCTGACCAAAGAACATTCTTCCAAAACGTTTTAGGCTTTCTCAGGTAAGTTTTGGTAAACTCCAGCCTAGCTTTTTTATGTCTCGGGGTAAGAAGTGGGGTCCTCCTGGGTATACTACCATACAGTACCTTTTCATTCAGACGCTGACGGATAGTACGGGTTGACACTGTTGTACCCTCGGACTGCAGGGCAGCTTGAACTTGTTTGGATGTTAGTCGAGGTTCTTTATCCACCATCCGCACAATCTTGCGTTGAAATCTCTCGTCAATTTTTCTTTTCCTTCCACATCTAGGGAGGTTAGCCACAGTGCCATGGGCTTTAAACTTCTTGATGACACTGCACACGGAAGACACAGGAACATTCAGGTCTTTGCAGATGGACTTGTAGCCTTGAGATTGCTCATGCTTCCTCACAATTTGGTTTCTCAAGTCCTCAGACAGTTCTTTGGTCTTCTTTCTCTTCTCCATGCTCAATGTGGTACACACAAGGACACAGGACAGAGGTTGAGTCAACTTTAATCCATGTTAACTGGCTGCAAGTGTGATTTAGTTATTGCCAACACCTGTTAGGTGCCACAGGTAAGTTACAGGTGCTGGTGATTACACGAATTAGAGAAGCATCACATGATTTTTCAAACAGTGCCAATACTTTTGTCCACCCCCTTTTTTAGGTTTGGTGTGGAATTATATCCAATTTGGCTTTAGGTCAATTCTTTTTGTGTTTTTTCATTGAAGACAAATTAAATGAAGATAATAATACCAAAGAATTTGTGTTTGCAATCATTTTCAGGAAGAAACTGAGTATTATCTGACAGAATTGCAGGGGTGCCAATACTTTTGGCCACCACTGTAGGTGATGTCACAGCTCACCTCCCCCTCCTCCTGTACAATGACTGATAACACCTCTATATACAGTAAATAACACAGGATCCACCACCCACAATAAGTGATGTCACAGCTCACCTCCCCTCCTCCTGTACAATGACTGATAACACCTCTATATACAGTAGATAACACAGGATCCACCACCCACAATAGGTGATGTCACAGCTCACCTCCTCCTGTTCAATGACTGATAACACTCTATATACAGGAGAAAACACAGGATCCACCATTCACAATAGGTGATGTCACAGCTCACCTCCTCCTCCTGTACAATGACTGATAACTAGTGTTGAGCGATACGATACCGCAAGTATCGGGTATCGGCCGATATTAGCTGTATCGGACTTTCGATATTGACTTTCGATATTTCCCATATATCGTATACCGGAATCGGGATTGTCACTGTCACTGTCAGTGTCCGTCGGTCGGGTCTGTCAGGAGTCAGCGGCACTTACCTGGCAGAAGATCTCCGGTGGTCACGGCCTGGACTGGTTGATGGCCGCCATCATCTTTCCCCGGCGGTCACATGCAGTTTCTCGCGATAACTGCAGTGACTGCTGGGTAATCCCGGCCGTAAAGCAGTCAGTCCGATGACGTCACCGGCGGGGAAGCAGGTAATCAGCTGTGCTGCGTCGAGATGACAGCCTCTGCCTGTCATTCCGATGTAGCAGAGCTGGATCGTCGTGGGACAGTCGTTACTATGGACTGCGTCGGACAGGTGGTATACTGTTGGTTTGTTTTTTTTCTTTTTTTACAGGAGATCGATGGCGTCGCAGGAATGAGAGTATAATAAAAGAAATGAAAACTGTGTTGTCTCTTTTATTTCATTAAAATACTTTTTTCTTGCTGTGTCTTTTTTTTATACATTTAAAAACTTTGGGATTAATAATGGATCGGTGTCTTATTGACGCCTATCCATTATTAACCGGGCTTATTGTCACCGAGCAATCAACGGTGACATTAACCCCTTTTACTCCACTTGCCACCGCTACAGGGCAGTGGGAAGAGCCGGGTAAAGTGCCACAATTGGCACATCTTTTGATGCGCCAAATGTGGGGTGCTGTTAGCCTGGTATTATCAGGCTGTTGAGGGCCAAAATCCATGGGCCTTGACAGTCTTTTAATACCAGGCCGCAGCAGTCTGCATTTTACTTGGCTGGTTAACAAAAATAGGGGGACCCCTACGCCGTTTTTTTTTTCGAGGGGATCCCCTATTTTTGTTAACCAGCCAAGCTAAGCAGACTGCTGTGGCCTGGTATTATCAGGCTGGCAAGGTCCATGGATATTGGCTCATTACCAGCCTGAAAAACCAGGCCTCAGCAGTCTGCTTCATCTGGCTGGTTAACAAAAATAGGGTGGACCCCACCCAAATTTTTTTTCGAGGGGATCCCCTATTTTTGTTAACCAGCAAAGATATGCAGACTGCTGTGGCCTGGTATTATCAGGCTGGCAAGCAGGGTTGGACTGAGGCACCGGGACACCGGAGAAACCTACGGTGGGCCCCAGCTCCTGCGTGGTGGGCCCTGATTTGAAAGGATAGGTCGCGGGGCAGAGGGGGCGGTGGCCCCGGGGCCCGCGCTCTGAGGGGGCCCACCCGGAGCTACGATACAGTTACATTCTGCGGCAGAGCAGGGAGAATCGCTCACCCTGCTCTGCCGCCCGGAAGCTATGGGGCCTGAACAGGCGTTGGGGGGGCCCGGTGCCAGCAGTGGGCCCCCCACCCGTCATCGGAGGGTCAGCTGTATCGGCATCCAGCCGATAAAGCTGACCGCATAGAGAGAGAAGGAGCGAGCGCTCCTTCTCTCCCATAATCCCCCTCTCAGTGTATGACAGCGGGCGCAATAACATCACCTGCCGGCGCCCGCTGTCAGACGCTGAGAGGGAGAACAGTGAGCAGCACAGGAGCCGGGAGGTGAGTATTTTTTTTATTTTTTTTTTAATGGGGTGCAGTCGAGTCCTGGCTGGAGAAGTCGTCATGTCGGTGTGGGCCAGATGGAAAAGACATGAAAAGTGAACAATTCCATTAGAAAGAACATCAGCGGTAAGTCATTATCTGTACCTGTGCTGTAATCTATATGTTCTGTAGGACTGGTATTATTTAACACAGACCATATGGCGGTAATATCAATATAGGTCTTTTTATATATAGATTATTTTGGCCAACAGCGTGGTCATTTGCTGAGGTTCTCTGATGATGGGCCCACTCAGAAGTTTTGCCCCCACTAAACCAAAACCCTAGCTACGCCTATGGCTCTCTCTCTAGTCTTTCTTTCTCGCTCTCTGTTCTTTCCTTCTCGCTCTCTGTTCTTTTTTCTCTCTGTTCTTTCTTTCTCTCTTTTCTTTCTTTCCTCTCTTTCTTTCTCTGTTTGTTCTTTCTCTCTGGCTGCTCTTTCTTTCTTTTCCTCAGTACCAGCCACTGTGCCCTCATTACCAGTCAGTGTGATCAGCAGTGCTAAATGGTTACGCTTGGGGCGAGGATATGGGTGTGATTAGCTGTGAAATGGGTGTTGTCGGGGCGTGGCCTAAAATTTTCAGCGGCGCGCAACACGCGCCGCAGCCTTTAATCCTCTTTCCTGTCTTCCAAATTTGGGAGGTATGCTGTATGACCTCCCTACAACTTCTGGCCATGCTCCTGATGAGCGCGACGGATGGTCTCGTGAGGGATCTCCTCCCACACCTGGACTAAAGCATCCACCAACTCCTGGACAGTCTGTGGTGCAACGTGGCATGGCCTAAAATTTTCTGCAGCATGCACAGCGTGCCACAGCCTTTGTCCCTCTTTCCCTTATTCAAAGGTTGGGAAGTATGATGTTGGGCCGCAAGAATATATTTTCTCTGGTGGGCCCAAAGTACTCCAGTCCGACGCTGCTGGCAAGGTCCATGTATGTTGGCTCCTTAACAGCCTTAAATACCATGCCTCAGCAGCAGGGGCGTACATATAAATCATGGGGCCCCATAGCAAAAGTCTGAATGTTCCCCACCCCCCCAAAAAAAAACCCAGAGGCATTGTAAATGTAAAGTGCCAGCACAGTGAGGGAAGTTGAGTCGCACAGAGACAGGGGTTTTGGGGGTACTCGGCACCGATCACGTCGACTTCTATGGGGGATGTCACGAGTAGCACAGCTCGGTCCGTGACCTGGGCGATCACTGGAATGTGGGATATTTCCAGGGGATGATAGTGACGCGCACCACATTGGTGGTACCAGGGCTATGGGGTACTCGGCACCGAGCCCATGGAAGTCTATGGGAGTTGTCACTGGCAGCGGGACTCGGTCCGTGGCCCTGGCGGTCATGCAATGGGGGAATATTTACAGGGGATTGTAGTTATAGTTCGTGACGCCACCTGTGGTTTCTGATCTAATTGACCAGCGCTGCAGGGTAGATCTCTGAGGGGATGTTATGGCAGCTAGGTGTTTAGGTCCCCACAGGTGGGACTGGCCCCTCAAAGTCTATGGTGGTGATGCAGGGTGCAGATAAGAATTCAGTCACACACAATGCAATCTCTTTCCATACCTTTACTTGTAGATGTTGCAGGTATGTCCCGGGAAGCTGGTTAGGTTGGAGAATGCACATTCAGGAGAACTGTTGAGCAGGTTAGAGGCCTCCTTTATCCTTTTAATGTGTGTGAGTACAACTTGCATAAAGTCAAGTGCAACTCTTTTAATAGCAACTACGCCCGGCCAACATTGTGGTGGAGCCTTCTATGTCTCTGATTATCAGATGTTGAGAGAACTAAGTCCTTACTTTTGTCGTGCACTTGACTCAAAGTCCCTGTTCTCCCTGACTCCGTTTACGTATCGGCGCTTAGGGCTACCTTCTGCGACTTGTAGTCCAGAAAGCCTCAGTTTTTCTTATTACTAGGTGTGAAGCACTAGCAACGCTTCGGACCCCGGTGTCCGGTTAACTGAGTGAGGGTGATTTGTCCCTTTGTCACTCTTACTTCTCCACTCGCCCTTCGCCCTGCTCTCGCTCTTAACATAAGCACGTGTAGCGTGCCAAGGTCAGATTTCCTTCAGTGCTCACTGACCTGTTCTCAGTTGGCTCTTTGATATAACTGCTGTAATTCCTTTCCTTCCTCCTTTCTTAGGAACACGGGCAGCTTGTTCTGAGTAGCAGGTTAAGGGGTAGCTCTGACTAGGCTAGGATGATTCACTTCACCCGTACTAGCCTCCACTTTCTTGTCAGATGAGCTACACAAGCTCTGTGTGGGTTTCAGTCTTCTCTCCTCTCCCTCCAAGACTGATCTGATTGGAATCAAGATGGATGGGATGACTCACTCCTGAGCCACCAAGGCTTGACTGCACTGTCCTAAGACAGGAAACAGACTGAACACTAACTTTGCTACGTCACACTACTAAATAGTCTGATATGCCTCTAGTGGCAATGCTGAGAAGTGTGCGTGAATGAATATCAAGCTTTACAGTTACCTTCCTGTGCATTTTCCAGAAGATATGTGTGCCTTGCGAAGCTGGGCCACACAATAGAATGTTCGTGTAGTTTGTCGTGACGCCACCTGTAGTACCTGGTCAGGGTGTCCAGCGCTGCTGTGCAGGTCCTCTGGAAGGGATGGTGTAGTGCAGGTAGGTGATAAGTCTTCTACAGGTAAGACGGTATCCTTCCAGGGCAGATAGATGTGAGATAGAGCAATGGTGCAGAGTGATGTAGCAGAGTGGAGTATGCGACGTAGTAAGAAAGCAGGAAAGGAAACAATTCTTACTACAAAGACATGCAGCATAAGGCTGCCTCAACCCCTCCCATCCAACTAGCTACACCCTGTTCTAACCAGCCTGAGCTAGACCATCCCATTGGGTCCGCCTACACTCAGCTGGCATAGTGTACTGCTGAATGCAGTGGTTGGAGTCAATGGGGTGTTTCCTCCTTACCTGAGAGTAAGTTGTCACACCGCTGGGTGCGATGCAACATCTCTGTGGCGACTGGACCCTCGGGTGCTTCTGTCTTTTCACAAATGCCGGCTTTACCCGGCAATTGAATCAGAGGCTATTTTACTATGTAGAAGTGAATAAACTATAAATATATGTATATATATATGTCACAATGACATGTATATATATATATATATATATGTATTCTATGTGTGTATATTTTGTGTTTACAAGGAAAGAAAGTGTTTTTTTAGTTGCGATATTTTGTTCCCATAGACTTACATGGACTTCCGGTATCGGTATCGGGTATCGCCGATATTTTAGTGATATCGGCGATACCATTCCGATCCGATATTTTTGGATATCGGAAAGTATCGCTCAACACTATTCACAATAGGTGATGTCACAGCTCACCTCCTCCTGTACAATGACTGATAACACCTCTATATACAGTAGATAACACAGGATCCACCATTCACAATAGGTGATGTCACAGCTCACCTCCTCCTGTACAATGACTGATAACACCTCTATATACAGTAGATAACACAGGATCCACCATTCACAATAGGTGATGTCATAGCTCACCTCCTCCTGTACAATGACTGATAACACCTCTATATACAGTAGATAACACAGGATCCACCATTCACAATAGGTGATATCACATCTCACCTCCTCCTCCTGTACAATGACTGATAACACCTCTATATACAGTAGATAACACAGGATCCACCATTCACAATAGATGATGTCGCAGCTCACCTCCCCTCCTGTACAATGACTGATAACACCTCTATATACAGTAGATAACACAGGATCCACCATTCACAATAGGTGATGTCACAGCTCACCTCCTCCTCCTGTACAATGACTGATAACATCTCTATATACAGTAGATAACACAGGATCCACCATTCACAATAGGTGATGTCACAGCTCACCTCATCCTCCTCCATCATGGCTGATAACACCTCCATATACAGTGAATGTGATGTGTACAGAAGATTAATCATTGTAAAAAGGATGTTCTACTGACAACTGACAACATGCAAGCTGCATGGGGACAGAACAAACATATTAATGATTCTGTTCCCCTACAGTTTGTGTTGGTCGATATAGCAGCTTTACTTGAATATAGTTGAACATCTCTCATTTATGGGAAGAAATCCACCCATGTAAATGAGATTTCAGGCAGAGGTATGTGCAAGGAAATGGCAACACCTAGATTCTCTGTGGTACCGTATTACATTAAAATTCATACAAAAAACCTTCTTGTCCTCTGTATAAATCTGAGTAATACAGCAGTAACATAGCCACCCATAAATAACTATAGGTACCATATTATAACTCTATGCAAAACCATGTACAATAAAGCTTTACTGTAAGTTATAGCTGCAGACGAACATTTGATGTAATATTTTTTTCACAGAGATATAAAAAAACCTTTAAAGAAACAAAAAGCAAAAAAACCTGCCTAATAGGGAGATTAAAGAGTTAATTCATAGCGGTCTCCCGTTTCCAACCCCTCAGTTTATTAGCCAGATTGGATAGCCAGGATGAGGAGTATTTCTAGCAGTATAACACATGGTACACCAGTGTATCACAGACTATTGAAAAGGACTATGTAATACCTCATTTCTCCTGTAGAAGTGCTGCAGAGAAAATAAACACTTACTGCATAATTTAAGGCTGATCGCTGAAATTTTAGCAATAAAATATTGCTTTCTCAGCTCAATATCAAAACATCTTCACTTTTTCTAAGCCTTCACTCCTCCTTATACCACCTCTGCCATCACCGCAGCATCTGATCCTCCTCATGAGTTTTTGAGGGTTTTTTTAGCACTGAGGCCACATGCGATACACCCCTGATGTATCCATGTGAGGTCAATCACTGGTTTCACCACCAGAAGCAACAAAGACTCACACGGAGGAGTGGGGAGCTGACATAGGACAGGTAAGTATAATGGGTTTTATTATATTTTTAACCCCTTCCCTTACCTCCATTTCATGTTTTGAGAAATTCTAGACCATAATAAACCTATTTTCACGGCAATTGGTGTACTTTTGATTCAGACAGCTTTTATTCAGACCAAATCACATCTACTGGCCGAATTTAGCAAATCTGTGTGGACTGTTGTCTATCTCCTATTCCCCAGGTATGGCATTTTCTGTATCATGAAAAGCACTTGTTAAATAGGTGATGTGCCAAAGTTGGTTCCCAACGTGGTGTAAGTGTAAATGCCCCAATGGCTATTTTGTTCCCCCTCCCTCATAAGCCATGTAAAATATATGGAAAGGTGACCATGCAAACCAAATGTATGCCATATTGTACTAAATATGTATGGTTCATAAAAAAAGTTTAAAGGGTTTTCCATGACTGCGATATAGATGGCCAATCGTTAGGTTAGATCATCAGTATCAGATCATTATAAGTCTAACACCATGAATATCAGCTTATTGGGGGTCTGAGACACCATAAAGATCAACTTATTGGGTGTCTCAAACACCATGAATATCGGCTCATTGGGTATCTGAGACACTATCAATATCAGCTCATTGGACTCTGAGACACCATGAATATCAGCTCATTGGGTATCTGAGACACCATCAATATCAGCTCATTGGACTCTGAGACACCATGAATATCAGCTCATTGGGTATCTGAGACACCATCAATATCGGCTCATTGGGTATCTGAGACACCATTAATATCAGCTCATTGGGTATCTGAGACACGACCAATATCAGCTCATTGAGGCTCTGAGACACCATCAATATCGGCTCATTGGGTATCTGAGACACCATCAATATCGGCTCCTTGGGTATATGAGACACCATCAATATCTGTTCATTGGGTATCTGAGACACCATCAATATCTGCTCATTGGGTATCTGAGACATGATCAATATCTGCTGTTATGTTTTGGTACCTGATGAGAGCAGGCAAAAACTGCAATACACCAGAGAGGTTGGAATCTACTGGATTGCAGTACCCTGACTAACCACCACAACAAAAGGCAGCCGTGGAGCGTTCCTACGTTGGTCCTAGACGCCTCGTCACAGCCTGAGAGGCTAACTACACCTAAAGATAGAAAGAGGAAAGCTATCTGCCCCAAAGCAGATCCTCAAAGAACATAGGATGCCCCCAAACATGTAATGGTGGTTAGACAAGAGGAAAAACAGACACAGACAGAAAATAGTATGAGCAAACGCTGGGGCCCAATCTGCCTAGGCAGAAAAGGATAGGAAGGATACTTTCTGCAATTCCAAAAAACCCTAAAAAAAGCCAACGCTACTAATTGCAAAAACACCTGAGATCACACGACCTCTACCACCTAAATTAGTTCTCTGGTGTAACAAAACTAAGCCGCAGCCACAGAAAAAACTGGAAAAGGCAAATGAACAAACAACAGTGGCTCCAGAGGAACCGAGAGGAGACCAAGCCCCCCGGAGAGGGGAACCTGGCCAACTTCACAGAAATGCAGAGAAAAATGCAAATGGCAAGCACAAAAACAAAAAACAGAAAATATCTTATCTGAGAGCAGGAGAAGAGGCAAGACTCAGCAAGCTTCTAAGTGAACCAGGAAACAACGTTGAGACAAGAACAATTGATCACCGGCAACCATGATGGGGGGAAACCTCCCTTATATCCAGCCAGTCTGTAATTCCTGATTGCCAATCCTCATTGAATGGTTCAGTACTGTTTGTAACCACCAGAGGGAGCTTCTGCTCAGAATTCATTTCTAAAGCATTCATAACAATCTGCTCATTGAGGCTCTGAGACACCATCAATATCAGCTCATTGTGTATCTGAGACACCATTAATATCTGCTCATTATGTATCTGAGACACCATCAATATCTGCTTATTGGGTATCTGAGACACCATCAATATGAGCTCATTGAGGCTCCAAGACACCATCAATATCGGCTCGTTGGGTATCTGAGACACCATCAATATCTGCTCATTGGGTATCTGAGACACCATCAATATCGGCATATTGGGTATCTGAGACACTATGAGTGTTGGTTCATTGGGGTCTGAGACACCATCAACTTGGGCTCATTGAGGCTATGAGACACCATCAATATAGGCTCATTGGGTATCTGAGACACTATGAGTGTCAGTATATTGGGGTCTGAGACACCATGAATATCGGCTCATTTGGGGTCTGAGATACCATCAATATCAGCTCATTGGGAGTCTGAGACATCATCAATATCAGCTCATTGGGGTCTGTGACACCATTAATATCGACTCATTGGGGGTCTTAGACACCATGAATATCAGCTCATTGGGGGTCTGAGACACCATCAATATCAGCTCATTGGGAGTCTGAGACATCATCAATATCAGCTCATTGGGTCTGTGACACCATCAATACCAGCTCATTGGGGTCTGAGACACCATTAATATCGACTCATTGGGGGTCTGAGACACCATCAATATCAGCTCATTGGGGATCTGAGGCACGAACAATATCAGCTCATTGGAGGTCTGAGACTCGATCAATATCAGCTCATTGGGGGTCTGAGACACCTTTAATATCGACTCATTGGGGGTCTGAGAAACAATCAATATCGGCTCATTGGGAACCTGAGACACCATCAATATTGGCTCATTGGGGGTCTGAGACACCATCAATATCAGCTCATTGGGGGTTTGAGACACGATTAATATCGACTCATTGGGGGTCAGAGACACCATCAATATCAGCTCATTGGGGGTCTGAGACACCATTAATATTGACTCATTGGGGGTCTGAGACACCATCAATATCGGCTCATTGGGGACCTGAGACACCATCAATATTGGCTCATTGGGGGTCTGAAACACCATCAATATCAGCTCATTGGGTGTCTGAGACACGATTAATCTCGACTCATTGGGGGTCAGAGACACCATCAATATCAGCTCATTGGGGATCTGAGACACCATTAATATCGACTCATTGGGGGTCTGAGAAACAATCAATATCAGCTCATTGGGGGTCTGAGACTCCATCAATATCAGCTCATTGGGGTCTGTGACACCATCAATACCAGCTCATTGGGGTCTGAGACACCATTAATATCGACTCATTGGGGGTCTGAGACACCATCAATATCAGCTCATTGGGGATCTGAGGCACGAACAATATCAGCTCATTGGAGGTCTGAGACTCGATCAATATCAGCTCATTGGGGGTCTGAGACACCATTAATATCGACTCATTGGGGGTCTGAGAAACAATCAATATCGGCTCATTGGGGACCTGAGACACCATCAATATTGGCTCATTGGGGGTCTGAGACACCATCAATATCAGCTCATTGGGGGTTTGAGACACGATTAATATCGACTCATTGGGGTTCAGAGACACCATCAATATCAGCTCATTGGGGTCTGAGACACCATTAATATTGACTCATTGGGGGTCTGAGACACCATCAATATCGGCTCATTGGGGACCTGAGACACCATCAATATTGGCTCATTGGGGGTCTGAAACACCATCAATATCAGCTCATTGGGTGTCTGAGACACGATTAATCTCGACTCATTGGGGGTCAGAGACACCATCAATATCAGCTCATTGGGGATCTGAGACACCATTAATATCGACTCATTGGGGGTCTGAGAAACAATCAATATCAGCTCATTGGGGGTCTGAGACACCATCAATATCAGCTCATTGGGGGTCTGAGACGCCATTAATATCAGCTCATTGGGGGTCTGAGACACCATCAGTATCAGCTCATTTGGGATCTGAGACACACAATACATCCACAAATTAGCTGTTAGCAGGACTGGAAGCCAACAGCTCTGTGCAGTGGCCATTTTTGGTACTGCAGCTCAGTTCCATTACACTGATTGCAATCTGAACTGTAGCACCCAAAGATGGCCACTAAATGATGTACAGCACTGTGCTTTTCGCCGTACATTGTTGGAACTGCTGACAGCTGATCAATAGGGATTTTGTACGAATCTTAAATTGATGACCTATTTTAAGAAACAGCCATAAATGTCTTATTCCTGGAATAAAAATGAAATGAAATCGTACATTAAAAAAATTAAGTCAACTATTAAAAAAAAAAAAATCAGTAGTAAAAATATTTGAAAAAACCTGGAGAAATTTGTTCACTGCTAGCCCATAATTATAGCTGAGCTGCAAGACGGATCATAACATGACAAGAGTATCAGCTGCGCAGAACCCTCACCCCCCCGTCTGCTTTACTTGCCAGTGACCTTCTCCTTATTGTACTCTCCGCAGTGATCCTTGGGCAGCTTAAACAAGCTTCTACTCTGTAAGATTTTAATTTGTGCCCGCCGTAGTGCCAAACTTATTAGAAGTCAGTATTCTGTGCCACTTGTCACAGGTTTTGACAGAATCACATTACAACTAATAACTCTTCATTTTCGCTATAACATGATGATTCTCTGCTGGTTCTAGACAGATGTCAAATGCATCTCCGCTTCCAGATCCTACATATTGTTTTACTTTGGAGACTTTTATCTTTGATGAAAATTTTTTTCTAATTGAAATAGTAGAGTAATATATAGATACTTTTCGTTTCATTAAATAATGGCTGATCTATATGTAGCATGTGCCAAAAATTGGAGTAACATGGCTCCAAATTTATGTAACCCATTTTGAAAAGTATCTAGAAAAAGGATGTAGCTGTAGGAGTTGTAAAATGCACAAACTTTATTAACAGTGTGCCTTTTGGGTGAAAAATATGACTGTTAATGTATTTAGAGGGGAACTCTCTGCTCTCCTGAAACATGCGTTTTAGTAAATATTTCTATTTTTCTATGAAATAAGAATTCCGGAGCATATTTTCTTTGAACTCTGCGATAAAGTAATCCTCTGTTTATTTCCTTTGGAAATGCATGAAAAAAACTGGCAACTGGGTATTATCATTTCCCTTGTTGAAGGGGTGTGCCACTACGGTCTAGAACAGTTAGCTCTGATTGGACGCTGTGAGTGTGTAGGGACACGCCCCCAACTAAGGTCACAGCTGTCAATTTATTCATACATTTCTAAGAGGAATACAAGGAACAGCACATCAGGGAGTTGAAAAAAAATGATTTTCCAGAATTGGTGTATAATCTGCACCCAGGAGTTGGGGTAATTAAGATAATTGTGACTAACATGCTTACTGAGTTGAGACACTTGTGCCACCTGCATTATTTTGATCGGTCGCTATCAACTAGAGACTGAATAAAGCATCTAGTTGTGGTCAGACCTCTACTTTGACCCAGTAAAGTAACTAATTTGCATAAGTTTTCGTGGATCTCTATTATACAACTGGAGCCCAAAGAACAGGTATTGGAATCCCCGGGATTATTGAATATACAGAGGTTAAAAGGGTCATTTAAAAGGGATTTAACCACCATGGGACTCCTACCACCCATTTTCCTGCAGTCTTTCCTTGAACATTCCATGGGCAAGCAATTGGAATTTAAAGAGTACGTCCAACAATATAACAGGTGATCATGCAGCTGAGATGGTGGGATAAGGTGGTGCCAAACAATTGCTGCTTTATAGTATATTACAATAATGGCTTATCTTTATGTTTAAAAGGGTAAATCTCATCTTTATAAATGGATTTTGACTGATAGTGCTCGCAAAAAGAAGCACTTTTTAACAGCATTCGGCTCAATCTCGAGCCATGGCAACTTAATGGAAGAATGAACTTATTGGATGAATGTCCTGTAGGAAGATCGATCTTGTGCAAGCCTAGATGGGTCTTCTCTGTCGTTATCTTGATAGTATCAAGCCGTCTGGTTGCTGGTCTTCCTCTTCTTGTTCCTTCTATTCTTCTGACCATGATGTCCTTCTCCACTGATTGCTCTCTTCGTATGACCATGATGTCCTTCTCCAGTGATTACTCTCTTCCCATGACCATGATGTCCTTCTTCAGTGATTGCTCTCTTCCTATGACTATGATGTCTTTCTCCAGTGATTGCTCTCTTTGTTATGACCATGATGTCCTTCTCCAGTGATTGCTCTCTTCGTATGACTATGATGTCCTTCTCCAGTGATTGCTCTCTTCGTATGACCATAATGTCCTTCTCCAGTGATTGCTCTCTTTGTTATGACCATGATGTCCTTCTCCAGTGATTGCTCTCTTTGTATGACCATGATGTCCTTCTCCAATGATTGTTCTCTTCATATGGCCATGATGTCCTTCTCCAGTGATTGCCCTCTTCATATGACCATGATGTCCTTCTCAAGTCATTGCTCTTTTTGTATGATGTGTCCAACATAGGCAAGTTGTAGCTTGCTGATCCTTTCTTCGAGCAAAATGTCTGGCTTGATTCTTTTTGTCATCCATAGTATTGAGAACATCATTCTCTAGCACCACATTTAAGGTGCTGATACTTTTTCTCACTTGTTTCAGATTTTGCATCTGTATGCTTGTTAAAATTTGCAGCCATTCTTCAGATATTGCAACTTTTTTTTATTTCCAGATTGTTGCCTAGAAGATCGACCACCCCATAATCTCAGACATCTGGTAAACTGTCTGGTTTTAGGGTATAACCGTGCACTGCAGTAGTTCATCTCTACCTTCAAAACAGTACTTACATGATTGAAAGAAAAGAGCTGCTAAGCATTGTGTAAGTCCTGATGTCCAACAGAAGTGGACGGTTTCCAGGACAATGAATTCTAAACAATAGGAAAGCGTAAACTGCAAAATTGCTGGTTTATCTAAACATTACCCAGCATTATTCAGTTTACTTAGATGAGAAGAAACATTTAAGCCTACGATATATGATCCTGGGAGTCTGATTTCAGGTGACACAGAATCCTGGTATGACTGTGGCAGTTCCTGGTCTAGCAGCTCTACCTCTTTCACTGAGCTGCATTACCAGGGGCATATCCTCTGAATGGTAAGTGTGCACTTCATCTTGCATTGTCCTTAGTGGAAGTTATGCTATTTTTTGTTAATGGGCAAGTCATCAATGTTAGCCCAGATAGGAGATTTCATGTATCAGTGACTCCTGTGCACACTTTTTTATGAGGATTTTTTATGAGGATATTGTGTTAATATTTATTGTTGCTTATAAACCATAGAGTACCCAGACGTATATATTATAATTTTTTTTGATTGGGGGAGACGTGTTTTTCATTTCTTTTCTCTCATCTATATTGTTTTCCCACCTGTTTATGACAGGGCTATCTAGGGGAGTGAGGGATAGTCCATGTTGAGTGGGGCGCCAAATAATCATACTCTTAAGGTACTGCCACACTACACAATCCCGCTAGCGATCTCGTTAGCGTCGCATACTAATGAGATCGCTAGCGGGATTGTTTCTATATCGCTAGTAGCTACCTATTTTAGCGATGTCGTTAGGACGCTATCGCGGTTAGCGATCTCCTTAACGACTTTAGCGGTACAAAAGTACCGCTAAATCGCTAAAAAAGGTGCCACACTAGCGATATATACTTACCCAGCGGGGCGCCAGCGACGAAAATAGGGTCCGGAACGATTCCAGCGACGAGCAAGATCACAGCAGGAAGCTCGTCGCTGGCAGATGCCGCACACAACAACATCGCTAACGGGATCGCTAAATAGTGACGTTTTTTAGCGATCCCGTTAGCGATGTTGTTTAGTGTGGCATACCCTTTAGGGTGCCAACCTCCACTGACAGGTAGGCATGAGACTAGGTCTATTGTAGGGTCTCTATAGGTTTTTCTTTTTTATGTTTGTCTTTGGTTTTGGTATTTTGGGTATTTACCAAGAGTTACACTGGGTAGGTTTTTTTTAAAGGCTATATCTAATAAATTAAGATGTTTTAAGGGATTATATGTTCACTATTTAGATTTTTTCATCCCTATGTTTTCATTATTTTCTGAAGTAATTGGCATTACCAGGTACAGCCACACTTGTATGAATGTCACTGTGTTAAAAACTGCAGTATAAGAACATGATCTGATCGGTGATGATTCAGGGAAAAAGCCTTTTATTTGGATTAGGAATTTATTTTTTGGGGAAGTATTTATATTAAAACATGAATATCAGTGCTTCATCTGTTCTAGAATTTCTTTGTGCCATTGCTAAAAAGTCATTAATATTTCTACCAAAAATTTTTCTTTCAAAGACAAATGCTAATTCTTCTTTGTTTTATTTTTTTTTTGTTAATTTTATTTCTATATTTCCAGGGGTTTTGTCGGCTTATTGTGTCCGTGTCCAAAACTTCCTGTCTCTAGTCCTATAATTGTAGTAATTCTTGCCTTTGGGGACCCTGTTAAACAGATAATGCCTTTACCAGTAAATCTGCTTGGATGATTTATGGGGACTATTCATCAAGGAGCTTGCTGTGCAGCACATCAATGATATATTAGTGTAATGTGTCACAGACAAGCCTACTTTGATGACTTTGGCTAGAAAGCGGTTATATTAGGGAATAATTTACTCAAACTATTAAGCTGGAAAAAATGCATGTCCAAAATAATCATTCATAGAATAAACACTGGAAAATTTGGCACATGGACTGTAATACTGGTGCCAACATGGCAGTGAGCATGTTAAGAAAATAATTGCGATAGTCGTTTCGGTAAATATTGAAAATACAATTTGCATCTGCATATCTCTGTCTGTGGTTTACGCTGTGTTGGGAGGGTCCTATAGCAAAAATTGAGATGTGAATCGACGCTGTGACCATCGACTGCCAAAAAATCCTAAGTCTTGCTTATGATTGGCCTGAGGTCAGCCACCTGGCACTGGGGAGCAGAGAGTGCACCAATGCTTCTTTGCCTTGCCAGGGTATTTTGGAACAAGGCGAGATCAAGGGGCATGATACCTTTTACCCAAGAATATCCCAAGTTGCTAGACAGGGGTTAGTCCCAAAATTTCAATAAAGAGTAACTTAACTCTGTGAAGTAGCCAGGTACAGCGCTCAATTTCCTCCGGCAGTCCCATACACCATAAATGGAGCATGCATTTCTCTGCACCATTCAAGCATGTTATGGGGGTTTTTGAGTTCTTTGGGGGTCCTAGCAATCAGCAATTATCCCTTAAAGGTTAAGTTGTGATTTTGGGAAGAAACCTTAACCACTACTTCCCTGCCCTTCATACACATGCAAACTTGGTTCGGCTCAGCATGCATATCAATGGTTAGAAGAGAGTAGGCCACTGCTAGGCACCTCTATCAATGACTCATTGCCCCAGAAAGCAAAAACTTTGGTTGGTGAAATTCATCATATCTGATGCCTCTTTTTCCTATTAAGGGAAAGTCAAAGGACTCCAAAATTAAGATACTTGGCCAGTCCTTATGCTTTGGCCCACTTTTCTCTAATAGAGACCTTCTTAGGACTGCTGACAAATGCTTGTCCAATTTTCTGTCTTCATAAAATGCCTATTAATTCTGCGTATGCATATCAAATGTAAATATATATCTGTATAATTTTTTATGTGTATATATATATTATTAATTTTGGTATATTTTATTTCTTTTTGGTGAATATTATGTAGTGAAGGTCACAATAATGCCTCTTTGATTTGTAGTTTTTGGAAAGTTTTTGGAAAGTCCTCTGCAGAGCATTTCTCCAACTCCCCATGACCCAGATACCGATACATTATTCCTAATGCTCTTAAGCTATTGGTTTCATTAACACCTCAATCAATCTTCATCCGTGAGAAATGTGCAGAGGTTAGTGACTAAAGAAGCCTAAATTAAATTATGCATTCATTAGCGCTATGACTGCCGGCTTGGGCTGAAAGCTACTTTTGATAATGCTCAGAAAGGCATTACGAAGTTGTTGACTACTGTTCCAAATCTTTAATGCAAGTGCAGAGTTTTGTAGATAGTTTGGTGTTTTTTTTTTGTATAAGACGCAATATAGTATATGTAAAAAGAAAATGATTAATGTAAAAGAATATATATTATATATAATATATATATATATATGGCTCTAATGATGGTGAATTAGAATTAGGCATGTGCTTACACCCAGATGTCAATCTGGACAGTCCGATCCACAGCAAACTGAATGGAAAGGATGAGATTTCAGACCACTCTGGTCCCAATGATCCACTTAGCTAACAATGATCTCAGCCCCATTCGCTTGATAATCGTTTTGTAGGGTATAAAGCCAGCCATACACATTAGATGGCTGTCGGCCGAACGATGCTTCGGCCAAATCTTCGACTGGCAGTCCTCTCCACCAAATCTCCCATATTCTGTGAAAGCTGCTGGCTGATGCATCAGTCAGTGGTTTATCAACAATGCGATCAACAGTCTAAGATCCATGTCCAATTGACATCAATCCCGACCATCGGTCAGCCCATTCACATTAGACCGTTGGCCAAACCTGTCTATATCTGCTAGCTTAGCTGACATTAGTCTGATGTATGTGTGGGTTTAAGATGCTTTTTCTGGAGGAAAAAGAAAACGTCTTTGACTAGAAAACCTGGGTGAAGGCACGCAACAATAAGAGTCATCATTACTCCAATAAGAAGCATGAAAATTATTAAGATGACCCAATGTCGGAATTCCTCAGACCTACAAAGGGATTTATTCTGAGGGGCTATCCTCCATCTACACAGAACATGTAAAGTCTATTCTGGTTTTCTATAAATTATCATTTAGGATATGGACACTAATCTCAATTCAGCATCACATGAAGTTATCTTCTGCTGAACATTAGGGAATATAGTAGAATACTGAGCAATACTGGCTATACCAAGCTGTTTGGACTTACAAGTTCTGCGTACAAGAATCTTTATGTGGTCTAAGTATCAATGCAACCATTTTTGGGTAAGAAAACTCATTTAAGTGAATTTAATATACCGTATATACTCATGTATAAGCCGACCAGTGTATAAGCTGACCCCCCTAATTTTGCCACAAAAAACTGGGAAAACTTATTGACTCGTGTATAAGCCTAGGGTGAAAAATGATTATGCCCCCATATGATGCTCCACAGATTATGCCCCCATATGCTCCACAGATTATGCCCCCATATGCTCCTGATTATGCCCCCATATATTCCACAGATTATGCCCCCGTATGATCCACAGATTAAGCCCCCATATGCTCCAGATTATGCCCCATATGTTCCACAGATTATGCCCCCATATGCTCCATATTATGCCCCCATATGTTCCACAGATTATGCCCCCATATGCTCCATATTATGCCCCCATATGCTCCAGATTATGCCCCCATATGCTCCAGATTATGCCCCATATGTTCCACAGCTTATGCCCCCATATGCTCCATATTATGCCCACATAGGCTCCATATTATGCCCCATATGCTCCATATTATGCCCCCATATGCTCCAGATTATGCCCCATATGTTCCACAGCTTATGCCCCCATATGCTCCATATTATGCCCCCATATGCTCCAGATTATGCCCCATATGTTCCACAGCTTATGCCCCCATAAGATCCATATTATGCCCCCATATGCTCCAGATTATGCCCCATGTGTTCCACAGCTTTTGCCCCCATATGCTCCATATTATGCCCCCATATGCTCCAGATTATGCCCACATATGCTCCATATTATGCCCCCATATGCTCCATATTATGCCCCATATGCTGCACAATTCTACCCCATAGTATAGGCCTCATATGCTGTTGCTGCTGCAAAAAAAAAAAAAAATGACATACTCACCTCTCGTCGCTGGGGGCCAGGTGCCGGTGTCCTGAGCAGGCGGGGGGTGTCACCGCTAGCTCAGGACCCCGGCACCTGAGATATTTACCTGTCCCTCGGTCCACCGCAGCGCACTGCTCTCTCGGTCTGACTCCTCTGTGTGTGAATGATCTGGCAGGGGGCGGGGCGCGCACTAACGACGTCATCGCGCCCTCTGCCATTCACACACAGAGGAGACAGACCGAGGGAGCAGCGCGCTGCGGTGAACCGAGGGACAGGTAAATATCCTATACTCACCCCTCCGCCACGCGTCCCTGCAGCCTCTCCTCTTCTCCCGGCGCTCTCCGCAGCGCTTCTGTCCTACAGCGGTCACGTGCTACCGCTCATTAAAGTCATGAATATGTGCATATTCATGACTTTAATGAGTGGTGCCATGTGACAGCTGCAGGAAGGAGCCGGAGATCGTGGGAGAAGCAGGGGGGCTGCAGAGACCGCGCCGGCGGAGGGGGGAGTATGATCCGACACCCCCGCTCCCCCTCCCCCGCCGACCCCCGTATATGACCCGCGTATAAGCCGAGAGGGCGACTTTCAGCCCTAAAAAATGGGCTGAAAATCTCGGCTTATACATGGGTATATACGGTACATATTTTTGGCTTTTCACTGTCATAAATTCTTGATATACCAGGAAGCTGGGGAGCAAAATATCTCGCAATAGGGTTCTATCCGGTGGTAACTATTAATGGGTGTAGAGTACTTGCTCATCTGGTAGATTTGTTGGTACACAACACTTTCAGAGCAAAATACCAGCTGTTGCAGGCCACGTGTCAGAAAACCAAGCTGGTTTCTGTTGTGGAGATGAGCTTTTTTTTTGGAGCTCCTGGTGAACTCTCAAGAAAGAACAAAGAACACACAGGATGAAGAGAATTGCGGTTTTGAGATCTGCTCATTTTGACATTAGCCAACTTCTCCCTCAGGATGCAACCAAAGTAAAAATTAATTGACCACCAGCTGTTTGTCAATGGATTTTTACACAGAAAAATCACTAACATCTCCAAAACAACAAATAATGCTTGATCTATGCAGGTGCCACCACTATCCTGAGAATGTGGTCTCTATGCTGCAGAGTACAGGGAGGAGGCTGTGCACGGATGACTTTTATCATTCACCTGTATAGGCATGGATTGGCCACCTCTCCAATTCCAGCAGAGTGCATTGGCTCCTCGTACAATTGGTGAAAATTGATTTTTAGGACCCTATGCCATGGCCACATCTGTCTGTAATCTTTGGCCACTGGATGGGAGCCCTCAGAACCTACTCCTACTTAGCACACAACAGAGTAGCAGACAGCACACGGAAGTGTTGAGGATGCACGCTCCAAATTCAAGGATCCAATTGAGTATGAACAGTCCATATAAACAAATGGGAACAGCATCCAATCCGGGTGAAAAATATAACAAAATTTATTTTGCCAACAGTCAATGCAACGTTTCGGCCATATTATGCTTGAAAAAGGCCATAATATGGCCGAAACGTTGCATTGACTGTTGGTAAAATAAATTTTGTTATATTTTTCACCCGGATTGGATGCTGTTCCCATTTGTTTATATGGCCTACTCCTACTTAGCGTCCATGCTTCATTTTTTTGATTAGCAGACCTAGTGCAACATCACATGTGCACCTCAGTACAATGATGACGTCGCACCAGACCAGATAATAAAAAAAAAGCCACGGATGCTGCCAGGTAAATAACAATTCTATGGGCCCCTGTCTAATGGCCAGAGTTTGATATTGCATATTCACAACAACTCAAGTTCCTCGATCTTTGGGTAAATGTGGAGCCAAGAGTAGGACTTACATCTACGCAAAGTGCTTTCTGATACAAGACTTGCACTTGTGCGGCTCTTAGATTTCTACCTTGGCCAGAAAGGGTGCTCCGGCACTGACAAGCACACTTCTCAGTATCCTAGCAAAAACTAAATTTTCACATTTTCCCGAGCCCATCCTACTCATGTGCATTTCCTACATACCTCAAGCTGTCCCACGACGCTCTATGGTCTCTGATGTGCATGTCAGACACACAGGATAGCCTCTACATGCTGTTCAAGTGCAAATGCGCATGCACAGATTATAATGCCATTCTCTCCCCAAACCTCACAATAGGAAAGGAAAGAAGAATTATTGGCTACATGAGGACCATATGGATAATAGTATCCAAAATACCCTGTTGACCTGAATTCAGTTTATAACAAAAAAAATCCTGTTATTTCATGGTAAAGTGAACTTAGTGAAGCTAATGTATGGCCACCTCTCCAATTTACGGCCAACTCTAATATGAAGTGCACATATGCATGGCCAACTCCGGCAGCATGCAATATTTCCTTGATCTCGAAAGATAAGCAAGGCCAATTGGTAACAATTGCATCTACAAGAACTTTATCGCTAAAACCTTTGGTTACACTTAGATACAGGAAAGATGTATATCTTAGTACCGTGTTAGCCATTGGTTACACTTAGTGATTTCTGATCCCAGACTTGCCCTCTTGTGGCTCTGTTATATTTTTTGCCTACTTTAGCCATAATGAGTGGTGGTACAGCACTTAAAACCAATTGACTTTCTGCTTTTTTAGTAAAAACGTATTTTCCCAAAGCCACCCTATTTATGTGCACTTCCAAAGTACTTAATGCTGTCCCTCTGCACCCCATGCTCTTTCCTATCACACAGAGTAGCCACCACATGCTGTGAAGAAAGCATGATGGAACAGCTTTTGCATCATATTATAGTGCTACTCTGGCTTCAAACCTCACAATTTTAAAGAAAGACAAAAACCTTGAAGATGAAGATCGTAGCTGAAGATGGGCTAAATTAAGACTGACAAAGAAAGCCATGTGTGTTTGAAACGCGTTGCAGCTATGCTGTCTTATACTGATTTTTGTATATATTTTTTGCACTTTCTCCTATCTAATAACATTTTAGGCAAAAAATTCTGGAAGCTGGATCAACCTCTCTTTTCGTCCACATGTGATTACAACTTTTCTTATGGATCTTGTGCCTCCAACTGCCTAGGGCATTGGTGAGTTGGTATTTATTTTTCTGCTAAATTAGGACCACATGGACAGTATTATCCAGCTTATGGTACAATCAGGAGTGTTTCAATACCTTTTTTCTAGTGACCAGTAAAATTTGACATATGCAAGGATTTTTAGATGAGTTTAGCCTTTTCTGTGGTAACATGTATGCAAAACTTGGACGATAAAGAAACAAGACAGGAGAAAAATGAATGCCTTCAAAATATGATGCTTGAGAAAGATGTTATCAATACAATGGATGGTAAGAAGAAGAACCAATAAATCAATTTTAGAACAAATCAAGAGAAACATGTCACTGGAAACAAGGATCACCAAGCTACGACTTGCCCTACATTGGATACATCATACGAAGAAAGCAATCGCTGGAAAAGGACATCATGGTCATACAAAGAGAGCAATGACTGGAGAAGGACATCATGGTCATACGAAGAGAACAATCACTGGAGAAAGACATCATGATCATACAAAGAGAGCAATCACTGGAGAAGGATATCATGGTCATACAGTCAGGGCCAGAAATATTTGGACAGTGACACAATTTTCGCGAGTTGGGCTCTGCATGCCACCACATTGGATTTGAAATGAAACCTCTACAACAGAGTTCAAGTGCAGATTGTAACGTTTAATTTGAAGGGTTGAACAAAAATATGTGTTAGAAAATGTAGGAATTGTACACATTTCTTTACAAACACTCCACATTTTAGGAGGTCAAAAGTAATTGGACAAATAAAGATAACCCAAACAAAATATTTTTATTTTCAAAATTTTGTGGCGAATCCTTTGGAGGCAATCACTGCCTTAAGTCTGGAACCCATGGACATCACCAAACGCTGGGTTTCCTCCTTCTTAATGCTTTGCCAGGCCTTTACAGCCGCAGCCTTCAGGTCTTGCTTGTTTGTGGGTCTTTCCCTCTTAAGTCTGGATTTGAGCAAGTGAAATGCATGCTCAATTGGGTTAAGAACTGGTGATTGACTTGGCCATTGAAGAATGTTCCACTTTTTTGCACTCATGAACTCCTGTGTAGCTTTGGCTGTATGCTTGGGGTCATTATCCATCTGTACTATGAAGCGCCGTCCAATCAAGTTTGCAGCATTTGGCTGAATCTGGGCTGAAAGTATATTCCGGTACACTTCAGAATTCATCCGGCTACTCTTGTCTACTGTTATGTCATCAATAAACACAAGTGACCCAGTGCCATTGAAAGCCATGCATGGCCATGCCATCACGTTGCCTCCACCATGTTTTACAGAGGATGTGGTGTGCCTTGGATCATGTGCCGTTCCCTTTCTTCTCCAAACTTTTGGCTTCCCATCATTCTGGTACAGGTTGATCTTTGTCTCATCTGTCCATAGAATACTTTTCCAGAACTGAGCTGGCTTCTGGAGGTGTTTTTCAGCAAATTTAACTCTGGCCTGTCTATTTTTGGAATTGATGAATGGTTTGCATCTAGATGTGAACCCTTTGTATTTACTTTCATGGAGTCTTCTCTTTACTGTTGACTTAGAGACAGATACACCTACTTCACTGAGAGTGTTCTGGACTTCAGTTGATGTTGTGAACGGGTTCTTCTTCACCAAAGAAAGTATGCGGCGATCATCCACCACTGTTGTCTTCCGTGGGCTCCCAGGTCTTTTTGGATTGATGAGTTCACCAGTGCTTTCTTTCTTTCTCAGGATGTACCAAATTGTAGATTTTGCCACTTCTAATGTTGTAGCAATTTCTTGGATGGGTTTTTTCTGTTCTTGCAGCTTAAGGATGGCTTGTTTCACCTGCATGGAGAGCTCCTGTGACCACATGTTTCCTTCACAGCAAAACCTTCCAAATGCAAACACCACACCTCAAATCAACTCCGGCCCTTTCATCTGCTTAATTGAGAATGACATAACAAAGGGATTGCCCACACCTGTCCATGAAATAGCCTTGGAGTCATTTGTCCAATTACTTTTGGTCCCTTTAAAAACAGGGTGGCACATGTTAAGGAGCTGAAACTCCTAAACCCTTCATCCAATTTTAATGTGGATACCCTCAAATGAAAGCTGAAAGTCTGAACTTCAACTGCATCTGATTTGTTTTGTTTCAAATTCATTGTGGTAATGTCTAGAACCAAAATTAGATAAATGTTGTCTCTGTCCAAATATTTATGGACCTAACTGTACAAGGAGAGCAATCACTGGAGAAGGACATCATGGTCATACGAAGAGAACAATCACTGGAGCAGGACATCATGGTCATACGAAGAGAGTAATCGCTGGAGAAGGACATCATTGTCATAGGAAGAGAGCAATCACTGGAGAAGGACATCATGGTCATACAAAGAGAGCAATCACTGGAGAAGGACATCATTGTCATACAAAGAGAGCAATCACTGGAGAAGGACATCATGGTAGGAACAATAGAAGGAATGAGGCGAGGAGCAAGACCAGCAATCCGATGGCTTGAATTCAGCATATTTAAAAAAAAAAAGTCATGGTATTTCAAAGTAAAGCGAGATTAGTGAAGCTAATAATCAGAAGATTTTAAGGTGGGGGTTTTGCACTTACATAATACTCTGCATGCACATTTACACTGAGTTGGCAGATTACTGTACATCAGAAACTAGAAATGCTTTTGAGAAGACACCTGGCATGTTTTCATCTGTATGAATCATCGAGCGACTCTATGTAAGCATCACTGGTGGAGAGCATTCGCCCAAGTGTAATTATGTGTTTTGTACGGTTATTACTGCAGTTATAAAAGGGGATTGGTCTTAAAAAGGAAATCTCATGCACAGGTATATGGATGTGGTACCAGGGCGGAGGGTGATGAGCGTGACAGATGTAGCATTCATTTCAGTAACCTATGGCACACTACGCAATTAAAATGGTGTGACTCGACACTCCATGCTATTTATGTAGAGCACCCATTTTAGTAGGTGCAACACTCTGTATAAATAGCATGTATACACTCATCAACGATGATTAATTCGGACACGGAGGAGGGAGCCTGATTAGAATGTATTTGGAAAGGGCATGGCCAGAACAGCAATTTGAAGATGGCATGCGCTGTGCGAGCAAATAGGTATTATAGTTGTGGTCAAAATATGGCAAATATGTTTTATGTCCACTAATGCAAATAGTGCCAGTGGCAGTTGTTACCACTGTGCCCTGGCTCAAGCTCTTATATTGGTAATTTAATAGCACATTTGATAGGGATGTCATCTTGGACCACTGAGTTGGAATGGAGAAAGGTATCACCTCCTGAATCCACTGTAAAAGTACATCAAGCATTGCATTTGGCCTTTTATAATTCAGATTGAATTCAGATTTATAGATTACTTTATTTTCTTTATTATTTCACACTCTGATTTCAGGAACTAAAAAGGGTATTTCTGAAGCTTAAAGTGACACGTATGGCAAATCTATGACCATACTGCATACGTAAGTTTGAAGCCTTTATTCAGGATTGCTGCAACATTTGACTACTAAAGAACGTCACACAGGATGGCAGATCACTTACAGATGTGCTGTATAGATGTGCCAGGAGATTTCTAGAGGGAGAAAACCAGTAAAGAACATGACTTATGACACCACTGTGTAAATGTGTAAGATACCCAAGTGAGGTAGTTGTGGGCAAGCCTTGGTCCCCACTCGCTCTGGCATCCTGCAGACAAGGTGTCTCCTGACCCGGTGTGCTGCTGTGTAAGTGGTGCCTCCCACTTACTTCCGGCTGGCAGGCCTCTTCTGACTCCAGGAATCCTTCTTCTGGAACCAGGGCAGCAAATAATCCAGGAGACACGTGGTTAATAAAAACCAAACTTTAACTTTGAGAATGGCAGTCTGTACAGTATTTACAAGCAGATTCAAAGGGTAAGGCCCAATGGGTTGTCATCTTTCCCACAGGTACCGGATACAACTTCAGCCCTGGTTCTCAGGATAGGTGGCATAACCCCTCTCTGGCTTTCCTAGCCCTTGGAGGTGTTCCTCACCTCTAGCAGCAAGTCTGGATTGCAATACCTTCAGCCCCATGTGGTTTGAGTCCATCTTTCCCTGTAGCTTCACAAGCTGAGTGTGCCATTGGCATCCGGCGTCCATCTCGAGGTTGTCCCTGGCCATTAGACTGAATCACATGGAACGGTATGTACTGCAATCTATTGCCGCGAATATTAGGCTCACGTTGTCCCTAGCAGCCTGAGTCCTGCTGCTTACTCACGGCTGCACTTGCATTAACTGACTGTCACTTCCTGCCTCACTATGCAAGGGGATGACAGAGGCTGCCATGTGCATCTCCCTCCTTAAACAGTGTTCACATTAGATATGTGCTGTACCGCTGTTCCATAGAGTTTTATGTACATTATTGTATTCGCTTAATGTTATTATAATGTGTATGTGCTTTATATTTACTTTGTACAAGATTAGGGAAAGATATAGAAGATAGAATAGGACAATATTGGGAATAGATTAGTGGGGCACAATAGAGATAGGAGATGAGAGTGCCAGTATAAGCATAGTTAGAGTAATGGGTTTTCCAGGTTGGGAGAAGTTAGAGATGGGTGTAATGCAGAGCAGTAAGTTGATGTTGAGACTTCCTGATTAGGGAGAGAAGTGAAGTAGCAACAAGAGAGGGAAGACAGATTGCCCTGGGCAGGAGATTGCTGAGGCAATGTGGGACCCCAGGCTTAAGCAGCGTGCAAGCGGTCATCATCTATTGAAGTAACCATTCCAAAGGGGATCCGGGCTAAAGGCCAGGAATATGCAGAGATGAGTGCACCTTTTACCTTTTTCCAATGGAAACCAGACAAAGGGAATGGGAGGAAGATGGTGGACCTAGGGGCATGGACACCCCAGAAGTGAAAGGAGTGTCTGCAGAACAGAAGTTATCAGAAGAGCCAGGGAGAGCTAACGGAATGCAAATGGATGTGAACTGCTATATCTGTATCAAAATCCCTGTTTTCAAGTAAAGAACTGTTGAGTATGGACATGGAGTCTGGAGTTATTTGTGTGAACCGTGAATCTGGAGTTGAGATTACAGAATCAGAAGGAACCCTGAAGCCTAATGTGAGTGTTCTATTTGCACATATCACACACAACAGACGGGACTTTGTGTTTCCTTTGTGGGGTGCTAGGGTGTAGGAATGCAACAGCTCCTCGCCACAACTATCACCCTGGCCACCTCACAACTAGCATCCAGTTCCCCCTCCCCAACTGGGCTGGCCACTTCAGTTAACCTTTTCCTAGCTAACTGCAGCCCCAGGGGGTACTATACCTGTACCACATACAAGTACATAAAAATATATTTAACCCTTGGGTGTCAGGGAGCAATCTATGAGCTCCCACCACCATTACACATGCAACCTCAAGATTTCTGTACAGGAGAATTGCAGGAAACCTATAAAAAATATCACATTTTTGCATTAAATTTGTTTTGCATCAAAGAAATTTGATGCAAATCGAACGTGACTTATGCTGTTGGGTAAAAAAAATATTTACTCGTCCACAACTTTTTCGGCGAAGCTCCTCAGATTTGCGGCCTGCTCTTCATTCATTGCACTTGTGCAGTGCTCAGGGTACTGTCCAGTCTTTGGCATGTCAAGCACCGACTAGACTTCACATGTCATTATGACGTGCATTGCCTCATTGTGTCATAATGTTGTGCCTAGGATGCGCTGGAGACAATGAAGACTGGGCAGGACCTAAAAATCCAACAATGAAGACTGTGTGCATGGAAAGCCTAAATAAATCTTATTAAAAACTCCTTAAAGCTTTATTATCTAATATATTGCAATCATCATAATATATAGCAGTGTGCACTTACAATTGCTCATTTTGCCTTTCTACCCAGTTAATTAATTTTCTTTAGTCTATGTAGAAACAGGAAATCTCTTGTCCCTACATGAGTCATCCCCATCTTCAACTCCTGACCCAGCTACTCCCTCCTCTCCCTGCCAGAGTATTTTGCAATAATTGGTGACTCATACAGGGAAAATTGACCTCCTGTTTCTACATAGAGCTTAGAAGGATTCAGCTAGTCCATTTTTAATCATAGACATAATGGAAAAGAGAAGAATTAACTGGGTAGTAAGGCAAAATGAGTAATTGTAAGTGCACAGTGCATATAATATGGTGACTGCAATAATTAAGAGGATGACCATTTTGATGAGAGTGCATCATTAATCCCTTCTCACCCATTGTAATGTATGTAGTACAGTTCATATAGCGTCTTGTGCTTGGGTGCGATGAAAACACAGGAGTCACAGGTTTGATATAGAAAAGTCCTGTATTACTTCATACAAGTTGGCAGAAATAGTCACACAGTTTGCAGACACAGAAACAGGAGACACAGCAGGCCAGAGTAATCCAAGCTCAGCAGTCACTCTCCAATACAGATTCAGGATCTTCTTCTCTGTTACCGTAAGTCCATGCAAACGTGGTCTTTCAAAGAGCAGGGTTCAGAGTCCACAAGTGCTTCAGAGTTCCTCAGTAGGAATAGCTGGAGTACAAGGTCCAAGGCTTACAGGAGTCAAGTCACAGGTTCACTGCAGGCTAGATTCTGAAGCACTGATTGCTCAGCTGTGGCTGCTTAAGAAGCAAAGGAGAGAATCAGGGCGGGAACATGCAAGCTGGAAACTCCATTTTGACTGAGGGCAAGATAGCTGCAGCAAGACAGAAAGTAAAATGGCTGACGAACAAACTGAGTTTCAGGAATATATACATAGAACCTTACATTACTCCCCCCTTAAGGACAACCTCCGGATGACCTCAGACCAGGCTTGTGTGGGTACCTCTGATGAAACTGACGGAGCAAGCGAGGAGCATTAACGTTATTGACCGGTTCCCATGAGTTGTCCTCCACTGGGTAGCCCTGCCATTTAATCAGATATTGTAACTGATTTCTATACAACCTGGAATCTAAAATCCTTTCCACCACAAATTCTTCCTGACCATCGACTAGCACTGGGTCAGGGCAAGGAGAGGAACGTCCAGGAAACGTATTGGGTGTCGCAGCCTTTAGTAGGGATACATGAAAGACAGGGTGGATTCTCATAGTTCTGGGCAGTTGAAGACGACAAGCAACGGCACTTATAATTTTACTGATTTTATAGGGTCCAATGTACTTATGTCCCAACTTAGACGATGGAATCCTTAACTTAAGATTTCTGGTTGACAGCCAGACCAAGTCTCCTACCTTGAAAGCTGGTGCAGGTTTACGAAATTTATCTGCTGCTTTCTTGTACCTTTCTTGAGCCGATTCCAGATTTTCCTTTAGAAGATCCATATTCTTCTGTAAAGACGTGATTCTTTCAGCCACTGCTGGTAAAGGCGTTTCTATGGGAAATCGTGGTAGAATGTTAGGATGATAACCTAGATTAGAGTAAAAAGGAGACTGTTTAGTGGAGGCACTCTGAGAGTTGTTATACGAGAACTCAGCTAATGGAAGTAGATCCACCCAATCATCCTGTAGGTGGCAGATAAAGCAGCGGAGATACTGCTCCAGGGTTTGATTGGTTCGTTCGGTCTGTCCATTAGTCTGGGGATGAAAAGCAGAAGAAAGGTTTACTTTAATGTCCAATGCTGCACAGAAATTTTGCCAAAACCTAGAAGTGAATTGCACCCCTCGATCCGAAATAACCTCATCCGGTACTCCATGTAAGCGAAACACATCTTTAATCATCAAATCTGATGTCTGTTTTGCAGTGGGTAAGCCGACACAAGGGATAAAATGAGCTGCCTTTGTTAGACGGTCAACCACCACTAGAATGGTGTTCTTCCCCTGAGAGGTTGGTAACTCCACAATGAAGTCCATAGAAATGGATCCCCACGGGCGGGACGGGGTGGGAAGAGGCTGTAACAGACCAGTTGGTGAGGAGCGAGGTGTTTTGCATCTTGCACAGACCTCACATGAAGTGACATAATTCAAAACATCCTTCCTGCAAGTGGGCCACCAAAAGAAACGAGAAAGAAATTCCTGTGTCTTTAGAATTCCTCTATGCCCAGCTATCTTGGAATCGTGAATGAGTTGCAATACTCTTAATCTGACTGTTTCAGGAATATACAGACGTTGTCCCTGAATCCACACACCATTCTTAAAGACAAGACTTACGTCCCTTGGGGGTTGTGCCAAAAAGGAATCCGCATGGTATGCTTCCTTGATGTCCTTAAGTAGGTCTTGATTATGAATTACTCCTAGGAATCTAGAGTCAGGAAGAATAGTCTTAGGAGGAGTAATTGGACGTGTCTCTGCTGAGTAAATCCTAGAGAGTGCATCAGCCTTTCCATTGCGTGATCCTGGTCTATAAGAGATGATAAAATTAAATTGGTTTAAGAAAAGATTCCAGCGAGCCTGGCGAGGAGTCAGGCACTTAGCCGACCTGATAAACTCAAGGTTACGATGGTCCGTCAGGACGACTATTTGCTGTGCAGCTCCCTGAAGAAGGTGTCTCCATTCTTTGAAGGCGGCAATAATGGCCAACAACTCTCTATTGCCCACATCGTAGTTCCTCTCAGCCGAAGACAACTGCTGGGAAAAGAAGGCACAGGGATGCAAGACATTCTTCTCACCTGTTCTCTGAGAGAGTATAGCTCCAACGGCACAGTCTGAAGCATCCACCTCTATTATGAAGGCAAGCTCGGGGTTGGGATGTACTAGGATAGGTGCAGTGGTAAATTTATCTTTTAGACGGGAAAATGCTTCCTGGGCTTGGGGAGTCCAGGAAAACCTAGACTCTTTCCGGGTAAGTTGAGTGATAGGTGACACTACCTCAGAGAAATTTCTAATGAAACGTCTATAGAAGTTGGCAAACCCGATGAAGCGCTGTACCTCCTTCACATTTCTAGGACTTGGCCAATCCTTGATGGCTTGGGTTTTGCTTCCATCCATACTAATTCCTTGTGTAGACAGTACATACCCCAGAAATTGAATTTCGGTCCTATGGAATTCACACTTTTCAAGTTTGATGTAAAGATGATTTTGTCTTAGACGTTCCAAGACCATTCTCACATGTCCATGATGTTCCTCTGTGGAGTTAGAAAAAATTAGAATATCATCCAAATAAATTACCACGAATGTATCTAGGAGATCCCTGAAGATGTCATTCACCAAGTGTTGGAAAGTGGCTGGGGCGGTACTCAGACCAAAAGGCATAACTAGATATTCAAAGTGTCCATAGCGTGACCTGAATGCAGTCTTCCATTCATCCCCAGGTCTAATACGGACTAAGTTATAGGCCCCACGAAGATCTAGTTTAGAAAAAATTTTGGCATGTCGCACTCTCTCCAATAACTCAGGGATTAAAGGCAATGGATAACGGTTTCTAATAGTAACCTTATTGAGTTCCCTATAGTCTACGCATGGTCTCAGAGATCCATCTTTCTTCTTTACAAAGAAGATGGGTGCACCTGCAGGAGATGAAGAGGGGCGTATGAAGCCCTTGGCTAGATTTTCATCTATGTAATCCTTTAAAGCCTTTAGCTCGGGCCCCGCCAGGGGGTAGATCTTACCAAAAGGTATCTCTGCTCCAGGCAATAATTCAATTGGACAATCATATGGACGGTGAGGAGGAAGCTGGTCAGCGTTCTTCTTGTCACATAAATCCACATAGTCCTGGTATACAGCTGGTAGTTCAGGGACTGACATGATTCCTTTAGGAACAGAGCAAGCTGAAACTTTTGGACTCATCTGTTTCTCTGGAAAGTGTAATTCCTTGGTCTCCCAGTTAATGGTAGGATTCTGAGCCTGCAGCCATGGTAGCCCTAGAATAATGGGAAAGTGGGGAGAAGAGATAAGCATAAAGGACAGTTTCTCTTGATGATCTTTACCCATAAGAACCCTCAAAGGCTCTGTTTCCTGATCCACTGGTCCAGAGGTCAGCAGGGAGCCATCCACAGTTTCCATCTGTACTGGAGTAGCCTTCTTCACTGAACGTATTCCCTGTTTCAGAGCAAAGGAGACATCCATAAAATTTCCACTTGCCCCTGAGTCGATCATAGCAGAGCTAGACACCCAAGCTGAGTCAACCCAGAGTTTGATGGAAAGAAAGCAATGAGAATTGTTTTTCTTACAACTCAGCTGGGACACCGCTGAGGAAACTTGAAAAATGGCAGCGTTTACACAGTCAACGTCCTCAGAGGTAACGGAGTTTAAGTCCGAGAAATCAAGATCTGTTGCTGCAGATCTCTCTGGAGCCTGAGGCTCGGACCTGACAGATCCCCTCTCGCAACACTCACAATGAATGAGTGCTGCAGTAGTCTTACGAGAACGGCTGGGGCAGTTTATAATGAAGTGCCCTGACTTACCACAATAGAAACATAGATTCTCCTTAAAACGATGTTCCTTGCGTGCATCACTAACCCGTCGTTGTAAAGAGTCTACCTGCATGGGTTCAGGTTCAGGTTCCCGTGTAATCCTACTCAAAGGTTCCTTAGCTGGAGAGGAAGGTAGGAAAAGGTTAGTACGATTGCTTTCGAACCATCTCTCTTGCCTGCGTTCAGTCAGACGAGTATCAATACGGATGCAGTAGTTAATAAAGTCACCTAACGCAGTGGGAGGGTCGGCACGAGCAAGTTCATCCTTAATCAGTGGAGATAACCCCTTTCGAAAAATAGATTTTTTAGCGGAACTGTCCCAGGTGGTATCAAGGGCCCATCTCCTGAAATCCAAGGCATATTCAGCTACCGAGTGCTTACCTTGGCGCAAAGCTAACATGGCTGCTTCAGCTGTTGCACCTCGATTGGGGTCATCAAACACCTGCCCCATGGCTGAAATAAAATCATCAAGGTGATTCAAACAATCATCCTCAGTCTCAATCAGAGGGTTTGCCCACATTAAAGCCTGTGTTGGTAAGCAACATAATTATAGTAAGCACCTTAGATCGTTCAGTGGGAAATTGTGAAGCATGTGCAGAAAAAAAAAGATTGCATTGATTAATAAATCCCCTGAATTTCTCACGTTCACCGCCAAAACGAAAAGGGGGCAACTTGGGAATCCCAGCACTCGGGGCTACGGCAGGAGCCTGGACTCGCCCCTCTAGAACCTCAATCCTGGCTCGCAAATCCTGGGTAGTCTGTCCAACCACTTGCAAATTGTGATTATTGAGGTCCTGTAGATTTGTAAAACGGGTCTTTATATTCTGCAAATCTGCAAGGATATTATCAGTCACTCCGCAAAGTTCCTTTATGCGGGCCTCCATTTTCCAGATCTTTTAAGACAGGATTACTGGAAGAAGAGGAGAGAAAAAAAACAATAGTGTTCACCTGTGGCAACACTGCAGAGAGAAAAAAAAATTAAGGGAACTGCTCACCTGGAATGGTTGTGAGAAGTCACAACCACTATCATCACAGAAAGTTTCAACCAGACATCTGATATCCAGAGTTACAGCAGACAAAAAAGAGAAAAGAAAGGGAAAAAAAAAAAAAAAACAATAGTGTTTACCTGTGGTAACACTGCAAAAAGAAAAAAACTTAAGGGAATTGCTCACCTGGAATGGTTGTGAGAAGTCACAACCACTGTCATCACAGAAAGTACAACCGGACGTCTGATATCCACAGTACAGCAGACACAGCCTTCCAGACCCAGCAGACACTAACGTTTTGGCTTCAGAATCTTGTAATGTATGTAGTACAGTTCATATAGCGTCTTGTGCTTGGGTGCGATGAAAACACAGGAGTCACAGGTTTGATATAGAAAAGTCCTGTATTACTTCATACAAGTTGGCAGAAATAGTCACACAGTTTGCAGACACAGAAACAGGAGACACAGCAGGCCAGAGTAATCCAAGATCAGCAGTCACTCTCCAATACAGATTCAGGATCTTCTTCTCTGTTACCGTAAGTCCATGCAAACGTGGGTCTTTCAAAGAGCAGGGTTCAGAGTCCACAAGTGCTTCAGAGTTCCTCAGTAGGAATAGCTGGAGTACAAGGTCCAAGGCTTACAGGAGTCAAGTCACAGGTTCACTGCAGGCTAGATTCTGAAGCACTGATTGCTCAGCTGTGGCTGCTTAAGAAGCAAAGGAGAGAATCAGGGCGGGAACATGCAAGCTGGAAACTCCATTTTGACTGAGGGCAAGATAGCTGCAGCAAGACAGAAAGTAAAATGGCTGACGAACAAACTGAGTTTCAGGAATATATACATAGAACCTTACACCCATTGTGGTTTGCTTGAAACTTAATTTTTAGTGAAAAAAGTTATACGCTCATCTCTACCATCAAAATTTCCAAAAACTCGCTAAATAAGGACATTATTTATTGGGTGAGGCTAGCACAAGCTCCACACTTTTTTGTTTGTTTGGACTATAATTAGTGTCGCGAAGCCTAAGGATTTCTGATGGGGAAATGTGACTAATTTGGATAAATGCATGTTATATGGCTCTGGTATTGAAGTGAGCCCAGGGATTCCCCCTTCCACATAGGAAGACACAAGTAAAGGTCCTTAAAGCACCACTCCAGCATTTTCTTTTTATTGCAGCACTGGAGTGGTGCTTTAAATGTAATTCACCTGTCTCCTGTCTCATACTCACATGTCGCCGCCTTCATCATTTTGAAGTGTCACTCCCGTCGGTATCCGGCAAAAAGTGACTTGCGTCAACTCCAGTGTTTAACGGAGCGTGCCGGAGAGGTCACTTTTCAGTATATCTCTATGAGAACCTCATCTTGTCTCTCATAGACGTGTATTGAGCTTGCGACGTAACTTGTGACTTACCGACAGTCAGAAGTTACGGGCACAAGATGTCTGAGCGTGACCACAGCGGCGTCGGTAAAAGGTGAAGCCGCCAGAAGGTCAGTATAAGAATGGGGGCAGGGAGCTTACATTTAAAGCGCCACTCTGAAAAAAAACCCAGCTGGAGTGGTGCTTAAAAGTGGGAATTGGGGTCCTCTAACTGATTTTGAATTGAGGCTCTGGATCTTCAGGTTTTGTCTCTGTATGAAAATGATCAAAAAGAAGTGACTGCATTTTAAATGAAAAAGTCCAAAATAAGTTTTTCACAGTTATATTAATGACTGTTAAATTTAATTGATTTCAGCTTTAGCTATGGCCACATGACTCCTAATGGCAAAAGAGACAGCGCTGACCCTCGAATTAATGTACGGCGTTGCTCATTAGACAACACCGCCATCTGCTTTCTCACTGTCTGCCCACAGACTCCGACACAGGAAGTAAATACTGAGACGCCAACACTGCGAAAACAAGGTCACAAAAACGACATCGCTCGCTGCTTATTTGTATGCGGCTCAGGTTCGCTTGCAACAAGTCAGAACACGTGTCCTAGTACGGCAGAAAAATCAGCGAAAAAATACACAGAAAGTCATGCATCCGAATGTAACAATTCTGAGAGATCACATAATACATGGCAAGAAAAACAGGAAAACAAAAAAGACAGGGTGGATAATATACAGATGTAGAATGATGAATTTATCTACTGATTGACCTATAAATAGATCGATATTAGATAGAAAAATGAAGGCTAAAAATATATATCAATGATTATATAGATCAAACGATTGATGATAAATAATTAGATCTATCAACAGACAGGTATATAGATAAAAGTTAAAGATACATATACAATAAATAGCAAGAGAATAAATAAATAGGATAGATAATTGGGTAAATTCACTAATTGATAGATCGATACAAGATGGAGAGAAATAAGTAATAATAATGGCTAAATGGACGGATAAGTGATAGATAATTAAATAGACTAATGTATCGGATGATCGAAAATTAGATTGCTCAATAGATACTAGACAGGAAGAGAAATAAATGATATTTATCTTGCTAGAACTGAAATGGATGGATAAGGGTTTTTTAACTGTATATTATATAATGTATTTTTTGTATGTAATCCCTTAATGGTGCTATAAAAATAAAAACTAAAATTAATTGATTGATAAGTAGATACTAGAAAGACTGGTCGATAAATACAATGGATCAATCAATGGACAGACAGATATTAGATGGAAAGACAGACAAACGTAGGAAAAGGAGTTTTTCATGCTAAAAAAAGGTTCATTTGATACTTTACTATATATGTATATGCAATAAACAATTCAAAAGACATAAGACGACTTGGTTCAGAATATTAGCAATAGATCAGTGCATATAACATAGTAGGATCGGGAACAAAAGATATATGGATGTACAAACAGGCCCTTAATAGTAGACGCAATGGTCAAACTACTGTACACATATATCTTTTCATAGGTAGTATATGGGTAAGAGCTTTGTTGCGATTGTGCAAACAGACCCCGACGCGCGTTTCGCATGTGTAGATGATGCTTTATTGAAGGGGGAGAGTCTGACATTAGACTGTCCTATACAGTTTTAAATACCCTAAATTCTGATCCCATGATCAGAGAACAGTGTATGGAGTCTATTTTAAGTGGTGTGTGCTCCAACTACCTGGTCCACGGCGATGAAAATGAACCGCACATGCCATGTAAAAAGGAAGCATCACCTAAATGATCCCGAGTGAGCATAAGCAACATAGAGATGTCGATAAATAGATATAAACACGAAATAGATAAAAGAGAAATGTTGGTGACTGTCTCCATATTTGTCTGAGCTCTTCTCCTCATCCGCTTAAGGCTTTTTTTTTTTTTATTTGGCGCTGGTTCCTACCTGCCATTTTAAATTTTTAGACTTTTGGTCTGTAAGAGATGTCTGATAGAAATGGTTTGGGTCCAATCGGAGACAGGTCACCTTGTCGCAGCCAGTGGCTCTCACAAATTGGCCAGTTTGTGTGCTAAGTACCTTCAATGTATAAGTATATTCTACATTCTATACAATACATTACATAAATAGAAGAATGATGGATAATTAGATAAATGATAGACAATTACATAGCCCAATGGATTGGATTTATACCTGGTACAGCTTCCCTTCGTCGTTATCACTTTCCTTCTCATTATCCCTTCACATGTTTCCACTCCAGAGATGGAATCATTTCTTTGTAGTTTGGGGTTAGATTATTATAAAACAATGAGTCAAGTGCTGCGCGAGAGATTAATTAGCAACCCATTAATAAGCAACAGAATTAAAATTCTCAGGAAAAACAGACATCCCTTCTTTTATGAGTGCTTCTCTGTTTTATCCTCTTGGTTTATTACTTTGCATGACTGTCTACCGGGTAGATGAAGATCACGGGTCAAGCAGAGACTAGGACCGGTCAATCACAATGTCTTTGTTCAGTGGAAGGAGAGAATCCATCTTATTACTCTCCGGTCAGTTCCTCGTTTTAACCCTGACCCACTGAGAAGTCACCTGAGGTTTCCTCCACCAGGCTTGTCACTTAGAATGCAAATCTAACTGATTATTTCCCAACCTTGACCTGATGGTTTCACCTCTTGACAATTTCTTTCCATTGATTTTTTTTACATATTTACTCAAATATTCTACAGATGTAGAATTACTGATTAATTATAGATGTGTGGCTATTGCCATAGGGACGAAAGCAGAAGGCAAATACTCAACAGGTAGACAACTCCATAGTACAAACAAGAGAATCCGTACAAGGCAAATGGAAATTACCTCAAATTAGAAAAAAAAATCAAATTCTCCCGAATTTGAATTTTTTTCTCATTTGCTTTGTGTAAATCCATCAAAATGGTAGTAGGCCAGCCATAATTTTGATGATTTGTAGAGGGCAGAGAAAGGGTTAAGGAGAGAAATATTTGCATTGCAACTCACCTCCCTCACTGTCCGGTCCCTCCGGACTCTTCTTTACTCTTCATGGCACCCCACATCTTTTTCCTCCATCTCTACTCTCCACTGGCGCTCCTTGCATCGATAGACCTCGGGCAATGAGCATAGTGTCAAAACATTCATTGTGGATTTAGAGCTTAGCCTACTCGCTGTTGGATGTCCGAGCGAAGAGTGGAAGAGGAGAAAATTGTGTATCACGGAAAAGTAGAAGAAAAGACCAAAAAAAATGTGACCAAAAAGATCCACTATAGTATAAAAGTATATTTTATTAGAGATTTAACATCTAAGGAACAGGGAGATGGAGGAGAAAGTGCATATGTGCGTCAAAACAAAAGTAACATCCAAAAGGTGCAGGCAAACAAGCGGTAGGTATATAGGCAGAGATTATACGTATGCAGACTAATAGTCTATACAGAAATAGTATTAACTAGCTGGGTAGCAAAATACAGCATTCATAATTTCCAATATATAGTCCATTCACAGTGAACATATGATCAAGGAAGTACATATATAATAAATCTAACCCAGGTAGTTATCCCCAGACCACCGCAGTACCTGCACCACATCTTTTTCCTCCATCTCTACTCTACACTGGCGCTCCTGGCATCGAGTAGGCCTCGGGAAATGAGCAAAGCATTCAAAACATTCATTGTGGATTTAGAGCTTAGCCTACTCGCTGTTGGATGTCCGAGCAAAGAGTGGAAAAGGAGAAAATTGTGTACCACGGAAAAGTAATAGTCAAAAGGAACCGCTTGGCGAATTGGATCGAAAATATTAGGATGGAAATGTTCATTATACTCTGAAGTTTAAAAAGACCAAACCTCATAAGGCACATTCGATTTGCATCACATTTCCTGGCCTAATGTGTGTGTGTTGAAATCAAATTTCGGGAACAAACCCTTTTCTGTTCTCTTTAGTTTTAATGCGCCAAGAAATACATTAAAAAACATAGAAAACAAAACAAAGCAATTTACCATTCCTAATGCTTAAGAAGTTTCCAGCTCAATGAAGTCTCTTAAGAGCTTCATCATTCATGGTCTTAAAGATGGACCACAAATGGAAAGAAAAGACCATAAAAATATTGGTTGGAGGTTGTTTTACTTTCTCATCATCTTCATATTCTGCCTTTTCTAATTAACGACAGATGCTACATTTAAGAAGAATCCTGTTTTTTTAATTCTAGACATCCTATTCCTGACTCAAAGAAATCAGTCTTGGACTGGGTTCCCTTGAAGCCACCAAAAAACATGACTCTGAGGTCCACTCACTATGTATACTGAGCATGTGCATGCCCACTTCTGATTACATCATAATAAGGAAAAGAACTACAATGGGTCTAAATAGGGTTGTTTTCTGCTGGACAGGTGTGTCCACCTTTTACATTTTTATGAATTTCATCAAGGATTCTAAACTGTAACAATTGGTTCAGTTAGCACATTTTGGTAATTACCTTCTCACCATATGAGCTCACATCAAAACCACTGAGTGGACAAAGAAGCACAGATCCAAAACAAATCCTAAACATGTCACGCACAGTGTAGGAAGGACTAAGTGCAACACGAAGGGATGAGGGGAAGGGAGCCCAATACTAGGGAAGGGGGAGTGGAGCCCTTTAACTTTTTAGAAGTGATTCTCCCTGCATGGTAAGTCAAAGGGAGATCTGTGAGAAAGGTATCATTTTATTCAACTTTCTATGACCTGCATGCCCATAAACAGAGCTTAGGAGGGTTGATCCTACTGACTGATTTCCTTTAACTAAATTTGCTGGTAGCCCAATATAGCCAATTGTACATTTTTGGATTTTGAGTACCTCACCTTTTAGTTATGAAATGAGTTTGTCACAGCTCAATCCTTGTTATCATAATTGAAAATTTTAAATATTTATTATCTGATATTTAACCTCACATTTTTAGAAAATAGCAGATCTCAACATTTTAGCTGACTCTATTTGTAGACCAATTTTAAAAAAAAAATCCAAAAATGGAGAATTTGGAGTATCTTCGCTTATTCACCAAATATTTTTCTCATAGAAACATCAAGAAAAACATCAAGGTTGTGCAGGAGAAATCACGTGCTTTTTAACAACTGTGTGTCTTTAACATGATCCGTAAATTAAGTGGTGGACTAAGACTTGTTAAGCGTAGAGAAGATGTTACAAGTCCTCAGCAGTATAGAACATGGAGGGGAATGTGGAGCAATCCCATGGATGGTGATTGTGTCATCTTACGCTTGTTAGAGACAGAAACACAGCTTGACATACCACGGATCACAGCGGGTCCCTGTTATTCTTCATTACAGTCAGAGACTTGAATGTTATCAAGAACTCGGCATTGTACTTGTCCACAAGACTGTGAACATGCGACTTCCCATCACAATTAAGGTAATTATTTAATCTTTTCCAAACTTTAAAATGAAGGATGTTGGAAGAGATGGATTGGTGGCTAAGGCAGCCAAATATCATCCAGCCTAGTCCGATTTTTTTTTTTGCATAACACTGATGACAGATAAGTCACTTTATTTTGTGATGCCTTGGGTACCTGCAATAGATTAGGAACACTGCAGGCGCTAAGATTTACTACGCCTGACTTGTTCTGTCTTGTAATCACAATAAAAAAAAATGCATTTTTTAATTCAATGTCCATGATGCCAAAGCCGATTTCCAAGAGAATGTACAAACAAGATAGAAAGAAGTAAAGAGAATATCAGAAATGCAAACTAGCCAAAATACATTTGCAGGTGTTTCATGCCTCGCTACTTTTCTATATAGAAATGCTTTGGATCCTTAGTCAACTGAAATTACAAAAATGTTGGATTATTTCATGGATTTGCTGTAGGCATGCAGGTTATCTTGGAAGAGCATGCATGTTTATTTCACCATGTATAAGCCCAGACATTTCTTTGTTCATATAGGAGATGACATTATAAACTCCAACATGCCTGATTCCTAACATCCTTCCTGTCCTCCTTGGTCAGATCAAAACTTTTTTCTTCTACTCCTACCCAATATGAAAAGCTTTTTCTGATGGATTCACCACCTGCACATACTGTGTCCCTTATGTATGCTCCCTTGGGTCAAAGTGGTAAAACTAATAGACCAAAATATACCGAGAAGTGGATGGAGGTATTGGAAGTCAACATCTCAGAAGATGATTGGAAAAAAGTCATATTTTTTTCCGCACTAATGCTCTATAGTGTGCACAGCACAGGAGAAAAATTACAAGATACTTGCCTGATGGTATCGTTGTCCCACAACTCTCCATTTCATTTTTCCCTCTGTTTTGATAGATACTGGTGATGTGAAAGGGAAAGGGGTTCCATGCTGTATACATGGTGGGGTTGCGACAACCTAAAGCCATTTTGGAAATTTTTTCAGGCAAACCAAAAAACACCAGAGTGGATAACTTTTCTCAGGTGGCTTTGTTGTCCATTCTCCCAGGGTTTGTCAAAGCACAGAAAAAGGTCTATTGAGATTCTGCTTAACAGCCACTCATCTACTTCCAACCCCCCCGTACTGGAAATCACCTCAATCTCCAACTTTACCTGAATGGTTTCTGAGGATGACCCATCTTTCTGAAATGGAAGACCTAATTGCCAAATTCAATGGTACCACTGATCTGTTTCTGCTAGTGGGGACACCTTGGATCCTATTTTTGGATCCAATTGAATTTTATTTCCTATTTACTGCTACATAAAAGATAAAAATCTTTCTTCTTTGTTCTGTCTTCATCCTCTACCTCATTTTCCTCCCTCCTTACCTCACTTTTTATTCCTTCTCATATCTCCCTTGCTTTGCTAATATCTTAAAATACAGATCACATCCTTCCAACCTTTCCTCTGATATTTCGAGCAGATATTTTGAATTAAACCAAATCTGAAATGATAAAGTATGTAATATCAGACCTATAAGTTGTGTTGTTTGTTTACATAAGAATGCACATGGTTTTGTTTCACGATGTGTTCCACATTATATCCGGTATCAATGTCATCTATTTATTTAGAAAATCTTTAATTAAAGTGGATTAAACCTTCTTTCCCCCAGCATCTGCCATTGCAACAGTTGGGATGCCCACATATGCATTATATTACTGGCTGATCATTGGGAAGTTTGGCATACAACCATCATGTTGACAACTGCTATAAGTTAATACAACAGTGTGCCACAGGGGTCTGTGCAATTTGCATAGCACATCAATTCTCATCTGCTCTGAACAAGCAATGTTCTAGCTGTTCTGCATTACTTCTGCAGAGTGCCACAACCACCATCATGTTGTCAGTCACTGACAGAGGAGCAACTCAGGGACTTGCAAGTCCAGTTGATGGGACCTGCATGTATGGCATATTCTACTAGCAAGTTACAGGCTAATACCTCCATTATATATTAAAGATGGCACATACAACAATTTCTTATTTCCATTTAAAGAGGTTGTTCACTACTTTTACAATGATGGCCTATCCTTAGGATAGGTCATTAATGTCTGAGCCGCCGGCCAGAAGTACTTACTTGCAGAGCTGGCCATCTACATGCAGTGGCCAAAGCAGGGTACTACACATCTGCCTCATATTGATTTGAATAGGAAATGGTTGTGCAGTACCAAGCCCCAGCCACAATAAGTAGACAGCTAGCTCCGCAATAAGTAATTCGGGCCGGCGCCAACCGCCGCGCCGACACCAATAACAGGTCCGGCAGGGGTGCCAAGTGGTGACCTATCATAAGGATAGGCCATCAGTGTAAAACTAGTGGACAACCTCTTTAATCCAAGAGGAAAAAAGACCATTGGGCATAGAATTGTGATTATAGACAAGAAATACTGCAGTAATACGCTTTCATGAATTAGCCTTTGTCCTGAAATGGAGTTGAGGTTGTATTCATGAGACCTAGGGGTGAGTGATTCATTAAAAAGGTTGTTCACTACTCGGTCAAACCCTTCTGAATCCCTAAATTTCCCCCCAATAAAATAACAACACTTATTATACTCACCTGTAGTGTGGGAGCCATTCCAGTGGTGTTGGCACTGACTCTCCCAGGGCTTACGTGACATTGTCACATCATCTCTGTGGTGCTGGCTTCAATCTCTTCTACTATGAATGTAATTGATACCTGAAGAAAGTGAGAGCGTTAGCAGCTCTCACTTTCTCTGGATGTCTTCATTTGTCAGAAGAAGAGAAGAGTCAACGTTGATTGAAAATGTCACGTGAGCCCCACAGGAGACAGTGCCGACACCAATCGAACGGCACTGGTACTGAAGGTGGGTAGGAGTGTTAGTTTCTTGGGGGAAACATAGGGATTCATAAGAAATTATTTGAGTAGTGGACAACACCTTTAAGACTGGCACAGAGCACACACATGCTACACCTGTCTTGCTGAAGTACAAGGTGCGTGAATTCACACCTCAGTGTGTTGCACCAGAAATGTTACTTCTGTCATACAAACTGCCAACACTTTTAGAGAATTGGACAGGCAGGCGTTGCTGTACCTCTCCAGGTCCAACCATTTTGGAGAAGCTAATTCAAACTGGTGTGAAATCTAATCTCTGCATATTGTGCAAAAAAAGTGCAATTTTTAAAGCTTTTAATCCAGTTTTCTGGTGTAAAAGCTATGAATCCGCTACGTGGTCTTTGAAAACTAAAATAACAAACATAAGTGGTTGCAAACAAGCTTCTCAATCAAATTTAGAGAAATCTGTTCTTTTATTAATGCAAATGTCTAGCGGACAAAGGTGAAGTAAAATGGATAAAATAGCCGAAAGAACTGTATTCTATGCAAATGTTTATTAGCAATACTCAGAAGTTCACCTATAGTGCAAAGAGTGAATTAAGGAGCATCAAGTGTCTCTGAGGTCTAATAAAGTCCACTATAAACAAGTCAAAAAAGAAAATCAATATTTGCACGCTATAATGATCTCATCTGACTAATGACTATCCTCTGCAACTGTTTGCTTGCTGGTTCTACATGACACTGCCAGACTAGAGATGAGTGAGATCCAGCAGGTTAGTGAAAAGTAGAAGATAAATGGATTAGAGCAACCCATAGCTACAGGAACAGACTACACAGCGTTTGCATGTAGTCTGTCACCATGGAGACACTTTTTGTTGAAATTTTAAATGAAGGCAATTATAGATTCCTTTGCAATGGAAACATTGGTGGAGATACAGATGTGAAAAAGGTAAACTTGAAATTTAGTGGTTAAACTTCTGCTGATTAATTTATTTTGATATGATGGTAAAGTAAAGCCCCCGTCACTTATTAACAATCTTTTGTCCTACTATACCCAGGACGGGGTAGGCTCCTGCTGCAGCCAACTGCCTTACAGTCATATGCAGGAGAGAAAAAAAAATTATGAAATGGTATTGATGCTGTGATCCCTCAGATTATGTTTTAACTAGGGTTGAGCATTCCGATACTGCAAATATCGGGTATCGGCCGATATTGGCTGTATCGGAATTCCGATTCAGAGTACCGATATTTTCGTCATATCGGATACCGGAATCGGAATTGTCACTGTCACTGTCAGTGTCCGTCGGTCGGGTCTGTCAGGAGTCAGCGGCACTTACCTGGCAGAAGATCTCCGGCGGTCACGGGCTGGACTGCTTGATGGCCGCCATCCTCTTCTCCCCGGCGGTCACATGCAGTTTCTCGCGATAACTGCAGTGACTGCTGGGTAATCGCGGCCGTAAAGCAGTCCGATGACGTCACCGCCGGGGAAGCTGGTAATCAGCTGTGCTGCGTCGCGATGACAGGCTCTGCCTGTCATTGCGATGTAGCAGAGTTGGATCGTCGTGGGACTAGTCGTTACTATGGACTGCGTCGGACAGGTGGTATACTGTTGGTTTGTTTTTTTTATTTTTTTACAGGAGATCGATGGCGTCGCAGGAATGAGAGTACAATAAAAAAAATGAAAACTGTGTTGTCTCTTTTATTTCATTAAAAGACTTTTCTTGCTGTGTCTTTTTTTTAAACATTTAAAAACTTTGGGATTAATAATGGATCGGTGTCTTATTGACACCTCTCCATTATTAACTGGGCTTATTGTCACCGTGCAATCAACGGTGACATTAACCCCTTATTACCCCGCTTGCCACCGCTACAGGGCAAGTGGGAAGAGCCGGGTAAAGTGCCACAATTGGCACATCTTTTGATGCGCCAAATGTGGGGCTGCTGTAGCCTGGTATTATCAGGCTGTTGAGGGCCAAAATCCATGGGCCTTGACAGTCTTTTAATACCAGGCCGCAGCAGTCTGCATTTTATTTGGCTGGTTAACAAAAATAGGGGGACCCCTACGCCGTTTTTTTTTCGAGGGGATCCCCTATTTTTGTTAACCAGCCAAGCTAAGCAGACTGCTGTGGCCTGGTATTATCAGGCTGGCAAGGTCCATGGATATTGGATCCTTACCAGCCTGAAAAACCAGGCCTCAGCGGTCTGCTTCATCTGGCTGGTTAACAAAAATAGGGGGGACCCCACGCCAATTTTTTTCGAGGGGATCCCCTATTTTTGTTAATCAGCCAAGATATGCAGACTGCTGTGGCCTGGTATTATCAGGCTTGCAAGGTCCATGGATATTGGATCCTTACCAACCTGAAAAACCAGGCCTCAGCGGTCTGCTTCATCTGGCTGGTTAACAAAAATAGGGGGGACCCCACGCCAATTTTTTTTCGAAGGAAACCCTTATTTTTGTTAATCAGTTCCCTCTGACGTCACTGATGGTGTCCCTGGCTGACCTGAAGTGAAAGTGGAAAGCAATCAATTAAGCTTTCCACTTCCTCTCCTGTCAGCCAGGAGAGGAGCTCATTCATTTGGGGGTTTACTGTGAGGCTGCAGCATTAGCTGCGGTCCCTGCAGTAAACATTAACCCTTTCTGAAGGATTACACCGTGGGACCTGACTGTGCATCGGATTGGTAAGAATAATTTTGCTTTATTATTTTATTTTTATTACAGGAAATGGTTTTAGCAGGTAAATAAAATATGGTCAAAAACTGTGTGATTATTTCATTAAACTTCTTTTTTATTAAAGTGTGTGTGTTTGATTTTTCTTTCATACAATAGGATTAATAATTGATAGTTGTCTAATTGACAGCTCTCAATTATTAACCTGGCTTAAAGTGACCTTTCAATTGCAAGGTCATTTTAACCCCATATTAACCCATTCGCCACCGCTACAGGGCAATGGGAATAGACGGGCAAAGTGCCAGAAAGGGCAAATCTAATTAGAGATTTGCCCTTTCTGGGGTGTCTGGGGGCAGATGTTAAGTAGCCGGGTGGGGGGCCAAAAAAAATGGTCCCTCTCTGGGCTATTATTATCTGCCCCCACTCACTGGCTTTGTCTGTCTGGTTGCGAAAATAGGGCGGGAGCCCACGCATTTTTTTTCAGCAATTTTACACCTCATATATATATATACATGTCATTGAATTTGTGACACATATATATATATATTTATATTTATAGTTCATACACTTCTACATAGTATAATAGCCGCTAATTCAATTGCCGGCTTTTGTGAAAATGCAGAACCCGACATGAAATGACACTTGGTGTACATAGGGTTAACCATGTCTTTTCATGTAGTTTGATATCTGATTTGCACAAACAATTACATGAGTGGCTGTGTGGCAAAATTTCACACCTGTAGGGGTTAATTAAAGGTGTAAATTCGTAGCAAAAAAGTCCGTTTTTTTTACAACGAATTTAACCTTTAATTAACCCCTACAGGTGTGAAATTTTGCACACATAGACTGATGTAATTGTTTGTGCAAATCAGATAGCAAAGGACATGAAAAGTCATGGTTAACCCTATGTACACCAAGTGTCATTTCATGTCGGGTGCTTCTGTCTTTTCACAGAAGCCGGCTTTACCCGGCAATTGAATCAGAGGATATTTTACTATGTAGAAGTGTATAAACTATACATATATGTATATATATATATGTCACAATGACATGTATATATATATATATGTATTCTATGTGTGTATATTTAGTGTTTACAAGGAAAGAAAGAGGTTTTTTTAGTTGCGATATTTTGTTCCCATAGACTTACATGGGACTTCCGGTATCGGTATCGGGTATCGCCGATATTTTAGTGATATCGGCGATACCATTCCGATTCCGATACCTTTGGATATCGGAAAGTATCGCTCAACTCTAGTTTTAACACTTAACAGTCCAAGATGGTCTATGCATCCTGGTTCAGTCCTTGACCTGCAAGAAATGCCTATTCAGCCTATCAATGGCAGCAGTGGAGCCTCCACAAATCCTGTGTGTCATGGATGGCACAAATAAGTTCAGACCGGCTCAGGATCTGTGGAGGATTGGGGAGCGTGAATTTTAATTTTTTAGTAGCCTGGGAGAGCAATAATTTTACTTTCCAGAGCCCCCCCACCCATCTTTTAAAGGGAACCTGTCATCATGAATCAGTCTTGCTATATTTTAACTGTGTATGTTTCACTAAAAACCTACTTTTAAGGGACTGTGTCTGGAATGACTAGTGCAACGCTGTCCCCGGCCACTTTCTCCCAGAACTGATCTAGATGATTGATAGGCTTCTTCCTATTCCCATAAATAGGGAAAGATCTGTCAGTCATGGGGTCAGGGCAGGGAGATGACGAGCGAGGACGGAATTGGACTTATCAGCCATGATACATATTCCCCAACAGGCTCCACAAAATGTATTGAATCAAAACACAAAAAAATGCAGCCAGTGTCTGATTCATGATGCCTGTGGTTCGGTCAGCATGAATCAGATGATGGGTTCCCTTTATACAGTGATTGCTAGTTAGTAACATTCTTGGCTGGAGCGTAGACTGGGACACTATCTTTGGGAAGTCCTATCTGCTTGGTGGAACATCACACATCCAAGTCTTCACGGAACAGAGTCCATGTTCAAGTCTTCCCAAAAAAGTCCTAGTTGGACATGTGGCGAGACATTACATATGCCTTGGTAGAGACAAACCATTCTATTTTGGGCAAGGTACTTGGATAAACATCTATGGAACCAAACCTAGGTGAAGGAAAGCCGAGCCATGACTCTGTGCTAGAGGTATCTCGGCATTAGAATATTACTGTATTTGCATTGTACACAACCAGTCTTTGTTTTTCTCCAGTCTTTCGAAATCTCCTCCATTTTATTTGCTGACATGATTCCACTCTATGGCCCTCTCTTTTTTGACACCCACTGACTCATGCTGACACCGACAGACAAAAGGAGCCGAACCGCAGGCAAGCGACCTAGGAATAATTAGTCATAACGAATATTGTGAGCCCACCCTTTAAAATCTAGGCCAGGCACGTATACGTAGCATTGTTTATTCTACTGCACGACTATTTGGTAACAATGTAAGTCTATATAAGCCGTGAATTATAAAGCGCAAACTGCACCAAACTGTAGATTTCAGTGGAAGAAGCAAGATAATGACCCAGAATTGCGATCCAGGTATAATCAGAAGCAGTTACCATTCATATCTGCAAGAAAAAGGCAGCACAGGGATACAACATCCTGCCACTTTGTCCGTCCATGCTCAGAATGTAGATGAGCAGAGCATGCTGAAGCCTTTATTGATTTCCAGGCTTGAATTAAACATACGAACGCAGCTATAATGGAAATGTGATTATTTGCCTACAACAACAAAAAAACGGGTTTTCATCGTCTGTTCTTCGCTTACGATCTGGTAAATTACCGTTCAGATCATAAGAGGCTTAGTTTGGTTTTTACGTTTTCTGAGGTTTTGGTTCTCTTTTGCTAAGGAAACGCTCAGATCCTGGAATGATCTTTACAGTCAGGGACATGAACTCTAAATTCTAAGGATGGAGGAATCATATTTGTAGCCTATGGTGTAAAGGGTCCTTGTAGGCATAGGCTTCTCCCAGGATAGTAAAATATCAGTGCACCCTATTAGATTTTGTTTTAGGGACTCTGAGTAACAGCTGTTTTGATTCCTATTCATTTTTATATTCAGTGAAGACTGATTTTTCCATTACTGAGATAGGTAATGACAGTTGGTTATATTAAAATTTTATGGAGGACTGAGGAGCTAGAGGCCAATAGACATTCTGCTGCAAGTTCTCCTGAAACCGTTACAGTTCTCCATAGGAGGTGGAAGTTGGTGCTAACAAAGTTCTATGGAGGTCTGTAACGGATTCAGGAGAACTTGTAATACAATGTCTCTGTTGGCTTCTAGCTTCTCCCTCCTCCATAGAATTTGCCATCTCCTTTCTCAGTAATTGGAAAAATCTGTCTTCAATGAATACAGATTTTACTGGTCAATTGATAATTTTGAGTGTGATCAGTCCACGAGGAGAAAGAAACAGATGCGTTTGCCCATTGTGAACACAACCTTTACGTACCCAAGAAAAATGAATCCTGGCGCATGCTAGCATCCTTTTCCAAAAGTAGGGATGGGATGAGTGACCTATCAACCTTCTACTCTTCCTACTTGTATATGACATGATGGTGGTGAAGGAAGGGGCTTACAAACTATATTGGGACAATCATTGGTCTTGGTGCAAAAAACTTCACATGACCCTTTACATTACAACTTTTGGGTCCTTGTATTAATATTATTATTTATTTTTAGAGCACCATTGATTCCACGGTGCTGTATATAAGAAGGGGTTACATGCAAAACACAAAATAGAAAACTACCGGGAACAAACTAACAATCACAAACTGTTATAGAGGGCCCTTCCTGTGTAGACTTAGTTTACTGGTTAATGGGGAAGAAGACAATAGGTTGGGGGTTGCAGCAGCTACAGTGAGGATAAGGTGGCATCAGGGTTATTGCAGGCTGCAAATTTGCTTGAAGAGATGTGTTTGAAAGTTTCGAAACTGGTGGATAATTGGATGTATTGGGGCACAGAATTCCAGAGGATGGGGTATATTTGGGAGAAGTCTTGAAGATTATTTGGTGAGGAAACTACGAGAGTGGAGGAGAGAAGAAGGTCTTGAGATGACCGGAGATTACATGTTGGAAAGTAATGGGTAACTTGAGTTAGGGTTTGCGGATGGCACCAAATATAAATTATGATAAGGTGTGATCGCAACTCGGGTTCCACCGTCCGGTGATGGAGAAAACGCAGCTAGTAGACAATGGCAGAGCGAAGCTGCGAGCAAGCACTGTAAACACACCGAGTTGAATGTTACTCGGTGTGAACAGAGTGCAAAGTATCTGACTTTGTTACTTCACAGAGCAGAAGCAAACTGAGGGCACTCTAAGCTGTGCCCTGTTAGACGTCACAGGTGCACAGTAGTAATGATGCTTGTTGGGTCCCTGTAACTCCCCCCACTATGCTGGTGATTGAGCCTGCTCTGTCACATGGTCTGTGAAACTTGCACATGCGACGCCGTCGCCCGATGCAGGTGCTAGGCTCAAGCAGGAGTTCCCAGCATACACTGCCTGATGAAAACCACACTCGCAGTGCCAATAGCAGCACACGTGCATACAGGGTAACTGTCCCACCTACACACATTCAGCAATTCAAGTGTTTCTTAGCAAGCCAACGGGCTCCCAAAATATCATTTTATAGACTGCGCCTAAGTCCAGGCAGACAGGACCTTGTACACGGGCCAATCCGGAGCCGGCACAGGACCTGAGCAGCTGACGACCGACCACCAATGAGAGGTCGCCACCTCACGAGCATGCTCAGTAGAGCAAATCCTGGACTTAGCCTCAGGAATGTCTGCTCGCCGCTGTCTATTGTAAGTTACCATAGCTGGACCTGGAGAGGCAGCAGTAACAACACGCACAGCCTGAGTCTGAGCAAGACGCTGAGACTGATGACTTTCCTGAGCAGTATCTACTGCGGTTGAAACTGAATGGGAGACCGCAGCAGAAGACGAGGCTTGGGATCTATCCTGTGCAGAGGGAGAATCCCGGCGCCTAACAACTTGTATTCCTGTAAATCAGTATATTGTGTCATGAGATCTAGATGTGATGCAAACTGACTAGGTATTGCAGCTCCGCTTCCTATTAAATTGGAGCAGAGCTTTAGTCCCCAGGAACGGCATCTACATGAGTGTGCTGTCGGCTCAGGCCAAAAATAGCTGAAAGGTGGGGGTCCGACATTCGACAAATTAATTAATGCAAATTTAATCCATTATTCATAGCTCTCAACATGCTGCAATTCACATCCCAACCACCAGGTGCCCCCTATAGACATATAGCACAAACAACTCCTGGCAGAGTACCATACAAAAATGATCATGCTGAATCTCTGATCTCAGGACACGTAAGACATGAGGAAAGGTAGGGAAGGATGCCTTTGTAGATGCCTGCGCTTATAGGGAGAGGGATATGAATGTACATGACTTTACATTGTGCAGCAACATCTGTCGCCCCCATATGCGACTCGCATAACGGATCTGTTATCACAAGCGGTGCTTTTACAACATTTCACCGAAAAAAACGTGAGATTGAAAAACATGGACTTATTTACCGCTGCAGTCTGGCATTACTATTTATAAGCTGTGGGACAGGATTGTATGTGGTGGTGTAAGAATGAGTTGAAATCCAATTCGTCAATGATGGACAGCACCGCTCGCTTCTCTCACACTAAGCTCTTATTTGTTATTTCCCGGTAGTTACAAAGCTGCATTTTTCAAAATGCGCATCTCATTTTCCGGAGGTCAGCCCTTCAGCTGTATTGCTGAGATATTTACTACGTCGACAATGGATGTCAGCAAGGGAAAAAAGATGCGGAACGCTGAAGCTGATTGGCAATGGAGTATTCACACGAGAAAACACCAGCATCCATCCTCTGCAAAAGTATATACTGTACACCCTTTACATATTTTCAATCATGCTCTAGTTAGTCATCAAAAATAAAGCAACTTCTTTTAGTTAAGTCTGCATAGGAGACATTCATGGCGGTAGACTACACATAAACCTCATATGCAGTCTGGTACTGATAGAGGTCCATTTCACACTGCGTTCTTCGTCATGTTTGCTGATTATGTTGGTGCTTATGTTTGAACCCCTCACAAAATGGAATTTGGGAGAATGAGCCGACGGAGCCATAGACTATAATGATGCTGACAGTTACCTGGCATGCTTCATTTTCAGGCATATATGCCTATTGGAAGTGGACATGCAGACATAGTAGACTGTATCTGAGTGTCAGCCTCCAGTAGGTGTATACGCCAGAAAATGATGGACAATAGAGGATAAGGATACGCTGTCTGCACTATAATAGTCAATGGCCCCTTAGTTGACTAAGCCCAAATGCCATTTTGTGGGGAGTTCTGACGTAAGCCCTGACCAACAAGCATAAGACAAAGCATAGTGTGAAAGCACCCTTATTCTCATCCATCAAGTTAAAATCTTTGGGTTTTGGACCAGCTTAGATCAAACAATAATTAAGGACTGGCTCATTTTTACAGTCTGGACGCAAAGAATCTCTGGGGTGCCCCCTGATCTGCTCATTTTTGTAGCTGAGGTAGCAATAGGTGTCAATTTCCAGAAATTTCTTCTCCAGTTCCTTCTCCGCCTTGTCTTCTGCTCATAGCCGTGCATGGAATATCAAAACTGACGTTTGTTACAGCCAGTAAGATGCGCCAAAGAGACAGAGTTCTCCTTTTGTACATGCATAGTTTTGACTCTAAATGGAGCATGCGAGATGGATCATTATGCCATGAAGACTCATGCAAGCTCAACACAAACCAAATATGCTTTATCAACAAATGGGCACAGGATGGTGATAAAGGACACAGTGGTTAGAAGATGGAGATGAGTATATCAACTAAGAAACCAATTCTTATGAATTTTCATCAAAATTTGAATTTGCCAGAATCTCATATTTTAGGAGATTCAATTTGTACAATTCCAGCAAAATGGAAGCCAGCTACCATTTTTCTGAATTCTGAATGCTAGGGAGGGGATAAAAATGTAAACTCTTACACTATCCTGTCCTCAAACCTCTACAGAACTGATCACCTCCACTGGGTTCTCAAATCGGCTCCCTTTTAGCCCTTTTCCTTCAGGTTGTTTTCCCGTCATTTCTTCTTTGTAAATGTCATAAACTTGGAGCTGCACAGTCAAGATGGCTGTGATGCACGTCACCAACGTCAACAATGTGTGTGACCACATGAGGGCTAGTCAACAGCAGCGCTGCAAAAGAAGATCTAGAAACAGACAGAGAAGGCCGAAGAGGAGGCCATAAGAGCATTTGCCAGCAGGATAGATATGAGGAGAGTCCAGAAGAGGAGAGTATATTTAATTACTTCTTCAACCCCTTATCAGTCCTCAAAATGCAGCAATATGGCACCTGGATGATATTTTGCTGGATTTGTGCAAATAGAGTAATCAAAACCATTAGGATATATATATTTATTTATTTTTTTAATGCATAATTTAGTTTTGTTTGTTTTTTAAATTGATTGTGTCATGACCAGAAGCTCCTTCCCTGTCCCTAACGCTAGGGGCACCCTAGCTCGCCCTGTTCCTCGGGTTACTTCTGAAAGTGAAGATGCTGGGGCCATGTACATTGCTTTAGCTCCTGAATCTGCCCTCAGTCTGTACCGAGTAGTACAGGGAGTAGTAGTGTACCGTAATACACCAACCAGACTAACAAGGTAATATGAACAGGGATAATGAAAAATACCAAACATACAAATATACACACAAATAGCAGAAGGATGCACTGGGGAGTGGAGGATGGGGTTAAACCAAAGTAGAAGAAGAAAGGGAATTATCACACTCACAAAACCTAGAAATAGTCACAGATAAATCCACCAACCGACTACTCAAATAACCACCAACACCTATCCTCCTAGTAAAGCAGCATAAGCTAGGTCTGGCGATGTGTGTCACTCAGGACTCAGATTATATAGGGGATGGGAGTGGCTAACAGTGCACAGCTGAGAGCCTTAGCTCCAGGAGCTCTCAACAGAGCAGATTAACCCCTGCACTGCACAAAGAAATTTACAGTTTAATAAGAAGGTGAAGTGCTTCTATTCAGTGCAGGAGTAGGAGAAATCATACGCTGCAGTCTTCTGGCTCCTCTCTGTTGTGGTAAACCCGTGACAGATTGTTTTCTTTATCTTGGAACCAGTCTTCCTGCCTTCACAATTGTGCACCCATTTTATAAGTTGTCCCTCTGGTTTCCTAAACTAGGAGAAAGCCTGTTGTGTATGTGCAGAACTGGCAGTGATATCATCACTGCACAATGATCCATTGCACACGTGCATTTAGATATTCAAAACAGATCAAGTGTATAGCTGACATCAGGAAAAAAGCTGAAGATGTGTAGTAATATGCCACTGGAATTATAAAAATCACAACATGTATTTAAATTGCATTAAAAAATAAAAAGTAAAAAAACAGACAAGGTCAGGACATGTGGCACCTGACGTGTTTCGGACAATACTGTCCTTGCTTATAGGCATAATGTGTATAAAGTCCTGATGAATAAATACTATTTACATGTCCCAGAACTGACGTAGCGTGATATATAATCCCACCCCCTTTATAACTATCATCAGTTCTACATCCAGATACATGCACAAAAGGAAAACTTAAATCTCTTTGGCGCATGCGCACTTTTGAAGCTAAACCATGCATGCGCAAGGAGCCAATATGCAGTGAAGAAATCGCTGTCAGTGTCATCTTAAAACTTAGGAGACCGGAAGTGCAACTTGTCAACAAGTGGGTGTTTGATGGGGATAGTTATTCCTTTCCACCTTTCTTCTCTACATAAGAAAAAGAATCGGGCAGTACCAGGACAAGTATGGAGAGGATCTAAAAGATGGGAGTATAAGGGTACATTTTTTGGATGACCCCTTAACGGCAGATTAGATTTGCAAATTTGTCATTTTGCAAGCTGCATTATTGCATGAGCATAGAGATGAGCAAGCAGGTGTTATACGAGCACGCTCATGTTCTAATCGAGTATTTCTGGCGTGCTCGAAAAAAATGCTTGAGTGGTTTAGGCTGAATGTCGACAGCCGCAACACATGCAGGGATTTTTCTGTATTTTAGGAAATTCTTGCATTTGTTGCAGCCGCCGGATAGCCACGAGACATGCACCCACAGAGACTAGAGAATTTTTTTGAGCATGCTGAAAATACTCAATTGGGATATGAGCATGCTCAGATAACACCTTGTTCGAGCATGCTCACTCTTCACTAAGGGCAATAGTTTTGGCCATATTGGTTGTCACGTAGCACTGTCAGATACTGAAATAGCTGTGGAAAATTATTATTCAATGTATTACCAAAGGAGAAATGTTAAGACCAGGTATTATTTATTGAACATGTTACTGTGAGAAACACTTGCACATGATGCCCCTGGTAGAGATTTAATTGGAAGACTCTTCATTTCCATCGGTTCTGTTTAGAAAGCCAAATGAACTGTGTTTATAAGCCGATGGATCTGGTTACACGCCATGCATAGTATATGGCCCCTACTATTCCCCATGGCTGTCCCCAGATTGTTCATTAGTGGTGCTCACAGAGGACCCATTCCACAAAGCATCTTGGTATTTCACATTGTGAAATATGGGCATGTACGTTACTTCCTGGCACCATCCGATTTCTCAGATATACAGTTGCACAACCTATTTGCTACAGATGTGATTGAGCAATAAAATCCGCGGAAGACAAGCAAGCTGTTTATATGTTAATTTCTTGAATACATCTGAATAGTGCTATAGTTCGTAATAAAACTTTGTGAGCCCCCCCAGGGAGCTGGCTGCACTTTCACATTCTAGTCATAGATGTCTCTTCTCAAACTTTACAGAAACTTTTTTTGTTGCTGCTCGCTGACTCATGCAATGCTGGAACGAGCAGATACTACTCTTTCGCTTAAACATGGATTTTATGTTGGTAGCAGCAGGTTTGCTAGTTTTATATAGTATGATCAAAAAACATTTTGAAAAGCAAAATGTGTTTTATCTCCCGCCACCTCCAGTCCTGATTTTGTCACTAGCCCATAGGAAAGACTGGAAATTAAGGCAATGTGTAGGATCTCATAGACAAAGAGGCTTATAAAACTCCTTGCTAAATAAATCACATAAGGATTGGTAAGCAGCCTATGACTTAATATCCAGAAGCCCAGATCCCACTCAGTTTGCTCTATTATAGGATGAAATGTACTACTAATTGTCCATCCCAATGTCATAATTTCTTGTAGGAGAGGTGTTATGTTTCGGTAACTGAGGAGTGCAGGTAAAAAAGGCAATACACCAGAGCAGTTGGAATCTATGAGATTGCAGTACCCTGACTAACCACCACAACTAGAGGCAGCCGTGGAGCGTTCCTACGTTGGTCCTAGACGCCTCGTCACAGCCTGAGAAACTAACTACAACTAAAGATAGAAATAGGAAAGCTATCTGCCCCGGAGCAGATCCCCAAAGAACATAGAAAGCCCCCAAACATGTAATGGCTGTTAGACAAGAAGAAATACTGACACAGACAGAAAATAGTATGAGCAAACGTTGGGGCCCAAACTAACTAAATAGAAAAGGATAGGAAGGGTACTTACTGCAATCCCAAAAAACCCTGCAAAGCACCAACTCTACTAATTTCAAAAACACCTGAGATCACACGACCTCTACCACCTAAATTAGTTCTCTGGTGTAACAAAATCAAAACAGCAGCCACTGAAGAAACTGGAAAAAGCAAAAGTACAAACATCAGTGGCTGAACTAAACTGAGAGGGCAACAGCCCCCGGAGGGGACCCAGAAGGCCCCCACAGAAGTGCAGGACAAAATGCAAAAATAAAGCACAAAAACAAAAAGAAGAAAATGTCTTATCTGTTAGCAGGAGATGCAGACACGACACAGCAGGCTACAAGGGAAACAGGAATCATGGAGTGAGACCAGAACAATTGATCACCGGCAACCCTGATGGGAAGGCGACTCCCTTATATAAGACCAGTCAGTAACACCTGATTCCCACTCCTCACAATCTTCACTGGACAGTCCAGTACCGCTTGTAACCACCAGAGGGAGCCTCTGCTCAGAACTCATTTCAAGTCCATTCACAACAGTACCCCCCCTTGAGGAGGGGTCACCGAACCCTCACTTGAGCAACCAGGTCGGTCAGGATGAGTTCTATGATATGCACGGATGAGTCTCCTAGCATGGATGTCCGAAGCAAACACCCAAGAATTGTCTTCCTGACCATAACCTCTCCACTTAACCAAATACTGGAGTTTCCGTCTAGAAAAACGAGAATTCAATATTTTCTCAACCACATACTCCAGATTGCCTCAACCAAAACAGGGTCAGGAGGCACAGTAGTAGGAACCACTGGCTCAACAAACCTCTTCAACAAGGACTTGTGGAACACGTTATGGATCTTAAATGTCCCTGGAAGAAGCAAACGAAAAGAAACAGGATTAAGAATGTCCATGATCTTATAAGGTCCAATGAACCTAGGCTTAAATTTAGGAGATGCCACTCTCATAGGAATATTTTTTGAGGACAACCAGACCAAGTCCCCCACTTTAAACCGAGGACCATCAGTCCTATGCCGCTCCTGAGAGAGGGACAACCTCTCCACTACCTGGTCCCAAATCTGTTGCATACGCTCCACAACAGAGTCAACACCTGGACAGACAGAAGCCTCCGTCTGTCCTGAAGAAAATCGAGGGTGAAACCCAGAATTACAGAAAAATGGAGACATCAAAGTGGCAGAGCTAGCCCTATTATTAAGAGCAAACTCAGCCAAAGGCAAAAAAGAGACCCAGTCATCCTGATCAGCAGACACAAAGCATCTTAGATAAGTCTCCAATGTCTAGTTTGTTCTCTCAGTTTGACCATTAGTCTGAGGATGAAACGCCGAGGAGAAAGACAATTGAACACCAAGTTTAGAACAAAAGGTCCTCCAAAATCTTGAAACAAACTGGACTCCTCTGTCAGACACAATGTTCTCAAGAATGCCGTGTAAACGAACCACGTGCTGAAGGAACAAAGGCACCAATTCAGAGGAGGAAGGCAACTTAGGTAATGGCACAAGATGTATCATCTTGGAAAACCTATCACAAATCACCCAGATGACGGTCATTCTCTGAGAAACAGGGAGGTCGGAAATGAAATCCATAGAGATATGGGTCCATGGTCTCTTGGGCACAGGCAATGGCATCAACAAACCACTAGAGCGAGAGCAAGGCTTGGAGCGAGAGCAAGTCCCGCAGGACTGCACAAATTCCCTGACATCACGAGACAAGGTAGGCCACCAAAAGGACCGACTAACCAAGTCTCTGGTACCAAAAATTCCGGGATGACCGGCCAGCGCAGAACAATGAATCTCAGACATCACACTCTTTTTCCACTGGTCCGGGACAAACAATTTCCCAACAGGGCAGCGCTCGGGCTTATCCTCCTGACACCCCTCCAGAGCCATAATAACGATAATGGGTGTGCACTCAAGGTCAGAGATATGTAGAGGGGTGCAGGTGAATGTGGTCCCTATAGGGCCAGACAATATAGACGTATAGAATTCACCGCGCACTAAAGAGTTAGACTTTGCCAAACTTTGGCAAAGTCTAACTCTTTAGTGTGCGGTGAATTCTATACCCCTCCAGAGCCAGTCTCAAATTGAGTGAGATGGCGGAAAGAACTATACCCTCTTTCAAAATAACAGAAGGATCAGATAACTCAGGAGAGTCCGCCAGGAAACTCCTCGAGAGGGCATCCGCCTTAACATTCTTAGTGCCAGGAAGAAATGAAACCACAAAATTAAAACGTGTGAAAAACAAGGCCCACCTGGCCTGTCTAGGATTAAGTCGCTTGGCAGATTCCAGATAAACCAGATTCTTATGGTCCGTAAGGACCACCACCTGATGTTTGGCTCCCTCCAGCCAATGTCTCCACTCTTCAAAAGCCCACTTCATGGCCAATAACTCCCGATTACCCACGTCATAATTACGTTCAGTAGGAGAAGATTTTCGAGAGAAAAAGGCACAAGGGTTACTTTTAGAGGTCTCTGGATCTCTTTGGGACAAAACGGCACCTGCCCCAATTTCAGAGGCATCAACCTCCACCTGAAATGGTAGAGAAACATCAGGCTGCCGTAGAACAGGAGCAGAAGTGAATCTCTGCTTAAGTTCCTGAAATGCAGAGACTGCCTCAGGAGGCCAATTCACCACTTCAGAACCCTTTTTGGTCAAATCAGTTAAAGGTTTAACAATAACCGAGAAATTACCAATAAATGTACGATAAAAATTGGCAAAACCCAAAATTTTTGAAGAGCCTTTAATGAAGTAGGTTGGACCCAATCACAGATGGTCTGAACCTTGACCGGTCCATTTCAATAACAGATGGGGACAAAATGAATCCCAAAAATGAGATCCTCTGTACGCCAAAAAGACACTTTGATCCCTTCACATACAGAGCATTCTCTCTCAAAATCTGGAATACAGTTCGAACATGTTTCACATGAGAGTCCCAGTCATTGGAAAAAAATCAAGATATCATCCAAATAAACAATCAGAAATTTATCCACAAAATCCCTGAAAATGTCATTCATGAAGGACTGGAAGACAGAAGGAGCATTAGTGAGCCCAAAGGGCATCACAAGGTACTCAAAATGCCCCTCAGGGGTATTAAATGCCGTCTTCCATTCATCCCCGTGCTTAATGCGAATAAGGTTATATGCCCCCCTGAGGTCAAGATTGGTAAACCAAGTAGCATTTTTCACCCTGGAAAACAGGTCAGAAATCAAGGGTAACGGATATTGATATTTCACAGTAATATTGTTCAAAAGACGATAATCAATACACGGCCTTAATGAACCAACCTTTTTGGCCACAAAGAAAAAACCGGCACCTAAGGGTGAAGAGGATGGTCTGATATGACCCTTCTCCAATGACTCCTTGATATAAGACCGCATAGCGTCATGTTCAGGTACAGACAAGTTAAAAAGGCGACCTTTAGGGAATTTACTACCAGGCACTAATTCAATAGCGCAGTCATAGCTCCTATGGGGAGGCAAGGATGCAGATTTACTTTCGCTAAACACATCAGAAAAATCAATCAAAAAGTCAGGAACATCCTGAACCTGGGGGGAGGCAGAAAAAACAGGAGTGTTGGTATTAACACATTGGCAGCCCCAACTGGTTACAGACACAGTTTTCCAATCCAAAACAGGATTATGAGACTGCAACCAAGGGAAACCCAGTACGATAATATCATGCAGATTATACAGAACCAAAAATTTGCAGCACTCCTGATGATCAGGTTCAACCCTCATTATCACCTGAGTAGAGAACTGAGGTTTATTCTCAGCCAAAGGGGTAGAATCGATCCCCAGTAGGGGAATAGACTTCTGTAGGGGTATCAAGGGAAACCCACAACGTTTAGCAAAATCATAATCCATCAGGTTAATAGCTGCTCCAGAATCAACGAAAGCCTGAGCAGAAAATGAGGACAGAGAGCATATCAGAGTGACAGTTAATAAAAACTTAGTCTGAACACTACCCAAGACAACTGAGCGTGCAAAACGTCTTCCCCGCTTAGGGCAGACTGAAATAGCATGAGAGGCATTACCACAGTAGAAACATAACCCATTGCGCTTTCGAAACTCATGACGCTGTGCCCCAGACACCACTCTATCACACTGCATGGATTCAGAAGCAGGTTCACAAGGCAACACTATTCCACGCATACTTCTCCGCTCACGCAAACGTCTGTCAATTTGATTCGCTAATGACATAGAATCATTGAGACCAGAGGGGACAGGGAATCCCACCATAACATCCTTTACATTATCTGACAGACCCTTCCGAAAAAGGGCCGCCAAAGCGTCGTCATTCCACTTGGTCAGGACTGCCCACCTACGGAATCTCTGACAGTATAACTCAGCGTCATCAAGCCCCTGATTTAATGCCAACAAGGCTTTTTCAGCTTGATCAGTGACATTAGGCTCATCGTACAATAACCCCAAAGCCTGAAAAAATGCATCAACATCACTCAAAACAGGATCCCCAGGTGTCAGGGAAAAAGCCCAATCCTGAGGATCGCCGCGCAGGAGAGAGATGACAATTTGAACCTGCTGCGCTGCGTTCCCTGAGGACTTAGATTTTAAGGCAAAAAACAATTTACAATTATTTTTGAAATTCTGAAACTTAGCTCGATCCCCCAAAAACAAATCTGGCATGGGAATCCTAGGTTCCACAACAGGCAACCCAGCAAGATATGCAGCAATACTCCGAACCTCAGTGGCAAGCTGATCCACACGGCCAGACAACTGTGCAAACTCCATTGAGAGAAAAAATCCTCCCCAGCACCCAGAGATACAGAGGGAAAAAAAAAATAAAAAATGCAACAAACAGAAAAATATCTCTGACAACTCTGACAACCGTTTTTTTTTCACAATATTTTTTCCCTTCTGTGAGTACCATACAACTTTAAATTTTAGGCCGGTGATACTGTTATGTTTCGGTAACTGAGGAGTGCAGGTAAAAAAGGCAATACACCAGAGCAGTTGGAATCTATGAGATTGCAGTACCCTGACTAACCACCACAACTAGAGGCAGCCGTGGAGCGTTCCTACGTTGGTCCTAGACGCCTCGTCACAGCCTGAGAAACTAACTACAACTAAAGATAGAAATAGGAAAGCTATCTGCCCCGGAGCAGATCCCCAAAGAACATAGAAAGCCCCCAAACATGTAATGGCTGTTAGACAAGAAGAAATACTGACACAGACAGAAAATAGTATGAGCAAACGTTGGGGCCCAAACTAACTAAATAGAAAAGGATAGGAAGGGTACTTACTGCAATCCCAAAAAACCCTGCAAAGCACCAACTCTACTAATTTCAAAAACACCTGAGATCTCACGACCTCTACCACCTAAATTAGTTCTCTGGTGTAACAAAATCAAAACAGCAGGCACTGAAGAAACTGGAAAAAGCAAAAGTACAAACATCAGTGGCTGAACTAAACTGAGAGGGCAACAGCCCCCGGAGGGGACCCAGAAGGCCCCCACAGAAGTGCAGGACAAAATGCAAAAATAAAGCACAAAAACAAAAAGAAAAAAATGTCTTATTTGTTAGCAGGAGATGCAGACACGACACAGCAGGCTACAAGGGAAACAGGAATCATGGAGTGAGACCAGAACAATTGATCACCGGCAACCCTGATGGGAAGGCGACTCCCTTATATAAGACCAGTCAGTAACACCTGATTCCCACTCCTCACAATCTTCACTGGACAGTCCAGTACCGCTTGTAACCACCAGAGGGAGCCTCTGCTCAGAACTCATTTCAAGTCCATTCACAACAGAGAGGTCATCGAGATCCTTATGCTCTAGTGCTTATCAACTAAAAAGCCTTGTATATGATTACAGGTCCATACTACAAAGGAAAATGGGTAAATAGGGTAGGTGGCCACATGGGGTGATATTAAGGGGTTGCCTGATGTGTAGAGACTTGTAGGTAAAGAATAGGGTCATTGAGATACATGGTTTTCCATCCAACAGAAATTAAGGGGGCAATCTGATATTCCAGCCTTGGGTTGCTTGGCTTACCCCTTTGTACCCTTTTTAGAATCCTTAAGAGTCATAAGAAACCTCTATAATTTTCTATCATACAATGTAATGCAGAAGATAAATTAAATGACAGTAGAAGAGTAAAACGAGTGGGACATAATTTAAGAAAAGTGTTGCCAACTGCCCTAATTAAGGTACTTTTAACATTTCAATTCACCAGTTGTCCTGAATTTTCACATGAAGTTTGATGCATGGTGAATTGGGATTACTCAAAAGTACTCCAAAGGCTCTCTTTGCCCTCAATAAATGTATGACAATATTCCCTTTTCTTCACTGCTGTGCTGTCACACACGATCTTTACACTTTGTTCACTATTTTATGGATTTCTCTCCTTATCTCTGTAAGCTGTGACGTCCTCTCACTATCCAGATTCACCACAAAATGCTGCATTTCCTGTTTTGACTTTTATACAGGCTACTACGCCATTGGCTATGCTATATAATGTGATCTGTCAGCATGAATATGGGGAAGCCTGCCAAGCCACATCCGAGTTTATGTGATCCTTATTTTTCTAATATGAACCTCTGCAATGTGTATAATGGAGGTGGTCAGTTTAGGCGATTCACACGTAGCAAAAAGTAAATTGGTAAAATTCTCCAGGTTTAGTGAATTAAGTTTGACAAAAATTTGATTCACATTGATTCAATTATCTCTAGTGGTTATACATGTCAGTCTAATGTCTGCCAAACCCACGTTAGTTTCATGTGCGGGACTGGCAGAGCAGCTCTTGTGTATAGGGTGTCCAAATTCTTCTTTATCTACCTATGAAGAATCTTATATATAATCGCCAGTTGGGACTTCTGGCCGCTGTCCCCGAATCCCATAAGGAACCGCGGCAGTGTCACTTGCGCAGGCACAGTTAGTGGCCACAAGGCACGATGCGCTCGCAGTGACATACGTCTCGCTTCCACGCAGGCGCGTAACCAGTCGTTACTACGCATGCGCGGGAATAGCTGTGATTTGTATGTCACTTGCGCAGGCCACGAACTGCACCTGCGCAAGTGACATTCACGTCACCTCTATTCCCACACATGAACAGTAACAGCCACAACTGCGCGCTCTACCCGCGCATGCGCGGTAACGACACGGCTGTTACTGCGCCTGCATGGGGAATAGTGGTGACGTCTAATATCATTGCACCCCCGATGCAATAGCATCTGGCCTATTTCTAGTCTGTTATAAACAAAACATAGAAAAAAAAATGTTCACTACATGGCTGAAGTTTCCAGTGAAAGTCCACCCCATTTACGACACTAAAGACTAATAATACAGATCTTTCATCAGCTTCCCTCATTTCATGCAGAGGAAGTGTTTTTCTACTAAAATTGCTGAGTGGCCAACTAGCACAATCCCCATGTGCACTGACGACTGCACTGACAGATAGAAGTCATCTTAAAATGGGGTCTGTAGGGGGTCCATCCAGATTTTTATACATGCTATTTTCCAATTAAAGGTAGACCAAGTGTAAACATAGTTTAAAAAATGTGATTTTGGTCTATGAATAATACCATGTAAAATATCATATCATACATAGAAGTGAGAAAAATCCTAAGCAAAAATTAGACTGTTCCCCTTGTTATAAGTTTTCCACCCAATAATAAGGTTAGTTATTTAGCAACCCCTCCACCTTCTTTCCTTTACCCCTGGGCCCATGACTTACTCCCTTGATTTCTAACAATACAGTTCCTCAGGGGAGGTGACTTCTGCAAAGTTTCTTACTGCCCAATAGCAAAAAGGATAGGACAAGCCAAAGATTGGATATCCCTCTAAGGAGCTTGTATCATTTGTAAGGGCTGCTTTATCCTATTAGCCAAGAAAGGACATTAAATTAGACATAGTGTAGCAAAATACATATTCAACTCCACTTTTCACACAATCTCTGTATCCGAGACTTTCCCCTAAAATGATAAAATACAAATTGACAGAATTCTTGCAGAGGTACAAGATTAATTTATGAAAAATTAAATTATTTTGCACATCCATAATGATAACACATCGAACACAAATCAAAGCTTTTGTCAGGGTCTCGTCAATGATGTATATTTATAATCAACATTCAACAAGTAGAGAAAATACTAAATTAATTGTGACACAGGAGCAGCCTGCACCGAAACGTTAATCAACGGCTGACATCAATGATCACATTCTAAAGAAGATTGCGTGGTCCGGAGCATAGTTTGGCTCCCGCTACTTTCACTGCTCGTTCGTTATGGATGAAATTAGACGTAAAATTTTAGCTGTTACCGTTAAACTTTATGTACTTGGCATCATTTCGCTTGTTTCTAGGTTTCAGCTACATGCAATAATTTGCGTTTTATGCCTTTTGATATATTCGTGGTCTGTCAACTAATTTCAATGGTTTTTTTTAGACTTAAAGGGGCAGTCTAAACTTTTGCCCATATTTAGTTGTTTACAATAAAACAATCTACGCCTCTCTGAATCAAACGTTGCCTATCCACATCTGCCCAAGTTTCCGACCGGCTGCAGTGGTGACCCTTCAACAACATTACATTAAAGCCAATCATTTAGCCCAGATGATGTACACGGCACGAGCCGCAAAGCTTAGTGATTGGTTGCAGCGCTCTTGACATGTCACTGCTGCAGCCAATCAGAGACAGGGCAGTAGAGCAGAGGATGATCGGGACCTGAGGAGACTACCATAAATAAAGCTCAGTTTGTCTGTTTTTCACACCTAACTCAGCCAATGGGCAAATGTTTTTGAAAGGGTTGTACCACCCCAACAACTCCATTTTTATATTGGAGCCACCTCCTGCCAGGCATTTTGGCATCAGCAACTCCCTGGAAATCAGTTGAAGAAATGTAGATGTCCTCAAGTCAGAGTATGGTTCTAAATGCTGGTCCTTCTCTAAGACATCCATGGTTAGATAATGGTTGTCTTCATGACATAATACCCTGAAGGAAAATATAGAAATCATAGAATGAGGTCCTAAGGTTATTCATGTACTACAAGATCAACTAATTATGGATGCCATGTTGTGCTACATGTCAGCACCTTAAAATCACGTGCAGAAATATGTAACTTTTTTACATGGTGTAAATGTCGCTGTTCTCCTGAATCAGTGTTGTTTTCCTTTTGTTACTGTGCCTCTCTATTTCTGAGATATGGCCAATTACTGTGCATAGGAGTGGTAGTCGCACAGGCTGGGCAAGCACTTGAGCAAGCAGGAAAGCCCCCAAGGCAAATGTTTGGATTTGTTTGTGATGTCTTTAAGCAGCTTTGTGGTAGTGTGCTTTGGGGTACTGTGGTGCCACCTGCAGGTCATTTTTCCTTACTGCAGGTTTATGAAAATTAATGTTTAAACTGTATTTTCTGATCAAATCGTGGATGTGTGGTTTGTTTGGCTATTTTCTTGCTGAAGGGGGCAAGTTTACCTTTCAAATGGTGTATCATTTGTGTGTGTGGGTGCAGTATAAACGCAGATAAAAAGTAATCACAGAAAAACAGTGTTTAGAAATAATAGAATAGATGGTCGCACATCTGCACTACCTCCCCCATTCACTGTCTATAATTGATGGTCACACATGCTCACTACCTCCCCATTTACTGTCTGTAAGTGATGGTCACACATGCTCAATACTTTGGACCCTGTATCTGGTAATGTGTCTCAACAGCCAGACCACCAGTAATCATACATTCGACTATCCTGTGGATAGGTGGTATGTGTTGTTTAAAGTATGTAAAGTAATGAAAGTATATTTCATGAATATTTTAACCCCTTATTGCCCAGACACAAATCGTTAGACCTCACACTCCAAACCCACTATGAGCAGGTGTCCTGACATGGCAAGGTGCTAAAACAGAAAATGGAGCGTCGTTTTGCTATGTGCAGTGTGTTCTCTTGTCAGTGTAACCACTATCCCACTAATCAATGTCAGCGCTTGTTGATAGAGCAGTAATTGTGCTCGTCTGCAACTTCTAACTAGATTAGACAGCTTTCTGTTTAAAGAAGCCTAAGGGTTTCAATGTGCACCGAATTCTATTACCGCCACGCAGATCTGCAGCAACGCCGAAGTCTCTGGGCTGTAATATGCTCCAGAGATAAGTCAAATCATGGCTAAATATAATCGTGGAAGTTGTGGATGGTCAGGAGGCAAGGGAGAATGGATGATTTAAAGTAAAGGGTTAAAGGTGAACCTATGCGTATAGTGTGTGTGTGTATGTATATACAGTATGTATAATAAATTTATATTGATACATAAAATATAAACCTATCAATTTCCCAATATTCCTTACTGACTTAAAGAGTGTCATGACCCAGGACGGGTTTTGGTCTTTTTCCCGTCCTAGCCAGTCTGGGGTTAATGGTTTCAGCCTCTCTCTGGCAGAGGGCGGCTATTTAGTTGCCAATTGACCTAGGTCTGGTGTCAGTTATACTCCTGCCCTCGGCTGAGTTAGTTGACCTCCTGTGTGCCTGTGCCTTGTGCCTGATCTTGTTGCTTGTTTGGTTTTGACCCGGTCCGTCTCTTCGTTGTGAGTTTGTCTGCTGTCTTGGTGCTGTGTATTTGCCCGTTCTGGTTTTCTGATCCCTTGGCTACGTTTCTGGTTATTCTCTGCCTGCTCCTCTTGTACTGCGTTGCTCCCTCTGTGTATGACCTAGCTATCCTGACTATTCGTTTTGTCTATGCCCCTTGGTAACTCTGTCCCGTAGTTACCCTTCTAGGAGTTTTCCTTCTGCTCATAGCTCTCTGGAGCTTAGGCCACGCCCATCAGCAGTCACGTGCTTAAGGTCCTCTGGCCTGAAGCATTCTCTATCTGTTACTGCTCCCTCTGAGAGACCTGTGGCCGGCGCCGCCCCTTGGCAGTCACGTGCTTGGGTCCTGTTAGTCTGAAGCACGCATCTTCACCGCTGCTGCCCCGCTCCACAGGTATCATTGAGTGCAGTCTGTATTACTCCGGACACGCGCACTGGCTCAGTGAGCAAGTGCAGTGCGGTGTTCGTGATAAAGAGGACCTGTCACTTGCTCAAAAAATTGAGTTAAATACCTTCTAAAAATTACTAAACTTCCGATTACTGACACTATTTTCCATTTTACGCTGCTGTAAGGAGGTCGAAGGTATTAACCCTTTAAGGTTTCATCCCCTTTAATTGTGTCAATGTGAATATACGGTATGTATATTTTGTATATTGCTATGTACGAATATTTGTGGGGGTTTAGTGACAGGTAGCCAGTGCACCCTTGGGGTCATTAGAGGAGGGCACTTGGAGAACGGTGTAGTCATGGGTTAATTGTTATTTGCGAGGGGGCACATTAGGGATCTAGCGTTAGGGACTTGTTGCTAGGGAAAGATTGCCTCCAAGCGGGAATCTGTCGGGAAGTTCTCCTCATAGCGGAGATTAGTCGGGAGTGGACCTTGCTACTGTAAGGACGTCCACGTTCCTGGGCCCTAAGCATAGGGTAGGAAGAAGAGGGGACCAGCAACCCCTGAAGAAGCTTGTGATGGGGTCACCGTGGGAGTGTGAGCACAAAGAGAGAGGGTTTACACAGCAGTAGTCCAGTGGAAGATCCACTGTGGGAATGCTCAGCAGAAGAGGTTGTGCTGAAGCATAGAAGCGGGTGGGCCATCAGAAGTATCCGGGCAGGATAACCAGAGAGGGGTGAACGACCTAGTAAATGTGTCTTTCTTATGCTAGATTGAAGTGTCTCCAGGGAAGCAATTGAAGTGCCGTTTTCACCGGGCTCCTTGTCCCGTCAATACTTATTGGTCCATTCTGGTGTGACAGCGGAGAAAAAGCAGCCTTGTGAAGAATGTATTGCTAGTATCGTATGAGAAGTGTTTATGGTGTCTTAGATGTGCTGTGTCCAGAGGAAAATAAAGCAGAACTGTTGTTTTGGACTCTGACTCTAATTGCTCCGTACACTCCCTCACGGGAGGAGAACACCCTAGAACAATAGACATTACAGAGGTAACACAGCACATAGCTTTCAGTGCATCGGCCTCGTGGCCTCCCTTTTACACTGCATCACTTCATTTCTGAGATATTCACATTTGTTTCATTTTGAGTGTGATATATGAAATCCCTGATAGCAGTCTTCTCTGTCACCCCTCCCTCCCAGATACTGCCAATCAGATTAAGATTGCTGAACTGCTAGATCAGCTTCTGAGCTGTGATTGACAGCATCTGGGAGGGAGCGGTGAAAGCACACATCACCAGAGAAGACGCTGAAAAAGGTGGACTGAAAGGAGAAATTTCACATACTGCTCCCCAAAAGAACAAATGTGTACATCTCTGTAATGGAGCAACGAGGCACAAAAAGGAAAATGGTGGCAGAATCACAGGAACTCGGGGATATTCACAAGATATTTAACTATATTTTTTTAATAAACCATTTGAAGGCTGGTAGAAAATTTGTACATGGAGCCTTTTTGGTGGCACATTAACTCCTTTCTATACACTGGAGCTGTAGTTATCTGTGGGCTGATACTAATGTGCCCTCATGCCGTCGTCCTCCACACTGCTTCCAGAGGGGAATATCTATGTACTATGGCAGCCAATATCACACAACAGAATTGTTTGAGTTGTGGTGGAATGATATAATTTGGGTCACAATCTTCATTTTAGGATGTGTTTTATTAGAAAAGGTCTTAAAGATTTTTTTTTTCTCTTCAGCTGCTTTTTTAATTGATATTTAGCTGTATTCTTAGAATTGAAATTATTTTTGTGCAATGTCTGATAGAATTTTCATCATGGCAGAAATGTTTATCCTGAAGGCCCCGTACCCTCTGCATGTATGAGACATTCTAATGCTGAATGTTTAGGTGCAAAATCTTTTCAGAATGTAACACTTAGAATTTGCGTGTCCCCAGACAGCCATGCCGAAACCCCACAATGACGTGTCATCTCTACAAATTGCATATTCCATGTCACGTAGATGGGAAGATTTATGGAGCCAGGAGCAGCAACTGTGGCTCTCAATTCAGCGCCAAAATCGTCCCTATTTGTCAGTGCAAACTCCGGAATAAAGGGCCTCACTGTAGATAAGTATTTACTGTGCAAACATTTCTAAACCTGTCATCTTCACTGTACAGCAAACTATCTACTTTTCTATTTCATATCAATTCATCTAATACATAACCCATGTCTATCAAAATATCTGTGTATCTGTGTGGGGCAGCGCTCCAAAATCAGATAATGAAAAAAGTACTTATCTTAGTCAGCCCCTGCGACTTTTAGCTGATGGCCGTGCTTGATGTTTAGTAGTAGTAGTGTGTGTGTGTGTGTCATATTTACTCATATTTGTGATATGTGTGTGAGTATATATTTTAATATACATATGTACAGACCATATATTCAAAATGGAAAGGGATTGGAATTTTCTGAAGTATCTTTTGAGTCAATGAATGAAAAACCATCCAGTGTAATAAGACGTGTTCACCACGTAGACGTCGTAGAGCGCTCCGCCGAAGCCATCTACTGGCTTTTTCATTGGCTATCCTTGCAGCGTAAGTTACATCCTGGCAGATATAATTGTATTACATCAGCACTCTCCATCTTTTAGTATTATTCCTCTCTTGTATCCGCTGCCGTCCAAAATTGTATTCCAATTAAAATCGCATTTGCGCTTCTGACATTTTACACCTACAGAGAATGTAGCGAGCAGAAGTGGACGGTTACATGAGCCTTCTTATGGTGAACATGAAGAAATGGAGGCTCATACTGTTTTCCAAATTACTTGCATAAAGATGTGAGAAGTCTTTGACGAGCCGGATAGCGCTTACTGACTCTACATAACTATTTCTATTTGTCTTTAGGGGGACTAATTGATAGAAGAAGTGGCTAGTATACAATAACTTGTATAATGACGGTGACATGATGCTTTCTGGACAGGAGTGGTTCTCAGGACACATGTGGGTCCTCGTGGTGGGACAAATGTCTATCAGACGCTTACGTTGTTTAAAATGTCATTTTTTTCCAGATGGCACAACCCCTTTAAGGCTTCTTAAGATGGTGTTTTTTAAATAGCTGATGGGCACGCTTGATGTTAAGGTCAAATGTAATTAGTAGTACTAGTGTGTGTGTCATATTTACTCATATTTGTGACATGTGTGTGAGTATATATATTTATATACATATCTACATACCATGTATACAAAATCAGGTATACATTTTTCACCTGTCACTTATACTAGGCTTATACTTGCTGGTCTGTACAGATGATTTATCAGCAGTTTCAATATCATCACAGACAGGATTACAACTAAAGGTAACAGCTCTATATGCAGCAGATCACGCAAGATCCACCATTCACAATAGATGTCACGGCTCACCTCCTCCTGTACAATGACTGATAACACCTCTATATACAGAAGATCACACAAGATGATGTCACAGCTCACCTCCTTCTCCTGTACAGCGACTGATAATACCTCTATGTACAGTAGATAATATAAGATGCACCATTCACAATTGTTATGATAGTGTAGCAACTCTTGGGAAAATAGGTAACACACTGAAAACTGCAACCGGCCCTGTGGTTCCTGTAAGACTAGAGATCCTGACCTCGCAGTCTCTAGTGGTTACTGCAAGAGCAGAAATAGCCCTAACCACAGACTAGAAGATGGCAACTCGGACCTATGCTGCCTGATAGGCCGTCAAGCATTTCATGTTCCTCCTAAAGAACCAGAGAGCAGAGCAGAGTGTAAATTACCTACAGAAGGGAAAATGTGCTGGAATAAAAAGAGATTTCAGAGTGAGTAAAACAAACCACAAAATACAAAATAAAGTATTAAGTACATACTGATAGAGAATATGTTGCTTACTTCCTAAAAGGAAACAGAAGATAGGTGCAGGGAAAAGAACATAATCAGCAGAGAGATAAACCCTAGCTGGTCTTTCACTGACTGGCTTAAACCATAGCAGTATGACTGGTCATCCAAATGAGACTATCCCCAACAGGAAATACAAAAAGGGGGAAAGTATAAAAGCTGCACCCGAAAGGTGATAGGACAGACAAATGAGTAAATGAATACATCTGTAACCATAAAAAGACTGAAGCAAGGATGACAGGAACTAAACACCCAGAGAAAAGGTGTAAGTCAAGGCCTAGAACCCAGATGCCTGGAAACATTAGGTGATGTCACAGCTCATCTCCTCCTCCTGTACAATAACTGCTATCTCCTTTATATACAGTATATAATACAAGATCCACCATTCACAACAGATGATGTCACAGCTCACCTCCTCCTCCAGTATAATGACTGATAACACCTCTATATACAGTAGATAACACAGGATCTACCATTCACAATAAGTGATGTCACAGATCACATCCCCCTCCTTGTGTCCAATGTCTGACAACACCTCTATATACAGTAGATAACACAGGATCCACCATTCACAATAGGTGATGTCACAGCTCTTCACCTCCTCCTGTACAATGACTGATAACAGCTCTATATACTGTAGATAACATAGGATACACCATTCACAATAGGTGATGTCACAGCTCACCTCCTCCAGTATAATGACTGATAACACCTCTATATGCAGTATATAACACAGGATTCACCGTTCACAATAGGTGATGTCACAGATCACATCACCCTCCTTGTGTCCAATGACTGACAACACTTCTATATTCAGTAGATAACACTGGATCCACCATTCACAATAGGTGATATCACAGCTCATCTCCTCCTCCTTTACAATGACTGATAACACCTCTATATACAGTAGATAACATAGGATACACCATTCACAATAGGTGATGTCACAGCTCACCTCCTCCTCCTCTTGTACAATGACTGATAACACCTCTTTTTACAATAGATCACACAAGATCCACCATTTACAATAGATGATGTCACAGCTCACTTCCTTCTCCTGTGCAATGATTAATCACCTCTTTTTACAATAGATCACACAAGATCCACCATTCACAATAGGTGATGTCACAGCTACTTCTCCTCCTGTACAATGACTGATAACACCTCTATATAGAGTAGATAAGATCCACCATTCACAATTGTTATGACAGCTTAGCAACTCTCAGGAAAATAGGTAACACACTGAAAACTCACACTGCCAATTCCTCACACTCCCCTTGAGAAAGCATAACAGCGAAACACACATCGGGGCACTGGTGGCTGTATCTGGGGTCCCTTCACCTCAATATGGGTAAGCTCTATGCTACCTTTATATTAGATTAAGGTCTGATTAAGCCTTTTTTTCCTGTCTTACAATATTATACCGGATGATATACATATACAGTCATGGCCAAAAGTTTTGAGAATGACACAAATATTATATTTTCACATGATCTGCTGCCCTCTGGTTTTTATCTGTGTTTGACAGATGTTTTTATCACAGACAGAAATATAATTGCAAACATATGAGTAACAAAAGCTTATATTGACAGTTATAATTGTTATGATCTGCTACAAGCACTAAGGAAAGGTGGGAATTCTGTCCCTACAATAGGACTGAGCTGGATCCCTACGATGTCACGGGGAACCTGATCCTGCGACCAGACCCGCTAAAGTCCTCAGCTAGTCTGAACGAAGACCTATAGTTGCGAGGGAGGAATCCCTACAAGATCTAGGGACTGGGTGAAAAGGTGGACACCTCCTAACAGAAAGTGTAGCAGGGAAAATAAAACAGAAAACAAATACTAAGAGATCCTCAGATCAAGCAAAACTGACAGAGTAAGGCACCTAAGCACCCGGCTAGCTTAAGAGTAGATAATACAATGAAGTCCAGCAAAGCCAGAAGGGCGGAGCCAGACTAAATAGGGAAAAAAGGTCATGTGACCAGCAAACTGAAACAAAATCTAACAAGAGTGTTCTAACAGTACCCTCCCTTCTAAGAGGATCCTCCGGATCCCCTAGGACTTAGGCTTATCCGGAAACCTCTTGTGAAACGCTCTGACAAGTCTAGAAGCAGAAACATCATCCGCCCTCACCCATGAGTTATCCTCGGGTCCATAACCCTTCCAAGCGATGAGGTACTGCAAACTCCCTCTATACCGTCTAGAATTTAGGATGCGGGAAATCTCATATTGCCCGTCCTCCACCACCAGGGGAACAGTGGCCGAGACGTCTCCATCAGAGACCTCAGCTTTTTTCAAGAGAGAAACATGAAACACTGGATTAATCTTCCAGGAGGTAGGAAGCTCCAACTTAACAGCAGATTGGTTAATAACCTGAAGCACCTTAAAGGGCCCTACAAACTTGGGACCCAATTTCTTAGACGGAATCCTCAAGCGGAGATTCTTAGAGGTTGTCAACCAAACCATGTCACCAATAGCAAACAAAACCTCTTGTCGTTTTCTATCAAAATACACTTTGGATCTTTTGTTAGCCTCCTGAAGATTACCACGCACATCAGTCCAAACTCTCTCCAATACACCAGAAAATTCTCCTCTTCAGGTACAGCCGATCCCAACTTGGAAAATGACCCAAAAGACGGATGTCTCCCAGTACAACAAAAAAAAGGCGAACAACCAGCAGAAGCGGATGTATGATTGTTAAGAGCAAACTCAGCAAGTGGCAGAAACTCAGACCACCCCTCTTGATTATCAGTCACAAAACAACGCAAGAACTGCTCAACATCCTGGTTTTTCCTTTCTGTCTGGCCATTAGACTCAGGATGATATCCGGATGAAAACGACAAATGAACTCCCAACCTGTCACAAAAGGCGCGCCAAAAACGAGCCACAAACTGAGGTCCCCTATCAGAAACAATGTCAGTAGGAACACCATGTAGTCTGACTATTTCCTTGACAAAGGCCTTAGCGAGAGTCTTAGCGCAGGGCAATTTGATGAAAGGAACCAAGTGACACATCTTGCTAAAACGGTCCACGACCACCCAGATGACAGTGAAACCCTCAGAGGGGGAAGGTCAGTAATAAAGTCCATAGCCAAATGTGTCCAAGGTGCACTAGGGACTTCCAGAGGGCAAAGCAACCCTGCAGCAGGAGTATGAGAAGACTTAGATCTAGCACACACAGTGCATTGACGTACCCACTTAATGACTTCCTTCTGCCATCCAGGCCACCAAAAGCTGTAACCCACAAGTCTCTTGGTCTCAGAGATTCCAGGATGACCTGCCAACCGAGAGTCATGACATTCAACAAACAAATCTCTCCTCAGGGTACCAGGCACAAACAACCTCCCATGCGGCGTGTTAGATGGGGCATTCTCCTGTGCTTTAAGAATCTCATCTTCCAACACGGAGTCCAAAACCGCAATAACAACCCCCTCTTGCAAAATGTTTTCCTCCTCCTCAGTACCCACCATAGGAGAAAAACTGCGAGACAAAGCATCAGCTTTAACATTTTTAGTACCTGGGATGTAAGTAACGGTAAAATTAAAGCGTGAGAAAAACAGTGTCCACCTAGCCTGACGGGCATTCAAGCGTTTGGCAGCATCAAGGTAGATCAGATTTTTATGATCGGTGAAGACTTGAACGGGAAATTCCGCTCCCTCCAAAAAATGACGCCAGTGTTCAAATGCGAGTTTAATGGCCAACAATTCCCGATTACCGATATCATAATTTAGTTCAGACTCAGAAAATTTCTTTGAAAAAAAAGCACAGGGATGTACTCCATCCGTCTTTTCCTGAGACAACAGCGCGCCGACCCCCACAGAAGCATCAACCTCAACCAAAAATGGTTTAGTCACATCAGGCTGCGTAAGGATGGGAGCAGAGCTGAACCTCTCCTTTAGCAACACAAAAGCCTCAATGGCCTCAGTAGTCCACTGAACCGCATCAGCACCTTTCCTGGTGAGATCGGTCAGAGGTTTGGCAATCACAGAAACATTTTTTATGAATTTTCTATAATAATTGGCGAACCCCAAAAACCTCTGTATTGATTTCACACCAATAGGTCTAGGCCAATCCTGTACAGCTTGCACTTTCACCGGGTCCATCTCAAAACCTTCACTGGAGACAATGTAGCCCAAAAAACTAAGTCTCTGTACAGCGAACTCACATTTTTCTAGTTTGGCAAAAAGTGAATTATCACTCAGTAACTGTAATACTTCACGCACACTCCTCCAATGAGACTCCAAATCCAGTGAATAAATCAAAATGTCATCCAAATACACAACCACACTTCTGCCGATCAAAGGTCTAAGGATGTCATTAATAAGATTCTGAAAAAATGCCGGAGCACTGGAAAGCCCAAAAGGCATAACCAGATTCTCAAAATGACCCAGTGGAGTGTTAAACGCAGTCTTCCATTCATCCCCCTCCTTCATGCGCAACAAATTGTATGCCCCTCGAAGATCAATTTTCGAGAACCACTTGGCCCCCACTAATTGATTAAACAAATCAGGAATCAATGGCAGTGGGTAAGGATTGCGTACAGTAATCTTATTAATCTCACGAAAGTCTAGACAAGGCCGTAAACCGCCGTCCTTTATTTTAACAAAAAAAAATCCAACCCCACAGGAGATTTGGAAGGCCTAATGTTTCCGGCGGCCAAGCTTGTCTGTATGTATTCCTCCAAAGCCTTTCTCTCAGGAATAGTCAAATTAAATAAACGACTTTTAGGAAGAGTTGCTCCAGGGACAAATTCAATCGCACAATCATAATCTCTATGAGGAGGCAATACCTGCGATTCCTTATCAGAAAAAACTTTCCAAAAATCCTGAATAGGTACAGGTAACTCCCCCTTAACTACAGCAGCAATACGTCCGTTACAACAGTTGTCATAACAATTAGGACTCCAGGACTTAATTTCATTGGTAGACCAATCCAGTACCGGATTGTGCAATTTTAACCAGGGTAACCCCAAAATCACCGGTGAGGGCAAATTATTCAAAACTACCAAATCCAAATTCTCTTGATGAACACCATCAATAGTAAGAAGAAATTCACAGATATGGTGAGTAACATTTTTCAAGGGAGAACCATCCACAGACACCACATTAATAGGGGAAGACAGAAGTTTGGGTTTTAATTTTAGTTTTTCCAAAAATTTCCCATCAATCACATTGAGAGTTGAACCACAATCCACAAATACCCGAAACTCCATTAATTCCTCCTCAACACCAGTGGTAGCAGAAAGAAAGACACCTTTATTGTTTAAACAAGCTATGCGGGCGACACTGAGCTCATTTTTTTTTTTCTCTTTATTCATTCGAAGCGCACAGTTCTTAATGAAATGCTCCGATTTACCACAGTAGAAACACAAAGCTTGAGCAAATCTGCGTTCTTTTTCCCGAGAGTGAGGTGTCATTGCTCCAATTTCCATCGGCTCTGCAATGTCAGTACATTCCTTCTCCAAACCTGGAGCTGACAAAGCAGACTTACTCTCATTAACCCTTGCACGCAGTCTCCTATCCACCCGTATGGCCAATTGCATAGCCTCTTGCAAGTTATCAGGTATAGGATAAGCAATCAGCAAATCCTTAACCCTTTCACTTAATCCTGCAAGAAATAAACTTTTCAAAGCTGAATCGTTCCAGCCCACCTGAGTGGACCACCTACGGAAGTGAGTACAATATTTTTCCACATTACCCGATCCCTGTCTCAAACGTCTCAACTCTGTCTCAGCTGATGAAACACGATCCGGATCGTTATACAACAACCCCAAAGCAGAAAAAAAAAACATCCACTGATCCAAAGCATGGATCACTAGGCTGCAGAGAAAAGGCCCAGTCCTGAGGTTCTTTGCGCAAAAGTGACATTATAAACCCTATGCGCTGTGATTCCTCACCAGAGGATCTGGGTCTCAAACGGAAATACAACAAGCAAGCATTTTTAAAAGAAAAAAAATCTTGTTGTTCACCAAAAAATAAATCAGGCAAACGTACCTTTGGCTCCACGAAATGTGCTCCAGAACAACTACTCACGTGTTGCTGGATTTCAGCCACCTCCAGAGAGAGACCCTGCAGGCGTTCAGCCAAATCCCGAACCGACACCATAATGGAAACAGAAAATCTTTCCTTAGAGATTTTTTTTTTTTTTAATTTCTTGGCTGGACTTACTGTTATGATCTGCTACAAGCACTAAGGAAAGGTGGGAATTCTGTCCCTACAATAGGACTGAGCTGGATCCCTACGATGTAACGGGGAACCTGATCCTGCGACCAGACCTGCTAAAGTCCTCAGCTAGTCTGAACGAAGACCTATAGTTGCGAGGGAGGAGTCCCTACAAGATCTAGGGACTGGGTGAAAAGGTGGACACCTCCTAACAGAAAGTGTAGCAGGGAAAATAAAACAGAAAACAAATACTAAGAGATCCTCAGATCAAGCAAAACTGACAGAGTAAGGCACCTAAGCACCCGGCTAGCTTAAGAGTAGATAATACAATGAAGTCCAGCAAAGCCAGAAGGGCGGAGCCAGACTAAATAGGGAAAAAAGGTCATGTGACCAGCAAACTGAAACAAAATCTAACAAGAGGGTTCTAACAATAATGAGTTAATGCAGCAAGTCAATATTTGCAGTGTTGACCCTTCTTCTTCAGGACTTCTGCAATTCTCCCTGGCATGCTCTCAATCAACTTCTAGACCAAATCCTGACTGATAGCAGTCCATTCTTGCACAATCAATGCTTTCATTTTGTCAGAATTTTTAGGTTTTTGTTTGTCCACCCGTCTCTTGATGATTGACCACAAGTTCTCAATGGGATTAAGATCTGGGGAGTTTCCAGGCCATGGACCCAAAATCTCTATGTTTTGTTCCCTGAGCCATTTAGTTATCACCTTTGCTTTATGGCAAGGTGCTCCATCATGCTGGAAAAGGCATTGTTGATCGCCAAACTGCTCTTGGAGGGTTGGGAGAAGTTGCTCTTGGAGGACATTCTGGTACCATTCTTTATTCATGGCTGTGTTTTTAGGCAAGACTGTGAGAGAGCCGATTCCCTTGGCTGAGAAGCAGCCCCACACATGAATGGTTTCAGGATGCTTAACAGTTGGCATGAGACAAGACTGGTGGTAGCGCTCACCTTGTCTTCTCCGAATGAGGCGTTTTCCTGATGTCTCAAACAATCGAAAAAGGGATTCATCAGAGAAAATAACTTTACCCCAGTCCTCAGCAGTCCACTGCCTGTACCTTTTGCAGAATATCAGTCTGTCCATGATGTTTTTTTCTGGAGAGAAGTGGCTTCTTTGCTGCCCTCCTTGAGACCAGGCCTTGCTCCAAGAGTCTCCGCCTCACAGTGCGTGCAGATGCACTCACACCTGCCTGCTGCCATTCCTGAGCAAGCTCTGCACTGCTGGTAGCCCGATCCCGCAGCTGAAACACTTTTAAGAGACGGTCCTGGCGCTTGCTGTTCTTTCTTGGGCGCCCTGAAGCCTATTTGGCAACAATGGAACCTCTCTCCTTGAAGTTCTTGATGATGCGATAGATTGTTGACTGAGGTGCAATCTTTCTAGCTGCGATACTCTTCCCTGTTAGGCCATTTTTGTGCATTGCAATGATGACTGCACGTGTTTCTTTAGAGATAACCATGGTTAACAGAAGAGAAACAATGATGCCAAGCACCAGCCTCCTTTTAAAATGTCCAGTGGTGTCATTCTTACTTAATCATGACAGATTGATCTCCAGCCATGTCCTCATCAACACCCACACCTATGTTAATGGAGCAATCACTGAAAAGAGGTTAGCTGGTCCTTTTAAGGCAGGGCTGCAATGATGTTGAAATGTGTTTTGGGGGATAAAGTTCATTTTCTAGCCAAATATTGACTTTGCAAGTAATTGCTGTTAAGCTGATCACTCTTTATAACATTCTGGAGTATATGCAAATTGCCATTAGAAAAAGTGAAGCAGTAGACTTTGTAAAAATTAATATTTGTGTCATTCTCAAAACTTTTGTCCATGACTGTAGACGGATGATTATTTTTTTTGTCACAATACTGTCTTAATAGTTTGTATTATGATTTACGGTATCATGCCTTACATGGAAATCCTTACGTGAATCATGGAAGTTCATTAGTATTCCCTGCTTTGTCTGACAAAGACTACCTTGCTAGCCTTTACTTTTTGTGAAAAACGCCTCCAACCTCTATCTACTTGATTTTACCCCTTTTGAAATCCTCTTATGTGTCCAATTTTCCTCTGGTCCGTGTCCTTTTTTATATTAATTAGTGTTGAGCGATACGATGCTGCAAATATCGGATATCGGCCGATATTAGCTGTATCGGCCTTTCGATTCCGAATACCGATATTTTCGTCATATCGAATACCGGAATCGGGATTGTCACTGTCATTGTCAGTGTCCGTCGGTCCGGTCTGTCACGTCATGTCCGTCGGTCGGGGTCTGTCAGGAGTCAGCGGCACTTACCTGGCAGAAGATCTCCGGCGGTCACGGCCTGGACTGCTTCATGGCCGCCATCCTCTTCTCCCGGCGGTCACATGCAGTTTTCTCGCGATAACTGCAGTGACTGCTGGGTAATCGCGGCCGTAAAGCAGTCGATGACGTCACCGCCGGGGAAGCTGGTAAGCAGCTGTGCTGCGCCGGGATGTCAGGCTCTGCCTGTCATTGCGATGTAGCAGAGCTGGATCGTCGTGGGACAGTCGTTACTATGGACTGCGTCGGACAGGTGGTATACTGTTGGTTTGTTTTTTTTTCTTTTTTTTACAGGAGATCGATGGTGTCGCAGGAATGAGAGTACAATAAAAGAAATGAAAATTGTGTTGTCTCTTTTATTTCATTAAAAGACTTTTTTCTTGCTGTGTCTTTTTTTAAACATTTAATAACTTTGGGATTAATAATGGATCGGTTGTCTTATTGACACCTCTCCATTATTAACCGGGCTTATTGTCACCGTGCAATCAACGGTGACATTAACCCCTTATTACCCCACTTGCCACCGCACAGGGCAGTGGGAAGAGCCGGTAAAGTGCCACAATTGGCACATCTTTTGATGCGCCAAATGTGGGCTGCTGTAGCCTGGTATTATCAGGCTGTTGAGGGCCAAAATCCATGGGCCTTGACAGTCTTTTAATATCAGGCCGCAGCAGTCTGCATTTTACTTGGCTGGTTAACAAAAATAGGGGGACCCTACGCTGTTTTTTTTTCGAGGGGATCCCCTTTTTTTGTTAACCAGCCAAGCTAAGCAGACTGCTGTGGCCTGGTATTATCAGGCTTGCAAGGTCCATGGATATTGGATCCTTACCAGCCTGAAAAACCAGGCCTCAGCGGTCTGCTTCATCTGGCTGGTTAACAAAAATAGGGGGGACCCCACGCCAATTTTTTTCGAGGGATCCCCTATTTTTGTTAATCAGCCAAGATATGCAGACTGCTGTGGCTGGTATTATCAGGCTTGCAAGGTCCATGGATATTGGATCCTTACCAGCCTGAAAAACCAGGCCTCAGCGGTCTGCTTCATCTGGCTGGTTAACAAAAATAGGGGGGACCCCACGCCAATTTTTTTTTCGAAGGGAACCCTATTTTTGTTAATCAGTTCCCTCTGACGTCACTGATGGTGTCCCTGGCTGACCTGAAGTGAAAGTGGAAAGCAATCAATTAAGCTTTCCACTTCCTCTCCTGTCAGCCAGGAGAGGAGCTCATTCATTTGGGGGTTTACTGTGAGGCTGCAGCATTAGCTGCGGTCCCTGCAGTAAACATTAACCCTTTCTGAAGGATTACACCTGGGGACCTGACTGTGCATGGGATAGGTAAGAATAATTTTGCTTTATTATTTTATTTTTATTAAGGAAATGGTTTTAGCAGGTAAATAAAATATGGTCAAAAACTGTGTGATTATTTCATTAAACTTCTTTTTTATTAAAGTGTGTGTGTTTGATTTTTCTTTCATACAATAGGATTAATAATTGATAGTTGTCTAATTGACAGCTCTCAATTATTAACCTGGCTTAAAGTGACTTTCAATTGCAAGGTCATTTTAACCCCTTATTAACCCATTCGCCACGCTACAGGGGCAATGGGAATAGACGGGCAAAGTGCCAGAAAGGGCGAATCTAATTATAGATTTGTCTTTTCTGGGGTGTCTGGGGGCAGATGTTAGTAGCCAGGGGGGGGCCAAAAATAATGGTCCCTCTCGGGCTATTATTATCTGCCCCCATTCGCTGGCTTTGTCTGTCTGGTTGCGAAAATAGGGGGAGCCCACGCATTTTTTTTAAACAATTTTACAACCTCATATATATATATATATACATGTCATTGAATTTGTGACACATATATATAATATTTATATTTATAGTTCATACACTTCTACAAAAGTATAATAGCCGCTAATTCAATTGCCGGCTTTTGTGAAAATGCAGAACCCGACATGAAATGACACTGGTGTACATAGGGTTAACCATGTCTTTTCATGTCCTTTGCTATCTGATTTGCACAAACAATTACATCAGTCTATTGTGTGCAAAATTTCACACCTGTAGGGGTTATTAAAGGTGTAAAATTCGTAGCAAAAAAGTCCGTTTTTTTTACAACGAATTTACACCTTTAATTAACCCCTACAGGTGTGAAATTTTGCACACTTACACTCATGTAATTGTTTGTGCAAATCAGATTGCAAACGACATGAAAAGACATGGTTAACCCTATGTACACCAAGTGTCATTTCATGTCGGGGCTTCTGTCTTTTCACTGAAGCCGGCTTACCCCAAAATTTAATCAGAGGATATTTTACTATGTAGAAGTGTATAAACTATACATATATGTAATATATAGTCACAATGACATGTATATATATATATATATGTATTCTATGTGTGTATATTTAGTGTTTTACAAGGAAATAAAGGTTTTTTTTTTGCGATTTTTTGTTCCCATAGACTTACATTGGAAATTCCGGTATCGGAATCGGATTCGACGATATTTAGTGATATCGGCGATACCATTTCGATACGATATTTTTAGATATCGAGCAGTATCGCTCAAACTACATTTAATCCTTAATAAAAATCTTTCCATTTTATACTCTTTGAGTGGTGCTTTAATTGTACTTTGTACCCTGACTTTATGTGTGTATGTTGAAGAACCCACCATTTATTGATCTTTATATGATGGAAAAACCTCTATAACTATTTTCTATGTTTTTTTGGATTATTTTTATGCACTTTTATATGTGGGAGCATAGCATTTTCTCCATGTAATTTCACTGCAGGTAGATAGTAAAATTAATTGAATGAGCAACAGAAATTATCACAATTTTTCTTCAGCGGCCGATTGGAAATTCAATGGATATGTGTGCAGTCATTGGTATGGAAATCAAAACCAATGTATGACAGTTTTTCACTGTTTTTTCATTTGGATAAAGTTCTGGTTCACAGCCTAAAGGATCAAGTTACCAACATGTGTAATGCGAGTGTGACGCAGTGCGAGATCGGGAGAGTATCACATCATCCGTTACAGATAATTAAGAAGAACAGCATACCAATCCGGGTGAAGATCAGATCATGTCTTTATTTTCATATTGCCAAGTGCGACGTTTCGACTCCATAGGTCTTTTTCAAGCATAACAAATAGCAGACATGGCAGCTTTATATAGGAAGTGGATAAAATTCCACCAACGAACACAAGGAACAGCCAGCCACAATTAACACAGTATACAGAAATATATAAAAAAGTGGTGCAAAGATCATATCAAAATACATTAAAAATACATACATATACAACATTACAAGAAAACATGCAGCATTTAGATAGCACATATACATCTTATGTAACATCCCACATCTAAGAACCTATCAAATAGAAGCATCGTGATCACCTGGATGGAACACTGAAGTACAGGGTCTGTCCTCTGTGCTTTATTGGTATTATACGGATCCTCAAAGACCGATGGTCAAGTCTGACCCTCAAAATCGATGAGACATTGGACCCACTCTGAGTCTCATGGACCACAGATAAGAGTCCACTTTTAAAACTGATGTATCGGAAAAAAACAGCACTTGGACATTTCACATGGATATGTGAATGAAGCCTAGTAGGCAGGCGCTCTAATGCTTCTTTTTCCCACCCACTTTCGCACTATCTCCCATTATCTCTTTTCATCACAGGTCAGCTAGGGGTGTCTCTCACTTTCTTTCTTTTACTGTTTTTCTTCTCTTTTTCTCTCTCTTCCAATTTCTCTCACTTTTTAACTTTCTTTTTCTCTTTTTCTTTTATCATTCAAACAACTGCATAATTACTTTTGTCGCTTTTTCCCTTGTTAAATTTTTTCTTTGTGTTTTGTTTTTCTCTTCCCTTTCCGATTTTCTCTTTCCCCTTCCTTGCTTTTTCTCTATCACTTTCCCCACTTTTCTCTATCCCTTTCCTGCTTTTCTATATTCCATTCTTGCTTTTCTCTATCCCTTTCTCTATCCATTTCTTGCTTTACTCTATCCCTTTCTTGCTTTTCTCTATCCCTTTCTCAATTTTCTCCAATCCTTTCTCCATCCCTTTCACGCTTTCCTTATCCTTTCCTGCCTTTCTCTATCCCTTTCCCTAGCCCTTTCCTGCTTTTCTCTATCCCTTTCCCACTTTTCTGTATCCCTTTCCCACTTTTCTCCATCACTTTTCTATCCCTTTCCTGCTTTTCTTTATCTCTTTCCCACTTTTCTCCATCCCTTTCTTGCTTTACTCTATTCCTTTACTGCTTTCTCTATCCCTTTCTTGCTTTACTCTATCCCTTTCTCATTTTTCTCCATTCCTTTCTCCATCCTTTTCTCGCTTTTCTCTATCCCTTTCTTGCCTTTCTCTATCGCTTTCCTGCTTTTTTCTATCGCTTTCCCATTTTTCTCCATCCCTTTCTCTATTCCTTTCCTGCTTTTCTCTATCCCTTTCCACTTTTATCCATCCCTTTCCTGCTTTTCTCTATCGCTTTCCCACTTTTCTCTAACCCTTTCCCACTTTTCTCCATCCCTTTCTCTATCCTTTTCTTACTTTTTCTCTCTCCTTTTCTCAATTTTCTCTATACCTTTCCCAGTTTTCTCTATCCCTTTCCTGCTTTTTCCCCATCCCTTTCTCTATCCCGTTTCCTGCTTTTCTCTATCTCTTTCTCACTTTTCTCTATCCCTTTCCTGCTTTTCTCTTTCCCTTTCCACTGTTCCCTATCCACCTTCCCACTTTTCTCTATCCCTTTCTGCTTTTCCCATCCCTTTTCTGCTTTTCTCTATCCCTTTCTCACTTTTCTCAATCCCTTTCCTGCTTTTCTCCATCCCTTTCTCACTTTTCTCCATCCATTTCTTACTTTTCTCCATCCCTTTCCTATCCCTTTCCTGCTTTTCTCTATCCCTTTATCACTTTTCTCAATTCCCTTTCCCGCTTTTTCTCCATTCCTTTTCGCTTTTCTCATCCTTTTCCCGCTATTCTCTCTACCTTTCCTGCTTTTCTCCATTCTTTTCTCTATCCTTTCTCACTTTTCTCTACCACTTTCCTGCTTTTCTCTATCCCTTTCCTGATTTTCTCTATCCCTTTCCTGCTTTTCTCCATCCCTTTCTCTATCCCTTTCCTGCTTTTCTCTATCCCTTTTCCCGCTTTTCTCCATCGCTTTCTCTATCCCTTTCCTGCTTTTCTCAATCCCTTTCCTACTTTTCTCTATCCTTTTCTCGCTTTTCTCCATCCCTTTCTTTATCCTTTTCCTGCTTTTCTCTAACCCTTTCCTGCTTTACTCTATCCCTTTCTCGCTTTTCTCCATCCCTTTCTGTATCCTTTTCCTGCTTTTCTCTAACCCTTTCCTGCTTTTCTCTATCCCTTGCTCGCTTTTCTCCATCCCTTTCTCTATCCCTTTCCTGCTTTTCTCAATCCCTTTCCTGCTTTTCTCTATCCCTTTCTCACTTTTCTCCATCCCTTTCTCTATCCTTTTCCTGCTTTTCTCTAACCCTTTCCCGCTTTTCTCTATCCCTTTCTCACTTTTCTCTATCCCTCTCACTTTTATCAATCCCTTTCCTGCTTTTCTCTATTTCTATCCTGCTTTTCTCTATCCGTTTCTCACTTTTCTCAATCCTTTCCTGCTTTTCTCCATCCTTTTCTCACTTTTTCCATCCCTTTCTCACTTGTCTCCATCCATTTCTCACTTTTCTCCATCCCTTTCTCTATCCCTTTCCTGCTTTTCTCTATCCCTTTATCACTTTTCTCAATTCCTTTCCCGCTTTTTCTCCATCCCTTTTTTCGCTTTTCTCTATCCCTTTCCCACTGTTTTCCTATCCCCTTCCTGCTTTTCTCTATCCCTTTCCTGCTTTTCTCTATCCGTTTTCTCACTTTTCTCAATCCCTTTCCTGCTTTTCTCCATCCTTTTCTCACTTTTTCCATCCTTTCTCACTGTCTCCATCCATTTCTCACTTTTCTCCATCCCTTTCTCTATCCCTTTCCTGCTTTTCTCTATCCCTTTATCACTTTTCTCAATTCCTTTCCCGCTTTTCTCCATCCCTTTTTTCGCTTTTCTCCATCCTTTTCCCGCTTTTCTCTATCCCTTTCCCATTTTTCTCCATCCTTTTCTCTATTCCTTTCTCACTTTTCTCTACCACTTTACTGCTTTTCTCTATCCCTTTCCTGATTTTCTCTATCCCTTTCCTGCTTTTCCTCCATCCCTTTCCTGCTTTTCTCCATCCCTTTCTCTATCTCTTTTCTGCTTTTCGCTAACCCTTTCCTGCTTTTCTCTATCCCTTTCCCGCTTTTCTCCATCATTTCTCTGTCCCTTTCTCACTTTTCTTAATCCCTTTCCTGCTTTTCTCTATCCCTTTTTTGCTTTTCTCCATCCCTTTCTCTATCCCTTTCCTGCTTTTCTCTAATCCTTTCCTGCCTTTCTCTGTCCCTTTCCCGCTTTTCTCCATCCCTTTCGCTATCCTTTTCCTGCTTTGCTCAATCCTTTTCCTGCTTTTCTCTATCCCTTTCTCGCTTTTCTCCATCCCTTTCTCAATCCTTTTCCTGCTTTTCTCTATTCCTTTCTCACTTTTCTCTATCCCTCTTACTTTTCTCAATCCCTTTCCTGCTTTTCTCTATCCTTTTCCCGCTTTTCTCCATCCTTTCTCTATCCCTTTCTCACTTTTCTCTACCACTTTCCTGCTTTTCTCTATCTCTTTCCTGATTTTCTTATCCCCTTCCTGCTTTTCTCTATCCCTTTCTCACTTTTCTCTATCCCTTTCCTGCTTTTCTCTATCCCTCTCTCACTTTTCTCTCTTTCCTGCTTTTCTCTATCCCTTTCCTGCTTTTCTCTATCCCTTTCCTACTTTTCTCTAATCCTTTCCTGCCTTTCTCTGTCCCTTTCCCGCTTTTCTCCATCCCTTTCGCTATCCTTTTCCTGCTTTGCTCAATCCTTTTCCTGCTTTTCTCTATCCCTTTCTCGCTTTTTCTCCATCCCTTTCTCAATCCTTTTCCTGCTTTTCTCTATTCCTTTCTCACTTTTCTCTATCCCTCTTACTTTTCTCAATCCCTTTCCTGCTTTTCTCTATCCTTTTCCCGCTTTTCTCCATCCTTTCTCTATCCCTTTCTCACTTTTCTCTACCACTTTCCTGCTTTTCTCTATCTCTTTCCTGATTTTCTTTATCCCCTTCCTGCTTTTCTCTATCCCTTTCTCACTTTTCTCTATCCCTTTCCTGCTTTTCTCTATCCCTCTCTCACTTTTCTCTCTTTCCTGCTTTTCTCTATCCCTTTCCTGCTTTTCTCTATCCCTTTCCTACTTTTCTCTATCCTTTTCCCACTTTTATCCATCCTTTTCTCTATCCCTATATCACTTTTCTCCATCCCCTTCTCTTTCCTGCTTTTCTCTATCCCTTTCTCACTTTTCTCTATCCCTTTCTCACTTTTCTCAATCCCTTTCCTGCTTTTATCCTTTTGTCGCTTTTCTCAATCCCTTCTCTATTCCTTTCCTGCTTTTCTCTATCCTTTTCCCGCTTTTCTCCACCCCTTTCTCTATCCCTTTCCGACTTTTCTCCATCCCTTTCTCTATCCCTTTACCGCTTTTCTCCATCCTTTTCTCTATCCCTTTCTCACTTTTCTTTCTCTCGATCTCTGAAGTTCGATCTCTGGTAATTCATTGAACTTGGTTATAAATCAATATGCAGGGAACTTGGAACATCAGGTCAGAAGATCTGTCGTTATGGTGTGCAATGTGGAAAAGCGTAGAATCTACTAAGGTAAAACTTTTGCATTGTCATTTAATAACATCAAAAGAAAAAATCAACAAAAAATATTATTATTCAAACGTAATCTAGTCATGAAGAAGAAACTGGTTCCACGCAAATACATTGGCGCTCATGCCAGTCCTATATCTGGCAATCAGATACTACATCAGCCTGCTGTTCGGCGCGGGGTCTGCGGTTTATTTGTCGGCAATTTATTACAGGTTTATTCAGCACAGTTGGATGAGCACTGAGGGAATCTGCATAAACAAACATGAAACCTGAGAATGAGAAGGGCTAGTAAGAGCTGATGAGGATGAATCACCCCATAGTAAGATGATCATTTTACATTGAGAGCGTTTTCCAAGCATCACTGACCTTCGTGATCAAGAGGAAATAAAAATATTTGCTGACAAGATTTACAGTTGATGTTCTCCACAAAAACTCTAACCAAAATATACTACAGATATCCATGTAATATTGATTGGATAGACCATAAATGTCGGATTGATCGGAAGTGACTGTAAAGACCCTTCAAAAATTCCATAGAGGGTCAAAAACATTATACTTGCCTTTCCTAGGTGACACCCTTACTTGTCCTTTACCCCACTTATCATCAGTCACTCATTCTCTTTGGTCTTCAGATCTTCCAGTGCTGACCTAGGTTCACGCTGTTGGACACGACACTTCAATATTGGGCATCGCTTCACATGGGGTGTGATACACATCATAAATGGGTGTGTTGCTCCCAGTGTGACTGGATAAGGACTAGTAAGTACCGGAAGAGTGGAAAGAATGTGCGGAGGACCGGTTGGAGAGGTGCGATGGCAGAGCAGGTGAAGGATGAAATTTTGCTGGATTTGTGCAAATCGAATCCCCAAAAATTTGGATTTTTTAAAAAAATATATATTTTGATTTGATATACATTGATTCACTCATATTTGTTCCTATATATAGAGGTTTAGAAAAATGTGGCTTCTTCCCCAAAACAGAGCTATACCAGTCAACAGGTTGTAAGTAGTGCTGCAGCTCAGCCACATTCACTTCAAGTGGACAGAGTTTCGATACAAAACACAACTTTTAGGTGTTTTGAAGGTGTTTTTGGAAAAAGCAGCCATGTTTTTGTAATCTTGGAGAAAACTTTTACCACAAAGAATGGGGATCAGGATGCCTTGATGGGTCAACATTGGTTCAAATAGAGCCATAGAGCTGCTCCTAGTCATTACTGGTTGCATTCCCCTTTCTAATGGGTGTTGATAACGACTCTACATAGTCATTGCAATGGCTGGGTCCTTGACCCAAAAGTTTTGGAAAAGGCATAGGTTAAAAAATAATAGCCATAGGCACTTTTGTCCTTGTTGGCAATATCTAGCAGCAAACAGGAGGTTTATTTTGAATGCTGCTAAGCCATGTCTATGGACAGATGTGTTCACCCTTACTTTTCTGTAGATTTTTTGTTAAGGATTCAAATTTCTCACAATAGATTAAACTTTCAACAGACTTCATATCACAAACCACTGAATAGCCACATCTAAACACATATGACATAAACCTCTTTCGACAGACTATCACAAAATCATGTTTTTTTTTCCAAAGCTGGTCATCCCATGTCACTCATCTCGAAATATGTTGGGCAAAGCGGAAAGGCAAGGTAAGATGGCTAGATATAAGGTAAAGAAAGGAGGTCACATATAGACATACAGTATAGAGCAGAAACAGCTCCCAACAGAGTACCACAAAGTCAGTATCTACAGTAATCATCCCCTTTAAGGAGTTTCTACATTATAGGAAAGTCTTTTTTTTGCCACAAGTACAAATATTACCCTGATTTCAATTTAGCTACATTGTCTAACAAGAGTCGAAATATTTTATTTTAATCAGATTTCTTCTTTCTGCCTTACACTGCTGCTTTGCCCTTACAAACCACCAATAAATAAATCATCAATGATAAAAAAATAATAAAATATTATTTGTAAAATGCGTTCTGAAAAAAGATGAATTTTATGTACCGGTAAATTCTTATAAATAATTTGCAGTGATTAAGAAACTGCTGTACAGAATCTGGAGACTGTTCAGGGAACACATTCAACTAAAATGAGACATTAACAGAACAGAGAACAGAGAAAATTTGAGAAAATTAACTATTTCTTCAATAAAAATTTATATTATATCTAGGTGACAATCCCCATGGTCGTTATTGGTTATTATCCACCATTTAATGGATGAGTTCACAAATAAACATTAAAATATATGACAGCTAAACTAAAAAGTTCTAACAATCAAATGTAGATTTGGACCCAAACAAAAGGGACCGTAGCATCCTGTAAAAGCACCTAAACCCATTTGGTACCTATCACTGGAAGTCTCCGACATAGAACCCAAAATTCTGACCAACTCCCACTTCTAACTATTTAGGGTGTTTCACATGCTGCTTTTAGGATTCCTATTTTACCTTAAATGTGATATAAGAAAAAACTGTACATCCTTGAGGTCAATGCTTCTCCCTCGATTTGTTTTCATTGTTGCCATAGCTCAAAGAGAGTCTGAGTTCTGCTTTCGCTGCCCACTAATAGAGAAAACCTGTGACTCCCACTTACTTTGCCTAATTGAGGAGAGAGCCTGTTACTCTCTCACTCTGCCCACTTCTGAAGAGAGAGTCTGTGACTCTGACTTACTCTGCCCACTTGTGGAGAGAGCCTGTGACTCTCGCTTCTCTGCCCACTTGTGGAGAGAGGGCCTGTGACTCTCGCTTCTCTGCCCACTTGTGGAGAGAGCCTGAGACTCTCGCTTACTCTGCCCACTTGGGGAGAGAGCCTGAGACTCTCGCTTACTCTGCCCACTTGGGGAGAAAGCCTGAGACTCTCCCTTACTCTGCCCACTTGGGGAGAGATCCTGAGACTCTCGCTTACTCTGCCCACTTCGGGATAGAGCCTTTGAATCTCGCTTACTCTGCCCACTTGGGGAGAGAACCTGAGACTCTGTTACTCTCTCACTCTGCCCACTTGTGGAGAGAGCCTGTGACTCTCGCTTCTCTGCACACTTGTGGAGAGAGGGCCTGTGACTCTCGCTTCTCTACCCACTTGTGGAGAGAGCCTGAGACTCTCGCTTACTCTGCCCACTTGGGAGAGAGCCTGAGACTCTCGTTTACTCTGCCCACTTCAGGAGAGAGCCTGTGAATCTCGCTTACTCTGCCCACTTGGGGAGAGAGCCTGAGACTCTCCCTTACTCTGCCCCCTTGGGGAGAGAGCCTGAGACTCTCGCTTACTCTGCCCACTTGGGGAGAAAGCCTGAGACTCTCGCTTACTCTGCCCACTTCAGGAGAGAGCCTGTGAATCTCGCTTACTCTGCCCACTTGGGAGAGAGCCTGAGACTCTCCCTTACTCTGCCCACTTGGGAGAGATCCTGAGACTCTCGCTTACTCTGCCCACTTCGGGATAGAGCCTTTGAATCTCGCTTACTCTGCCCACTTGGGGAGAGAGCCTGAGACTCTCGCTTACTCTGCCCACTTGGGGAGAGAGCCTGAGACTCTCACATATCTCGCCCTATTGAGGAGAAAGAGCCTGTAACTCTCACATATCCTGCTCACTAGAGGAGAGAGCCTGTGACTCTCACATATTCTGCCCACTTGGCGAGAAAGAGCCTTTGACTCCCGCTTACTCTGTCCACTTAGCGGTAGAGCCTGCAACTCTTACTCTGCCTACTCGGGAAAGAAAACTTGTGACTCTTGCTTACTCTGCCACTTGGGGAGAGAGGGCCTTTGACTCTGGCTTACTCTGTTCACTTACAGGGAGAGCCTGTGACTATTGTTTACTCTGCCCACTTGGGAGAAAGCCAGTGACTATCACATATCCTGCCACTTGGGAAGAGAGCCTGTGACTCTCACATATCCCGCCAACTTGAGGAGAGAGAGCTTGTGACTCTCAGATATCCTGCTCACGTGAGGAGAGAGAGACTATGACTCTCAGATATCCTGCTCACTTGAGGAGAGAGAGCCTATGACTCTTGCTTACTCTGCCCACTTGGAGAGAGAGTGACTGTGACTCTCACATATTCTGCCCACTTGGGGACAGAGAGCCTTGACTCCCGCTTACTCTGTCCACTTAGCGGGTGAGTCTGCGATGCTCACTCTGCCCACTTGGGGAAAGAGAGCCTGCAACTCTTGCTTACTTCCCTACTTGGGAGGAGAGCCTGTGACTAACTCCCACTTAGTCTACTCATTTTGGGGAGATAGAGTCTGTGACTGCTGCTTAGTCAGACCAATTGGGAGAGAGACTATGACTCTCGCTTATTCTGCCCACTTGGGTAGAGCGCTTTAAACTCCAGCTTACTCCACTCACTTGAATGAGAGAACCAATGCAAAGTGCTTCACTCAACTACTAATGGAGAAAGCCTCTAAAGGTACTGTCACACTAAGCGAGTTTGCTAACGAGATCGCTACTGCATCACCGATTTTATGACACAGTAGCGATCTCATAGCGACTTTAGCTGTGTGTGACATGTAGCGGCGATGTGGCCCCTGCTGAGATGTCGCTGATCGCTTATGAACGTTCTGAGCCGTTTTTCGGTCGTTGGTGTCCCGCTGGTGAGCCTGAATTGCTGAGTGTGACACCCTTTATGAACGACTTCACCACGTCGCAGGCGGGACTAGGTTTTCCCAACGACCGCAGAGGTCGTTATACAGATCGCTTATGAGATGTGTTTGGAAGCTAACTAGCGACCACATAGCGATCGCACTAGCGATCTCGCCAGGTCGTGTCGTTGTCGTGATCGCTAGTGCGATCGCTAAGTGTGACAGTGCCTTTAGTCTCGCTTACACTACCTAAAACACTTCTATCCATTACTCTGTGGGCTTGGTGGAGCAGGACTCACATGCTTTTTCTATGGCCTCGTTCACACCTAAAATATTTGTTCAGTATTTATAAGCCAAAACCAATGAGGAACAATCAGAGGAAAAATATAACAGAAACACGTCCCCACTTCTGCATTTTCCACCCACTCCTGGTTTGGCTTACAAATACTGATGTAAAATACTTATCAAATACTGAACATATGACCGTGGTATAAAAATCCCAGCTTTATATAAACAACCTTTTGTAATAATGATTTAT
>JARQOD010000001.1:450415019-450476190 GCA_033576555.1 Oophaga sylvatica
CCCACTCCTGGTTTTGGCTTACAAATACTGATGTAAAATACTTATCAAATACTGAACATATGACCGTGGTATAAAAATCCCAGCTTTATATAAACAACCTTTTGTAAATAATGATTTATACTAACTAGAATTACTCATTTTGAAGCAGGGGCTGTATGAGATTTCTTCTAGAAACAGTGCCACTCTATTGTCCATAGGCTATGTCAGGTTTACAAAATTAGCCTGAGCTGCAATTCCATATGCAGTCAGTGGGAGAGAGAGGCACTATTTTGGTAAGAAAGCCATGGTTTTCCAAGCTCTTACAGAACTACCCTGAATGAGATTCTGCATTTTCTCACAATAACTGGCTTTACAATCGTTTGCAAGGGAGAAACTTTAACAGAGAAAAAAAAAATTCTACTGTATAGTTCATGAACGAGGGCAGGAAATAATTGTAATAACTTGAGAAATGGAGGGAAGTTTTACACCCTTGGTGACACTGGAATAAAAGAGCCGCATTTGGTAAGTTCTAGCACAAGAAACTGAATTCAAAACCAAGTAAGTCTGCGAGAACACATTCATTTTCTCAGGCACTGAGGAAGAAAACATCTCTTCGTGACCCCAAGATGACAGTCGGTTTCCTCCCTGAATCAGGTTTTCTTAGATTAATTGGCATCACCCCGGTGTCCTATTTTTCTGAAAGGGTGTCTAACCTCTTCTTAAAGACCCTATAGTTCCCACCACCTTGGTAATGATTTCTGGGCCTTTGCTGCCCTTATTGTGAAGAACTCTTTTCTCTGTTAAAGGTGAAAGCTCCTTTACTGTAATCTCCAGGGATGTCCTCCTGTCATGTGCCCTCATCCCTCTGATGAAAAGGCTATATAGCAATATCTCTGCAAAGAGAAAGGATTTCTGAAGATGAACATGTAATCCACAGCTACTGGGACATTTATAATGACTGGTGGATATCTCCGGGACAGATATGGAATGTACTCTGACTCCTGCAGAACCTTTTAGATCAGAAGACATTACTTTAGCTTTTCCTCTATAGAGATACAGCAAAGCTTATTTTCTTATAAAAAAGACATGAGTCCTTCAAGTTCAACCAAAAGATGGGAGATGAGGGGAATGGGGTCATAATGTGTGACTAAAGCCAGAGGTGTGGTACTCAGCTCTCGGGTAAGGAGGGGGCACTACCCGGTACTCGCATATATGCATCCAACACCACACTATTCCTAGGAAAGGGGGTGGAGCCCCAGTTTTGGAGGGAAGAGAGTGTGACAGTTGGAAGGAAGGAGAGTTGGTGGCAGGAAGTTGAGAGGAGCAGTGGTGAAGAAAGGAGGTCCTGAGAAAAGAAGGGTCCTAGGGGCCAGGGACGTGAGGAATCCACCCGTGGCACCTGAATCCAGGCCGACCGTAGTCGGACGGAGGGACCAGGTCGCAGTGGGGAACCGGCCCCAGACTCATGGAGAGATTGTAGGACTCAGCTAGCAAACCGGAGACTGTAGTGTCGGTATGTGCGACAGCCAAATCCACACATTCGCTGAAAAGGTAGCCACATAGGATCAAGGGGACCAGGAGATCGTCGCCTGACAGGATCTGAGGCTACTGGTTTGGGACACTGTGTGTGAAGCGCAGGGCAAGAAGGGCGTGAGCTAGCGCAGAGAGAGACGACCTGAGAAGGTACACAAGAAGGGGGTCTCGGTAAAGTGTACCCCAAACTACCCGAGAGCTGGCTGGACCACCAACCCGGAGGACACAGCACCTGGCTGGTGATTGTAACCTAAAGAACTGTGAGTAAAAGTGTGAAGACTGCACCCTGCTGTGTCCTCAGATTAATTTACTGCGTCACCTTACCCTGCACTATAACCGTTACCATCTGGAACTCTAACCCTATAACTGCTCTGGGGCCTAGCTCTACCCGTGGAGAGCTGTAACATCTCTGTTGCACCACCATCTGCCCCATTAGACCTGAATCGCAGTGTCGGCCATCTATTGCCGAATACCACAGGTGGAGTCATGACTTTATTCATCTATAAACTTTTTCCCCTCTCATTTTATTGCACGCCCAGGGCCACGGACCAGGTAATTGCTGACGTGACCTTCCCCCCAAAGAACTTTCTGGCTAAGACCGAAGACCGAGTACCCCACAGCCCTGGGTGCGTCGCAGTAGTACGCAGATCCTTCTCCAAAACTGACTCTCCTAGTTACTCCCCTAAAACAAATGATACCTGCTGAGTATTAGCATCCAGATCTTTCTCTACAAATGACTCTCCCAATTTACTCCCCTAGAACAAATGGTGCCTGCAGATTATTAGTATCCAGAACCTTCTCTACAAGTGACTCTCCTAGTTTACTATCCCTAGAAGAAATTATGCCTACAGATTATTAGTATGAATTAGTACAGATGTTTCTCTACAAATGACTCTCTTAGTTTACTATCCCTAGAAGAAATTATACTTACAGATTACTAGTTTCCAAATCCTTCTCTATAAGTGACTCTCCTAGTTTATGCCCCCTAAAGCATATGATGCCCGAGTAAATTAGGGCCCATCTACATAATTATACATTTAGAAATTTTAAACCTCATCTGTCAAGTGTGTGCCCAATCAGTTTGTCCAAGTCCACCTGTAACTTATGAACATCTTCCATAGACTGCACTATACTATATAGCTTTGTTGAATAGTATGCCCCTTTCCCTGCTCTGCCCAATTTGTCAGAGCTGGGCAAAAGTGGAGTGAGAATGTCATAAGTAGCAAAAGTTTAGAGCAGCCTTGAGTTCCGTCAAAATTCTACAACTTTTCAAAGTTTGTTTTACTTGTAAAAGTTTGATTAATCTGGCCCTATGGGTGTGACCCATTTGCAAACCTTAAATTCTAAACATTTCTAAAATATTTCCAATTTACTATGACCAAATTTCCCAAATCCCAGTGATAGTCACATGGCATCTCACAGCTAATAACCTGTTGTGCCCATCCCCTTTCCTTTTTAAAAGCTACAACTACCAGAGTGGCTACATCGATATTTCTGGCAAAGCCTTCTAAGAAGTGGTTATTGATTGGAAATGCTGATTGCTAATTAATTACTTTTTTTTGCCTTTCCTCCAACCAAACGACCTCACCTGGTGTCACGACGTATAACAGATATATTCTATGATAGTAACATATATCTAATGTGACAACATTCTATATTTCATATAATAGAAAATATCAACATGTATACATAGTATCTGCCAGCAATGTCTTACCTGACATAATATCCTATGTATTGTGGGTCTATACTGTGTACGTGTCACGCTGTCTCAGGATAGAGGTGGACCGGGGTCTATGCTGACCCTGAACTGGGGTCCTGACTAGTCCCTCTACCTGGAGGTACTGTTAATGGTACAGAGGTCCAGGCCGCCAGCGTAACCCTGTCTCCTGTAGATCCCTGACCACTGTAATCTAGTCCTGAGAAGGACCCTGATTACCACCACAGGGAATGGGCAGGTCACAGCTTACACACAGTCTAAGACAAACGAGACAGACAAGGGGTAAAGAAAACACTGCCTTGCATACAAAACTTCCACTACAGAGGAACACAAAAGGTTAAGGAGATAAACAATAAGCGAGGAGAGGAAAAACCACAACAGGCACTCTTAGCTTAAGTCTTCTCAGAAACGATCCGCTCTGCTGGTCTGAATGAATGCTTTCACCGACAACTTCCCCAGCAGACCAGCAGGTATATGAAGGAAGCTAATTAACAAAACATCAATCGTAGCTGGGCGAGGCTGGTCAGTCCAGCACCGAGAGAGAAAGAATTAACTCCCACAGTGCCGAAAAACACCCAGCACCAGAAACTCAGCTGTGCGAAGTCAGGGTGTGCAATCGTGATGATCTTCGCCGCGACACACCCGTGACAGTACCCCCCCTTCTACGAGGGGCCTCTGGACCCTCAGGGCCTGGTCTATCTGGGTGAGTAGTGTGGAAGGCCCGAACCAATCGGTCTGCGTTAATATCCGACGCAGAAACCCACATCCTCTCCTCAGGACCATACCCCCTCCAATGAACAAGGTACTGAAGGGACCGGCGATTCAGACGTGAGTCAATGATCTTCGATACCTGAAACTCCAAATTACCATTGACCACCACAGGAGGAGGAGGTAGAGGTGACGGTATAACTGGTGCCACGTACTTCTTAAGCAACGATTTGTGGAACACATTGTGGATTTTAAACGTAGGAGGGAGGTCAAGACGGAAAGCCACCGGATTAATTATTGAACTGATCCTGTATGGCCCGATGAATCTGGGACCGAGTTTCCAGGAGGGAACCTTAAGTTTTATATTCTTGGTAGACAACCATACCAGATCGTTCACACTTAGGTCCGGACCAGACACTCTCCTCCTATCAGCCATACGTTTGTATCGGTTCCCCATAGTGCTCAGATTATTAAGCACTCCTCTCCACACTGAAGCAAGTGACGACGAAAATCGTTCCTCCTCAGGAACCCCAGAAGAGCCCCCCCATTGAAAGTACAAAACTGGGGTGAAAACCATATGCCCCAAAAAACGGGGACTTACCAGTGGACTCGCTCCGCCTATTGTTAAGAGCGAACTCTGCCAGAGGCAAGAAAGAAGACCAGTCCTCTTGGTTCTCTGAGACAAAACACAGGAGATATGTCTCTAAGCTCTGATTCAGACGCTCTGTCTGACCATTGGTCTGCGGATGAAAAGCCGAAGAAAATGACAACTGCATTCCCCGACGAGAACAAAATGCCTTCCAGAATTTGGACACAAACTGAGACCCCCGATCCGACACCACATCGGAAGGCAACCCGTGAAGTCTCACAATCTCCCCAATGAACACCTGCGCCAGAGTTTTAGCATTAGGAAGAGCAGGAAGAGCAATAAAATGTACCATTTTGCTGAACCTGTCAACTACAACTAGTATGACAGTTTTACCTGAAGACGGAGGGAGGTCCGTAATGAAGTCCATAGACAGATGGGTCCATGGACGCTCCGGGATTTTCAACGGAAAAAGGGCCCCAGACGGACGGGTATGTGGGGTCTTAGAGCGCGCACATACCCCACAGGACGCGACAAAAGTTACCACCTCTTTATTTAAGTTAGGCCACCAAAACCGGCGAGAAACGAGATCTACAGTTGCTTTACTCCCTGGGTGTCCTGCCAAAGCAGAATTATGATGTGCCTCGATAACCTTTTGTCTTAACTGATCTGGAACAAACAGTTTCCCTGGAGGTCCTACAGGGGCGTCCCCCTGAGCCTCCAATACCTCCTCCTCAAGCTCAGAGCATACAGCCGACATCACAACTCCCTCCTGAAGAATAGGAACCGGGTCATCCATTTTCCCGGCCCCCGGGAAACTACGAGATAAGGCATCAGCCTTTACATTTTTTGACCCAGGACGATATGTGACGACAAAATTAAACCTGGTAAAAAACAATCGACCATCTAGCTTGTCTGGAATTCAGACGTTTTGCAGACTCTAAATACAGCAGGTTCTTGTGATCAGTAATGACGGTGACCGGGTGGACTGCCCCTTCCAAAAAGTGACGCCACTCTTCAAAAGCCAACTTAATGGCCAAGAGTTCCCTATTGCCGACATCATAATTCCTCTCGGCGGACGACAATTTTTTAGAGAAGAAAGCGCACGGATGCCATTTACCAGGGGACGGACCTTGAGATAATACCGCACCCACTCCTACGTCAGATGCGTCTACCTCTACAATGAACGGTTGTGATGCATCAGGTTGGATGAGTATGGGTGCTGAAGCAAAATATTTTTTCAAGGAGGAAAATGCTTGACAAGCTTTGTCAGACCACCTAGAAAAATCCGTCCCTTTTTTTGTCATGTCAGTGAGAGGTTTGACAACGGATGAGAAATTACGAATATAAATTTCCGGTAGTAGTTAGCAAACCCCAGGAAACACTGCAGTGCTTTAAGATCCTCTGGCCGATCCCATTCAAGCACAGCCTTCACTTTCCAGGGTCCATACGGAAACCGGAAGCTGACACCAGGAATCCTAAAAACTGAAGTTCTTGTACGGCGAATACACACTTCTCCCATTTGGCGTACAGTTTATTGTCTCGCAAGATCTGCAACACCTGTCTCACATGCTCCTGATGAGACACAAGATCCGGCGAGTAAATTAAGATGTCATCTAGATAAATGACAACAAACTGTCCCACTAGGTGGCGAAAGATGTCATTAACAAAATGTTGAAACACCGCCGGGGCAGTAGTCAGACCGAAAGGCATGACAAGGTTCTCATAATGTCCCTCCGGAGTGTTAAACGCCGTCTTCCACTCATCCCCCTCCTTTATCCTAATCAGATTATACGCCCCCCTGAGATCCAACTTAGAGAACCATTTGGCGCCCACAATCTGATTGAAGAGATCAGGAATAAGTGGGAGCGGATACGGATCTCGGACCGTAATCCGATTAAGCTCACGGAAATCCAGGCAAGGGCGTAGGCCTCCATCTTTTTTCTTCACAAAGAAGAACCCCGCGGCCACTGGGGAAGATGAAGGTCTAATATGCCCCTTGGCCAGACTTTCCGAAATATAATCCTTCATAGCTTGCCTCTCAGGACCAGAAAGGTTATATAACCTAGATTTTGGTAACTTAGCATCAGGAAGCAATTTTATAGCACAGTCATACGCGCGATGAGGAGGTAATTCTTGACACCCTTCCTCTGAAAACACATCCTCAAAGTCCTCCAGAAAAGGAGGTAAGGTTCTAGGCACGACCGCACCGATGACCGTGTTCATGCAGTTACTATTGCAAAATTCACCCCACTGGCTTATCTCTCTGGATTGCCAATTAATAACTGGGTTATGTTTAGTTAACCAAGGAAGTCCCAACACAATAGGAGTGGGAAGGCCCTCCAACACATAACAAGACAATAGTTCTTTATGTATTGCCCCCACTCGAAGGTCTATGTTATGCACGGCTTGCACAAAGCTACCTTGACCGAGAGGCCTGGCGTCAATAGAGAATATAGGGATAGGTTTGGCCAATACACTCAGTTGCATACCTTGCACCTGGGCAAACCGAGCGTCCACCAGATTAGCCGCGGCCCCACTATCCAGAAGAACAGAAATCCTCTCAGTTCTCGTACCTACCACCACCTCCGCTGGTACGAGAAACTGAGACGGACTTGGGGACGAAATACATACTCCCAGATTGTCGTCCACCACACAACCTGGGATCAACAGTTTTCCGGCGACTCCTTGCTCAGCAAAGTACGGGATGGACACCCCCCAACAAAATGTCCCTTTCTCCCGCAGAAGTAACACTTTCCTGTCTTGCGGCGCACCGCCGATCCCCTCCCTCGAAACGATGTCCCACCTAACTGCATAGGCTCCTCAGAACAAACCAGGGGAACCTCAATATAAGGGACTATAGTAGAAGGTGGAGTCATCACAGGGGGCGGAGTTACCTCGCACCTCTCCCGAAGCCGTCTATCAATGCGAATAGCAAGGGCCATAGCGGCCTCCAGTGACGGGGGAGAATCATACTGAGCCAACACATCTTTTAATTTGTCAGATAATCCTTGACAAAACTGGCTCCTAAGAGCTGGGTCATTCCACTGAGTATCTGTGGCCCATCTACGGAACTCAGAAGAAAATTCCTCCGCCGGACGATCTCCCTGCTGTATCTTACGTAACTTCATTTCAGCAAGGGAGACCCGATCCGGGTCATCATATACCAGACCCAGGGCTGTAAAAAATCGATCTACTGACTGGAGAGCCGGGGAGTCCGGAGGAAGAGAGAACGCCCAGGATTGAGGGTCCCCTTATAAGAGCGAGATGACAATTCCCACCCTCTGATCTTCACTCCCCGAAGACCGAGGCCGTAGCCAAAAACATAATTTACATGCCTCCCGGAAGGTAAAAAATTTGTCCCAACCACCAGTGAACCTGTCCGGGAGAGCTACTTTAGGTTCAGATCTAGTTTGCTCCGGAGGTACAAAACCTTGGACTTAACGTCCGTCAGCTCCATGGACAAACTCTGCAACTGCTGAGCTAACTGGGCTACTGGATCCATGGTAGCTGGGGAGAATCTTTTAGTGTGGTCGGTGAAAATGTCACGACGTATAACAGATATATTCTATGATAGTAACATATATCTAATGTGACAACATTCTATATTTCATATAATAGAAAATATCAACATGTATACATAGTATCTGCCAGCAATGTCTTACCTGACATAATATCCTATGTATTGTGGGTCTATACTGTGTACGTGTCACGCTGTCTCAGGATAGAGGTGGACCGGGGTCTATGCTGACCCTGAACTGGGGTCCTGACTAGTCCCTCTACCTGGAGGTACTGTTAATGGTACAGAGGTCCAGGCCGCCAGCGTAACCCTGTCTCCTGTAGATCCCTGACCACTGTAATCTAGTCCTGAGAAGGACCCTGATTACCACCACAGGGAATGGGCAGGTCACAGCTTACACACAGTCTAAGACAAACGAGACAGACAAGGGATAAAGAAAACACTGCCTTGCATACAAAACTTCCACTACAGAGGAACACAAAAGGTTAAGGAGATAAACAATAAGCGAGGAGAGGAAAAACCACAACAGGCACTCTTAGCTTAAGTCTTCTCAGAAATGATCCGCTCTTCTGGTCTGAATGAATGCTTTCACCGACAACTTCCCCAGCAGACCAGCAGGTATATGAAGGAAGCTAATTAACAAAACATCAATCGCAGCTGGGCGAGGCTGGTCAGTCCAGCACCGAGAGAGAAAGAATTAACTCCCTCAGTGCCGAAAAACACCCAGCACCAGAAACTCAGCTGTGCGAAGTCAGGGTGTGCAATCGTGACGATCTTCGCCGCGACACACCCGTGACACCTGGCTGTTAAAACTCGACAAGTTAGAACTGAGTTTGTAAGATGTTACATAGTAACATAGCTTGATAAAAGACCTAGGTCCGTCAAGTGCAACCTTTCTCCACCAATTATTCATTTCATCACTAAATTATCTATAACCCACAATATTATGTGTACTGAGGGAATCATCCAGCCCTTATATAAAAGCTGTTATAGTGTCGGCCATTACTAGCTCTTGTGGTCGGCATTCCACATTCTGACTGCTCGAACTGTAAAGAACCCTTTCCTATTTAGCTGCCGAAATCGCCTTTCTGTCACCTATAATGAATGCCCTATGGTCCTTATTATGGTCTTTGGAAGGAATAAGTCATGCTCCGATCCTTTGTATTGATGTAGCATAGCTGAGGATGCCAAGTGGAAATTATGAGTATGTCCATGTAACAGAGAAGAATTTGTCAAACATACTAATGAGCCCTCCTTACATTTTCAACAATTTCGATAAGATTCCAATTTTTACGATACAAATTAAGTACATGTTGGTATGTCATGCTAAGCTGCAATTCACATTCTCTACCACTGGATGGCCAAATATAGACACCTATAATATAAAGATCTCCAGACAGAGTCTCACAAAACCATTTTTTTTAAAGCTGCTAATTGCAAGTCAAGAGGAAAGGAAGGGCATATTTGCAGAAGTGCTGAATTTTTCTCCAATGTGGCACAGCTCCATTTCTCTGCAGTATTGTCCGGTTTGCTTTTCACATAACTCATTTACTTATTTACTATGATTTTTTTCTCTTTTTTTTTTACTTAAAACTATAAATAACTCTAGAACTATCTATAAAAACAAATGCAAACTAAATCCTATAACAAAGTCGGCTTTGCTACATATCTACAAAGTAATACTTTCAGGAACATGATGTCTGCAGAAGAAGAAATCGCTATAATAATACACTACCGGTGCAAGATGTACAGTTTGGATTTTACGCAAAAAAATAAATCCTCAGCAGAAATAGCTGGGAAGAAAATAGTGTCAGGGCGAACGCAGAGTATCACAGTGTTCAGCCAAACAAGGTATGACATGGAGTTCATTAGAAATCAAGAAGCATTACTGCATGTCTCTTAAAGGGGCTCTCCAAGACAGTGTAGATAAGGTTTATTGGAGACAGGAAAGGACATGCTTACACTGCGTAGAGTAATGTGGTCAGCGAGCTCCGATCTTGGCAAGCATTGCTGCAGGGACAACTGTGTAAGTTTATAGAAAGCAAGCCTATGGGCAATGATTATACACTTTCGATGAACTTCTACTATAAATCTACTGAATATAGAAGCTCCTGTCAAGTTCAGAACTCAGGGGCTACATTTACACTACATTACAAAAAAAAATACTATAGATGTAGACTTTGTAGTCGTGATATTGGACAGAGATGTTCAAGGCTCTTGAGTCAACACCACACAGATACGAAGGTCTACCAATGTACTATCTCCTAAAGCAAACCATAGATGATCAGCTGAATGAGTCATTGATGGGCTTACGTATGGTCAGAATTGGTGTCTTCAGTAACTTGGGATCCTCTGGTGGTTCAAGGCTCTGACACAACAGTAGTTTCCTATTAAGGTTCTTTTTCCACTAGAAGACAACCGCTTTGGAAGTGACATGGAGGCCAACACTTGGCTCTAGGGTTAATTTCCTATAAGTGTATTATCAAAATCACCTGTCCATCTAGAGGCAAATCACACATGTGCTAACTAAGCCTCCCAGAAATATCCTCCAAAACAAAATTTCTAGAAGGTTTTCTGTGCCTGCCCAAAGGATGCCCAGCCATTACACTCAGCCATACATTTGGAGGCTATAGATATATATAAGGGTTTGGGATCTCAAAAAGAGGCATTGATATTTAATCAAATTTTTGGTGGCCATGGGGTGTTATGTGAAATGTGAAACTTTTCACACCCCACGCCCTTGAAAGCCGTCCTTTGAATGTTGGAAAATAAGATCCATTTGTACAGTCATGGCCAAAAGTTTTGAGAATGACACAAATATTAATTTTTACAAAGTCTACTGCTTCACTTTTTCTAATGGCAATTTGCATATACTCCAGAATGTTATAAAGAGTGATCAGCTTAACAGCAATTACTTGCAAAGTCAATATTTGGCTAGAAAATGAACTTTATCCCCCAAAACACATTTCAACATCATTGAAGCCCTGCCTTAAAAGGACCAGCTAACCTCTTTTCAGTGATTGCTCCATTAACACAGGTGTGGGTGTTGATGAGGACATGACTGGAGATCAATCTGTCATGATTAAGTAAGAATGACACCAGTGGGCACTTTAAAAGGAGGCTGGTGCTTGGCATCATTGATTCTCTTCTGTTATCCATGGTTATCTCTAAAGAAACACGTGCAGTCATCATTGCAATGCACAAAAATGGCCTAACAGGGAAGAGTATCGCAGCTAGAAAGATTGCACCTCAGTCAACAATCTATCGCATCATCAAGAACTTCAAGGAGAGAGGTTCCATTGTTGCCAAAAAGGCTCCAGGGCACCCAAGAAAGACCAGCAAGCGCCAGGACCATCTCTTAAAAGTGTTTCAGCTGCGAGATCGGGCTACCAGCAGTGCAGAGCTTGCTCAGGAATGGCAGCAGGCAGGTGTGATTGCATCTGCACGCACTGTGAGGCGGAGACTCTTGGAGCAAGGCCTGGTCTCAAGGAGGGCAGCAAAGAAGCCACTTCTCTCCAGAAAAAACATCATGGACAGACTGATATTCTGCAAAAGGTACAGGCAGTGGACTGCTGAGGACTGGGGTAAAGTTATTTTCTCTGATGAATCCCCTTTTCGATTGTTTGGGACATCAGGAAAACGCCTCATTCGGAGAAGACAAGGTGAGCGCTACCACCAGTCTTGTCTCATGCCAACTGTTAAGCATCCTGAAACCATTCATGTGTGGGGTTGCTTCTCAGCCAAGGGAATCTGCTCTCTCACAGTCTTGCCTAAAAACACAGCCATGAATAAAGGATGGTACCAGAATGTCCTCCAAGAGCAACTTCTCCCAACCCTCCAAGAGCAGTTTCGCGATCAACAATGCCTTTTCCAGCATGATGGGGCACCTTGCCATAAAGCAAAGGTGATAACTAAATGGCTCAGGGAACAAAACATAGAGATAATGGGTCAATGGCCTGGAAACTCCCCAGATCTTAATCCCATTGAAAACTTGTGGTCAATCATCAAGAGACGGGTGGACAAACAAAAACCTAAAAATTCTGACAAAATGAAAGCATTGATTGTTCAAGAATAGACTGCTATCAGTCAGGATTTGGTCCAGAAGTTGATTGAGAGCATGCCAGGGAGAATTGCAGAGGTCCTGAAGAAGAAGGGTCAACACTGCAAATATTGACTTGCTGCATTAACTCATTCTAACTGTCAATATAAGCTTTTGTTACTCATATGTTTGCAATTATTATATTTCTGTCTGTGATAAAAACATCTGTCAAACACACATAAAAACCAGAGGACAGCAGATCATGTGAAAATATAATATTTGTGTCATTCTCAAAACTTTTGGCCATGACTGTACAAAAAGATTGCAATGAAGCAGCACCAGAGTCCAGTTTAAGGTATCAGGTCTCCAAGACATAAACCCAAATTGTCTTTCAATATAATAATGGAGCCGACACACGCCAAAAAATATATCATGCTAAAATCAGACTTTGCTGGCCCATTTGGCAACATCTCAGCTCCATAACAGAACCTTTCACAAGCTTGAGAAAGGTTCAGCTATGGAACCAAAATGCTGACATACGGGTCAATAATGAGACCACTTTTAGCAATATATGTATATATATATACAGTACAGACCAAAAGTTTGGACACACCTTCTCATTTAAAGATTTTTCTGTATTTTCATAACTATGAAAATTGTACATTCACACTGAAGGCATCAAAACTATGAATTAACACATGTGGAATTATATACTTAACAAAAAAGTGTGAAACAACTGAAAATATGTCTTATATTCTAGGTTCTTCAAAGTAGCCACCTTTTGCTTTGATGACTGCTTTGCACACTCTTAGCATTCTCTTGATGAGCTTCAAGAGGTAGTCACCGGAAATGGTCTTCCAACAATCTTGAAGGAGTTCCCGGAGATTCTTAGCACTTGTTGGCCCTTTTGCCTTCACTCTGCGGTCCAGCTCACCCCAAACCATCTCGATTGGGTTCAGGTCTGGTGACTGTGGAGGCCAGGTCATCTGGCGTAGCACCCCATCACTCTCCTTCTTGGTCAAATAGCCCTTACACAGCCTGGAGGTGTGTTTGGGGTCATTGTCCTGTTGAAAAATAAATGATGGTCCAACTAAACGCAAACCGGATGGAATAGCATGCCGTTGCAAGATGCTGTGGTAGCCATGCTGGTTCAGTATGCTTTCAATTTTGAATAAATCCCCATCAGTGTCACCAGCAAAGCACCCCACACCATCACACCTCCTCCTCCATGCTTCACGGTAGGAACCAGGCATGTAGAGTCCATCCATTCACCTTTTCTGCGTCGCACAAAGACACGGTGGTTGGAACCAAAGATCTCAAATTTGGACTCATCAGACCAAAGGACAGATTTCCATTGGTCTAATGTCCATTCCTTGTGTTCTTTAGCCCAAACAAGTCTCTTCTGCTTGTTGCCTGTCCTTAGCAGTGGTTTCCTAGCAGCTATTTTACCATCAAGGCCTGCTGCACAAAGTCTCCTCTTAATAGTTGTTGTAGAGATGTGTCTGCTGCTAGAACTCTGTGTGGCATTGACCTGGTCTCTAATCTGAGCTGCTGTAAACCTGTGATTTCTGAGGCTGGTGACTCAGATAAACTTATCCTCAGAGGGAGGGTGACTCTTGGTCTTCCTTTCCTGGGGCGGTCCTCATGTGAGCCAGTTTCTTTGTAGTGCTTGATGGTTTTTGCAACTGCACTTGGGGACACTTTCAAAGTTTTCCCAATTTTTAGGACTGACTCACCTTTATTTCTTAAAGTAATGATGGCTACTCGTTTTTCTTTACTAATACAAATTCTAACAGTCTATTCAGTAGGACTATCAGCTGTGTATCCACCAGACTTCTGCATGACACAACTGATGGTCCCAACCCCATTTATAAGGCCTGAAATCCCACTTATTAAACCTGACAGGGCACACCTGTGAAGTGAAAACCATTTCCGGTGACTACCTCTTGAAGCTCATCAAGAGAATGCCAAGAGTGTGCAAAGCAGTCATCAAAGCAAAAGGTGGCTACTTTGAAGAACCTAGAATATAAGACATAATTTCAGTTGTTACACACTTTTTTGTTAAGTATATAATTCCACATGTGTTAATTCATAGTTTTGATGCCTTCAGTGTGAATTTACAATTTTCATAGTCATGAAAATACAGAAAAATCTTTAAATGAGGTGTGTCCAAACTTTTAGTCTATACTGTATATATTATATATATATATATATATATATATATATATATATATATTTATATATATATATATATACATATATGTATAGATAGATAGATCAATACAGTGGCATGTAAAAGTTTGGGTACCCTGGTCAAAATTACTGTTATTGTGAACAGTTAAGCAAGTTGAAGATGAAATGATCTCTAAAAGGTCTATAGTTAAATATACATTTCCTTTGTATTTTAGGAAAAAATATTGTCATCTTTTACATTTTAAAATTATAAAAAGGTAAATGGGCCGATGAAAACGTTTGGGCACCCTTGGAGATTTGTGTGCTCAGATAACTTTGACCAAGGTTTCAGACCTTAATTAGCCTGTTAGGGTTATGTCTTGTTCACAGTCATTGTTAGGAAAGGTAAGGTGATGCAAATTTCTCAGCTTGATAAAAACCCAGGCTCCTCTAACCTTGTGCCAAAAACAGCAGCCATGGGTTCTTTTAAGCAGCTCGCTAGCACTCAGAAAATGAAAATTGTGGAAGCCCACAAAGCAGGAGAAGACTATAAGAAGATAGCAATGCGTTTTCAAGCTGCCCTTTCTTCAGTTCAAAATGTAATTAAGAAATAGCAGCTATCAGGAATCAGGAACAGTGGAGGTCAAGATAAGGTCTGGAAGACCAAGCAAAATTTCAGTGCTTGTAGAATTGCTAGAGAGGCAAATCAGAACCACCACTTGACTTCAAAAGACCTTCAGAAACATTTAGCAGACTGTGGAGTTGTGGTACATGATTCTAATGTTCAGAGACACCTGCATAAATATGGCCTTCAAGGAAGGATCATCAGAAGAAAACCTCTAGTTCATCTTTGCCATAAAATTCATAATTAGAATTATTCAAAAGAACATCTAAACAAGCCTGATGCATTTTGGAAACAAGTCCTGTGGACCGGTAAGTTGAAAATAGAACTTTTTGACCACAATGATGAATGGTATGTGTGGAGAAAAAAGGCACAGAATTCCAGGAAAATAACATCTTCGATAACCATTAAACTATGGGTGGATCAATCATGCTTTGGGAATGTGTTGCAACCAATGGCACAGGGAACATTTCACTGGTAGAGGGAAGAATGGATTCAATGAAATTTGAACCAATTCTTGATGCAAACATAACACCATCTGTAAAAAAGCTGACGTCGAAAAGAGGATGGCTTCTACAAATGGATAATGATCCTAAACACAAATCAAAATCCACAATAGACAACCTCAAAAGGCGCAAGCTGAATGTTTTACAATGGCCCTCACAGTCCCCTGATCTGAACATCATTGAAAACCTGTGGCTAGACCTCAAAATAGCAGATGAGCAAGATGACCGAGAAATCTCACAGAACTGGAGGAATTCTCCAATGAAGTATGGATGATACAAAGTAAAATACAAAATTACAAAAATAAAATACAAATTAAATGTGTCATCTTTAATTTCAGGCCTTTTAGAGATCATTTAATCTTCAACTTGCTTAACTGTTCACATTAACAGTAACAGGGTTATCTATTTATCTATCTATCTATCTATCTATCTATCTATCTATCTATCTATCTATCTAATCTATCTATCTATCATCTATCTATCTATCATCATGGAAAACCTCTAGTATTCAGACAATTCCCACATAAATTGTCTCTTATACATTTACAGCCTATTTTAAGGATCTTCCATAATAAAACTTCGATGTTTATAGGAAAACACTACTGTCTCATCCCATAGCTTTTACAAGGACAATAACACTAATTATTTCACATGATGCACCATAAAGTCTGTCAAGACTAAGCCAGCAGAAGGAAAACAGTAAATGTATATATAACGGCATCTGCTTATACTATTATATCAATCCAATAAAATGTACATTATATCGCCTGCAGATCACACTCTGACTGGGTCATTGACATTTTTTTTTAACTAACAGACATTTAATTGTAGAACAACCCCCAAGGCAGCTCATGCCTTGTAGCTGCCTGAGAGAGACTGTGAGACCTGACCATTCTAGAACATTTATAAAAAATGGCTATAAGGTTTAGATCAGTGGTTACAATAAGCTCCACTTTATGTAGTGCCCAGAACAAAAGATTAGGGCTGAGTATTTTACTGAAAAGGAAATATGGGAGGAGTTGGTTGCTCTCAGCCAATCAGCATTGATGGGAGTGTTCGCTTTCTAAATGTCCTTTTAAGTACAATGCTATGCTGAGGATGCTTTCACACAACTCTGGTTCATTGAGCAGTTGGAGATCATATTGGAGTTGGAAATCGTATTGCCCAGTACTAAAAAATTCTAACCAGGATTTATTGAATGTGGTGGTGCTTGGGTTCCTTTATTTTTTAACATATTTCCTTTACTGGACTGTACATAATCAAGTGTTTGCCAAATAAAAATCTAGAAGACTTTGGATAATGTTAGATGAGGATAATTTCCACCCATAATGAGTATTCACTGACAACTGAACAAGTTAAACAGCGCTGCTTTAAGGCCTTCTACATGAGCAAGCTGTATGGGGGCAAACAAGTGATTATACATTGTGTGATCCCCATACGGTTTCATACTATCGGCAGGACATCAACCGGTTGCCTATATTGTTAGGGCCCATATTAAAGATGCAATCCGCTTACAAATGATCATGTAGATCAGTGGTTTGGTCAGCCGATTATTTACCGGCCAGTGTATAGGGGTTATTAATCATGTATCGGAGGAAGTGGGGATAGATGACCCCAGGTGTTGCCATGTTGAGCCCAAATAATTATATTATTTGATTGCAACCTTTGAAAATCTTTGTGATTTGCCAAGATGTTATATATGAACAAAAGCAAATTGCAATACAAAAGATAAAAAAATACAATAAATTCATATTAATAGGAAACAAACCAATTAGAATATTTTGGAAGGCCGTTATACTGGCAGTAGAGCTAAAAAAAAATCATAATAATGAATAATATAATCAGCCCAAATCCTTGTTCATGTAAATGGTTCTTAATTTGACATTACATCATGCAATATTACCATTCCCAGATATAGTGAAACGTGTAAACCACAGGCAATATTGTGTAAAGTCGGAACGGAGAAGTAAATGTAAGCAAAGTGAGTAATCTGCTTGTTTACCAACACTGCTCGCTCCCGTCTGCTGACAAATGAGATTCAGGTGAATTATGAAATATGAAGAATATTCTACAAGTCATTAAACCGTTATCAGACTGACAATTACTGATCTTTCTTCATGTTTAAAACAGTAGAAACATCTTCCTGGTTCACTCATCCAGATGTTGTGGCGCGGACCATTAATTTCACTGGTCGCCTTTTGTGTTGTTACATAATGCAATGCTTTCAGGTTCTAGTATCTCACCCTGAAATGTGTAAAGGTCGTTATTATGGTAGATTGAAGATGGCTTCAGAATTTTGTATTTTTGTTAACAGTATGATAATATTGTATGCAGATCAGCTTTACTCATTACCATCATTGGTGGCGATCAGTCAATTCACCCTCCAAGATACCCTTTATGCTTGGTCACCATCGGTGGTGATCAGTCAAGTCATCCTCCAAGATACCCTTTATGCTTGGCTATCATCAGTGGTGATCAGTCAAGTCACCCTCCAAGATACACTTTATTCTTGGCCATCATTGGTGGTGATCAGTCAAATCACCCTCCAAGATATCCTTTATGCTTGGTCAACATCGGTGGCGAACAGTCAAGTCATCCTCCAAGAAACCCTTTATGCTTGGCCACCATCGGTGGCGAACAGTCAAGTCATCCTCCAAGATACCCTTTATTCTTGTCCATTATTGGTGGCGATCAGTCAAGTCATCCTCCAAGATATAACTATTGGTGGTTCCTGGTGTCATCGGCAGGAATTATTTATGGAGCACCTCCTAATCTATTACTTGGAATGATGAAAGAGTGTCTCCCTATCTATAGGGACCCACATGTCCATGCATTTCATGAGTATGGAAGGAAAAAAAGTAATCTGCTCATCTTCCAGGGATCATAATTCAGTGCGAAAACCATAAGATTCCCATAAGAACCCTGGTAGACCTTGTTTGGTCAGGTTGTGGTGCGAGGAGTATAGAGACACACCAAGCTGGTATCCAGGCTAGAAATGGAAGAAAGGTCTATGAGGACTATGAAGACACTGCTATGAATAAGGGTTGACAACCCAAAACGCATCAGCTTATGGATCCTTAATCTTTTTTACTTTTTGTCACCATGTTTTTGCACAGTAAAAGTTTTATGTTTTTCATTTTCCCATTGGTTCTGGAGCCCAGTCCTCATGGAACCTTCTTTCATTACCTGAGTATCCCATTGATTGGAATAAATCCCATCAAATGCTTCAATTCCCCTTGAAGTCACGTGCTGGGTTCCTCCACAGTTTACAGCTGACCATTGGAATTTCCAGCAGTGGGACACTCCGTGATCAACTTATGGCTGCCCAACCTTTCTAAAGAAAGACATCAACAGATCTTGTGGAGCTTTTAAGTTTTAATGGCTTTCACAAATGGCCATGTAGGGCATCAGAAGACTTTTCTCAACTGGCAGGGGTATTTTTATGATAAAGCATGGATGGGCACTAACCAGCCACTTTGCTTTGACCAGTGTATTCGCAGGTCTAGGTCATCAAATTCACTCTTCTTTTGGTGTTTTTTTTACCTTGGATACATAGACATGTGCCGCCCTAGTGAGTCTTCTTCTACTATCCCCCATGCATGCAATAATATAGCCACTATAACTGATTATATCTAAGGACATACATAATGCGACCTTCTATATCAGAGCTTAAATGCTAGAACCAAGCACCACCTTCCTATATGGACATCCTCGAGGTATAAATACTGCATGTATCCTGCTCCTTGTCTGGATCGCCTGTCTGTAGTCTATTTTTACCATATACATAGTCTTGCAACTGGTATATGAAGACAAGTCTGCAGTGGAGATTACAAGGAAGGGTTGGCTGTGTCTACATTAGCCATCAATCCACTTGTCGGTGTGAAGTGTCAGACATGGATACTTTGTATGGATCCTTTGTACATACGTGTGACTTACATGGGTATGTAGTTGACATTGCGTGTTCTGTGGCTTTTATGATGCATGTTAGGTTTACATGTGCGGGTATGTGGGGTACATGTATGCGGAGTCTATGTATAGTGACTAAGCTGTGGCATGTGGATGGCTTGGTACGTTCTGTCACCATCTGGCATTGACTTTTTGCTGACCTAGATTCTATGTGAAATGACTCAGAAACAGCCCGGGCATTCCTAATACACGGCATGTATCTACACAATGTACACTGCTTCTCTTCCCCGAGCTTCCGCTGTCTGATTTCCTATTTACTGTTCATTGATCTGTATTTCGGAAACACATGAATACTCTACACTACCCAATTACCCTGGCATGAAATCTCATCATCCCGAACAAGATGTATTTTATTTTTTTTTTTTTGCTGGGAGCTGTCTTAAAATAATAATCTCCTGGGCTGTGAAGCTTGCAGTTTGCACACCAAGGCAGCGGTGGCCCTTCATCCACCTATGCATACTGTACATCATTGGCTGCCAATGGGGATTTAGAAAAAAAAATCAAAAATAAAAACTGACCGAACATATTGGGTTTCTTGAAAAGGACAGAGATGTTGCTGTGTGAGAACAGTGAGGGGTCTGTTGGGATTTTGGCACGCCCCCAATCAAATACCACCCACCCCAACATCTACCCTTCAAGGCACCATATTACCTCCACCCACAGTCTTCTTCATACATTGCTGATACTTGCAGAGACTGATCATAATCATTTCAGCACTAAAAAAACAACAATTAAATGGGTATTTCCTCTGCTGGGGCGGGTGGAGGGGTTTGCATCATTTCTCACTGGAAAGGAATATTGGCAACTACTACTGTATACTGGGATTAGATGTGTTTTTGCAAACACCATCTGTCGTCCATTAGCGTATTTATAATATAGGCAAGTAAGTAATTCAATCAGAGTTGATTACAGAACATGCACCAATACATTACTGATATGTACGGCACACATGGCAGCTCCATCCGGTCCTGCCTGCCCGCTCGCTAAAATATCCCAATGTGCAATGTTGCATTCTTGACCCCCTTCCCTTTCTCCCCAATCATACGTCTCCACCATGGCGCTTTAAATGCTCCAACTTTGGCTGTCATTACTTTGCACTGCCCCTGATGGTGTATGGGTGCCACATTAATTATGAGCCGAGGTTGTCACGGAAGCAGTAGCCAACGATTAGCCCCATTCTAGGTGTGATCTGCTCTCCGTGCCATGCACTTCCAGCAATCCTAATGTAGCAATTTATAGAGCATTCCGAATGACAAACAAAAAGTGTATTTTATTTTTCCACCTCTCCGATGTACAACTGTTTTGTCAATGGAAAATTGGATGATTGGAGCAGATTTGCAAAGCTCACACTATAATGTCTGCAACAACCGAGGCAACGCAGGTAATGGGAAAAAACATGCGGTTTAGAGCGGTAGTCATTGAATTCAGACTTTGCTGTGATTAGACTAATGGCATCTCTGTAAAAAAAGACATTGTGAGGCCAACCAGAGCTTGCAGACATGTGGTAGATACAAGGTGCATGCCAAGTCTGTTCACTGGATAGACATGGAATGGAGAGAAACCTGAGAAGAACAATTCCACATTGAATCTTTTGGAAAATGATACATTGTAACCTAAGAGGAGATGTTCTCCAAGGGTTGAGAGGCTTTAGATGTATCATTGGTGGCCACCAACCAAGTTACAGTCCTACAAGAAAGACCAAATACTCAACCTGATCTTGGCTTCTATGGAAAATACAAGGTCATGGATGGAGTTGGAGAAGACAATGTTTAGGAATTTTATGCCAAGAGACTCACCATAAACTCCTTGGCTACAGATGTCTTCAATGAGAACTGTCAAGAGCCAAAAGATGAAACTTAAATCCATCTTCACGTTATTATAGACATATCCAGCCCAGGAACGCAACAGGACCTGCCAGAGGCCAAGGACTGATCAACTTCTCCTCTGGTGTCAGTTTAGACTCCAACTCACAGGTGGCCACTGGTCATCCACCTTGGAGCCAGCAACTGGTATATATATATATATATATATATATAGATATATGAAAAATTAGGACAGTATTGCTCTTAAGATAATACAAAAATGGGTCTTCTATTGTAAGAGACAGGGAAATTCCATGCAATCAGGTAAGAAGATGTGCAAAGGCTTCTTGGTCAATCTTCAAGCAAGAGGTGGTGGGATCAGGATGGGGGGTTGGGGGGTCAAAAAGTAACTCACAGTGGTCCCTGGAGAACAATTAAGAGAGCAGACTGATTGCAGTCCAAGCAAACCCCTCCAGATTCTCCTACCCCCATTCCATTAGATGCCATTGCAAAGAAAAATCCAAGCTCCAGCCTGGCAACCAGAGCAAGACAGGGGGTGTCTGTGAGGAGGAAGCAGCTGGGGCGGTGAGGAGCTTGTGAGATCACTCATCAGATCCAGGCAGACATGACCAGGCGGCAGGAGAAGAAGAAGACTCCCATAGGAATGAATGAACCGAGAGCACAGGACCAACCCCAGCTGCAGGAAATGCAAATGAAGCTGAACCTGGCAGGGAGGGATTGCAGCAGCAGCAGCAGCAGATATTCATATTCTCGTCATTGTGAGCCGGAATCCAGCGCTGTGCATGGATGGAGCCCCCTCTCCTGCAGCGGCTGCGGCTCTCCGGTCCTGTGTGTGTATGGGGTCTGTCAGTGTGTGTGTGTCAGTGTGTGTGTGTCAGTGTGTGTGTGCAGCCGGAGCAGGAAGGAGAGACGGAGCTGTGTGTGGTCACGTTGGGATCTACGTGGAGAGGAGCTGGAGCCTGGAAGCCGCAGCCAGGAGACGTCAAAGCTGCGTGTCCCCCTCCTCTCCTCTCTGCTCCCGCCCGCCCTCATCCGAGCCCAGCTCATCAGTATGGGGAGCACAGAGGGAGAGGAGCAGCCACAGAGCAGGCAGGCAGGGGAGAGGGGCAGGCATGCTGCTACCGTACAGCGGGGACCTCACTGTGCCACCTTACTATGCCTCCCTCACTGTGCCCCCCTCATTGTACGCCCTCACTGTGCCCCCTCATTGTGCCCCCTACTGTGCTCCCTTACTGTGCCTCCTCACTGTGCCCCCTCATTGTGCCCCCTCACTGTGCTCCCTTACTGTGCCCTCCTCACTGTGTCCCCTCATTGTGCCCCCTCACTGTGCCCCCTCACTGTTCCCCCTCACTGTGGCCACTCATTATGCCTTCTCACTGTACCGCCCTCACTGTGCCCTCCTCACTGTGTCCCCTCATTGTGCCCCTCACTGTACCGCCCTCACTGTGCCCTCCTCACTGTGCCCCTCATTGTGCCCCCTCACTGTACCGCCCTCACTGTGGCTCCTCACTGTGCTGCCCTCACTGTGCCCCCCTTACTGTTTTGCCCCCATCAAAGTGCTGACCTCCTCACTGTACCCCCTCAGTGTGCTGCCATCACTGTACTGCCCTCTCACTGTGCCCCCTCATTGTGCCCCCTCACTGTGGTCACCTCACTGTACCGCCCTCACTGTGCCCCCTCACTGTTCCCCCTCACTGTGGCCACCTCACTGTGCCCCCTCACTGTTCCCCCTCACTGTGGCCACCTCACTCACTATGCCCCCTCACTGTGCCCCCTCATGTGCCCCCTCATTGTCCCCCTCACTGTGCCCCCTCATGTGCCCCTCATTGTACGCCCTCACTGTGCCCCTGCCCCTCACTGTGCCCCCTCACTGTGCCCTCACTGTGTCCCCTCATTGTGCCCCCTCACTGTAGCTCCCTTACTGTGCCCTCACTGTGCCCCCTCATTGTGCCCCCTCACTGTACCGCCCTCACTGTGCCCTCCTCACTGTGTCCCCTCATTGTGCCCCCTCACTGTACCGCCCTCACTGTGCACCTCTCACTGTGCCCCCTCATTGTGCCCCCTCACTGTACCGCCCTCACTGTGCCCTCCTCACTGTGTCCCCTCATTGTGCCCCCTCACTGTACCGCCCTCACTGTGGCTCCCTCACTGTGCTGCCCTCACTGTGCCCCCCTTACTGTGTTGCCCCCATCAAAGTGCTGACCTCCTCACTGTACCCCCTCAGTGTGCTGCCATCACTGTACTGCCCTCTCACTGTGCCCCCTCACTGTGCCCCCTCACTGTACCTCCTCATTGTGCCCCCTCACTGTGGTCACCTCACTGTACCGCCCTCACTGTGCCCCCTCACTGTTCCCCCTCACTGTGGCCACCTCACTATGCCCCCTCATTGTGCCCCCTCACTGTGACCCCCTCATTGTGCCCCCTCATTGTACCGCCCTCACTGTGGCCCCCTCATTGTCCCCCCTCACTGTACCACCCTCGCTGTGCGCCCCATCAAAGTACTGACCCCCTCACTGTACCCCCTCAGTGTGCTGCTATCACTGTACTGCCCCCCTTACTGTGCCCCATCACAGTACTGCCACCCTCACTGTACCTCCTCACTGTGCCCCCATCACTTTGCCCCCTCACTACTGCCCCTCACTGTGCCCCTCTCACTCTACTGCCCCCTCCCTGTGACCCTCTCACTGTAGTGCCCCCTCCCTGTGCCCCTCTCACTGTACTGCCCCCTCCCTGTGCCCCTCTCACTGTACTGCCCACTTACCGTGCCCCTCTCACTGTACTGCCCCCTCCCTGTGCCCCTCTCACTGTACTACCCCCTCCCTGTGCCCCTCTAACTGTACTGCCCCCTCCCTGTGCCCCTCTCACTGTACTGCCCCCTCACTGTGCCCCTCTCACTGTACTGCCCACTCCCTATGCCCCCTCACTTTACTGCCCTATTTTGCCCTCTCACTTTTCTGCTCCCTCATTGTACTGCCACCATTGTGCCCCCCCCCTTCATTATGCCTCCTTCACTGCTCTCATCACCGTCACAGCGGAAACCCTCACTGTTCACCCCTCACAGTGACCCCCCCCCATGCCCACCACACACACTCACAGCGGGGACCCTCACTGTGCTGCTCCCTCATAGTCCCACCTACTGTGCTGCCTTTTTTAGTGTGCCCCTCACATCGGGGCCCTTCACGGTGGCCTCCACCCTCACTGTGGCCCCTCACTATGGCCTTTTCTTGTGACCCCCTCACTGTGCTCCTCACTGCCCCCCTCATTGGGTCCCCTCTTCTCACAGCTGCAGTCATGGGAGCTGGAGAGAACAGGCTGGAATGGTTAATGATTGGTGTCAAGTGGCTGGAGATGAGGCTGCCAGGAGGAGCAGCTTCAGCACCATGGACAGCGAGGTATGCTGCACAGGGCAGGGGCTGCATACAAGGGCAGGATCATGTAGGGCAGGGGGGCTGCATACAGGGCAGAACAGGTCCATCTATATAGGATAGGATCATACAGGGCAGGGGGTTGCATACAGGACAGAACAGGTCCATACAGGACGGGTTCATACAGGGCAGGATCATACAGGGCAGGGGGCTGCTTACAGGACAGAACAGGTCCATACAGGACGGGTTCATATAGGGCAGGATCATACAGGGCAGGGGGCTGCTTACAGGACAGAACAGGTCCATACAGGACGGGTTCATACAGGGCAGGATCACACAGGGCAGGGGGCTGCATACAGGACAGAACAGGTCCATACAGGACAGGTTCATACAGGGCAGGGGGCTGCATACAGGACAGAACAGGTCCATACAGGACAGGTTCATACAGGGCAGGATCATACAGGGCAGGGGGCTGCATACAGGACAGAACAGGTCCATACAGGACGGGTTCATACAGGGCAGGATCATACAGGGCAGGGGGCTGCTTACAGGACAGAACAGGTCCATACAGGACGGGTTCATACAGGGCAGGATCACACAGGGCAGGGGGCTGCATACAGGACAGAACAGGTCCATACAGGACAGGTTCATACAGGGCAGGGGCTGCATACAGGACAGAACAGGTCCATACAGGACAGGTTCATACAGGGCAGGATCATACAGGGCAGGGGGCTGCATACAGGACAGAACAGGTCCATACAGGACGGGTTCATACAGGGCAGGATCATACAGGGCAGGGGGCTGCATACAGGACAGAACAGGTCCATACAGGACAGGTTCATACAGGGCAAGATCATACAGGGCAGGGGGCTGCATACAGGACAGAACAGGTCCATCTATACAGGACAGGTTCATACATGGCAGGGGGCTGCATACAAGACAGAACAGGTCCATACAGGACAGGTTCATACAGGGCAGGATCATACAGGGCAGGGGACTGCATACAGGACAGAACAGGTCCATCTATACAGGGCAGGTTCATACAGGGCAGGGGGCTGCATACAGGACAGAACAGGTCCATCTATACAGGATAGGTTCATACAGGGCAGGGGGCTGCATACAGGAAACAGGTCAACGACAGGTCATACAGGACAGGTTCATACAGGGCAGGGGGCTGCATACAAGACAGAACAGGTCCATACAGGACAGGATCATACTTGGCAGGGGGCTGCATACTGGACAGAACAGGTCCATACAGGGCAAGGGGACTGCATACAAGACAGAACAGGTTGATACAGGACGAGGAGCTGCATACAGGACAGGGGGCTGCATACAGGACAGAACAGGTCCATACAGGACAGGGAATGCATACAGGGAAGAACAGGTCCATACAGGACAGGGGGCAACATACAGGACAGAACAGGTTCATACAGGATGGGGCTGCTTACAGGACAGAACAGGTACATACAGGACAGGGGGCTGTATACAGGACAGAACAGGTCCATACAGGGCAGGGGGCTCCATATAAGGCAGGGGCTGCATACATGGGCTGTATACTGCATAAGACAAAGGGATGCATACAATGCAGGTCCATAAAGGGCAGGATATGTTCATATGGGGCAGGGGGCTGCATATGGGGCAGAACAGGTCCATACAAGACAGGCTCATACAGGGCAGGGGGCTGCATGCAGGGCAGGTCCATATAGGACAGGATCATACAGGACAGGAGGCTGCATACAGGACAGAACAGGTACATACAGGACAGGGGGCTGCATACAGGACAGAACAAGTCCATACAGAACAGGTCCATACTGGACAGGTTACTGCATATAAGGTGGGGGCTGCATACATGGGCTGTATACTACACAAGATAAAGGGCTGCATATAGAACAGCTCCATACAGGGCAGGACAGGTTCATAAAGGGCAGGGGCTGCATACAGGACAGAACAGGTCCATACAGGACAGGGGGCTGCATACAGAACTGGACAGGTACATACATGACAGGGGGCTGTAGCTGCATACAGGACAGAACAAGTCCATACAGAACAGGTCCATACAGGACAGGTAACTGCATATAAGGTGGGGGCTGCATACATGGGCTGTATACTACACAAGACAAAGGGCTGCATATAGAACAGCTCCATACAGGGCAGGACAGGTTCATAAAGGGCAGGGGCTGCATACAGGACAGAACAGGTACATACAGGACAGGTTTATACAGGGCAAGAAACTGCATACAGGACATGAGGCTGTATAAAGGACAGAACAGGTCCATACAGGACATGTTCATACAAGGCAGGAGGCTATATGCAAGACAGAACAGGTCCATACAGGACTGGTCCATACAATACTATATGCAAGTCAGGTTCTAATAGGACTGTATACTGGACAGGACATAGGGGGCTGCAGGAACTCCAGCACAGGTCTATACAGGGCTGTATGCAGAACTGGACAGGTCCATACGGAGTTGCATACACTGTAAGACCATCAATACGATGCTGTATACAGAGCTGGTTAATACTCCACTTTTTCACATTGTATTTTGGAGTGCTGCCGTGTCTCGTACCCATCACACTACATGGAAGGACTCTGGGGTTCGCACAGATCATAGTGACATAGTAATAAGCAGATAGAGAGGTGTAAGAGGTAAAGGAAAGGAAAGTTTCTGCATGTTTCACATTTATTAAAAATCTATATTATTAGCATGGGTATACATAAATTGCTCATATTCAGTGTGTGTGACTTGTTACTGAGCAGTTACTACAGAATTGGTATTCCGTCATCATATTCCGCAGCCCTTTACATATCACATTCCCTCTTCCTATTTCTGCGACTCCTTATTGTCCGGAGGCGACTTCCTCAATATTTACATAGAAGCCTAATGGAGTAGCCAAGTGACTTGTAACCAGGTCCCTGTGCAGAGCACTTTGGTAATTAACACATCACTTAAAAGGTTCCTTGTTCTTGGTTGATTCTCCACTTCCTTCATGAAATCTGATTTCTCTCTTTTCCCACTTTAGTTTTGCAGAGAAGAAAACTCTTCCTTGTCACATCAATGGATAAACCACTTAAATACTAAAGTGTAGGCATAAAAGGGAAAAGCACACACATAAATATGACCAAGCAAACTGAAACATTCATAAAGGCGCACACGGGAGCGTGTTCTGGGCCTCTGCTGTTAGAGGTCGGGGGCCTCCAGTATTCAGGACCACTGATGAACGACTAGAAAACACTTAAATTGAGTTTCAATGTCCTCCATTCAGCTCCATGACTTGGAAAGTGGATTCTTAGTCTGAAATTGATTTTGGACAGACTAGACTTGAGGGTAGAGTCTAAATGTTTCATTGTATTTTACCCTAACCCCCACAAGCCAGCATGGATACAACAAGGTTCCATACCATACAATACTCACTGATAGCTAGATGCAGTAGTCTTAACAGGACTAAGAGCAGATGTTGAATGTAGAACAGATCTATGTGGCTAAGATAGTACCATGGAGGCAGGACAGGACCTTAAAGCGTGGAACATGACAATGAAGCCAGGACAGTACCATAGAGCGTGGAACATGGCCATGGAGCCAGGACATGACCATAGGGTGTGTAACCAGTATAGGACTATAGAGTGTGGAAAATGACCATGGCACTAGGACAGGACCTTAGAGCGTGAAACATGACCTTGGAACCAAGACAGGACTGTAGAGAGTGGAACATGACAATGAAGCAAGGACAGGACCATAGAAAGTGGAATATGACCACTGAGCCAGGACAGAACTGTAGACATGTAACATGACCATAGAGTCAGCATAGGACCATAGAGTGTGGAATATGACATGTAGCTAGACAGACATAGAGTATGTTACATGACCATGGAGCAAGGACAGGACCATAGAGCGTGGAACATGACTATGAAGCCAGGACAGGACCATAGTGCATGGAACATGACCATGAAGCCAGAACAGGACCATAGAGAATGAATAATGACCATGGAGCCAGGATGATTATTTTACAAGATTGGAGTTAAAGAACAGGTTAGAAGATGGAACCGGGAATTTGAAAATCAGGAAATTTTAGACATAACAGGAAGATGGACCAGAGAGAGATTTGGGGGAGTAGGCGATACCTGGTACAACAACCAGGAACAGGCTTAGGTTCAGATTCAGGAGACATCAGCCTTGGTGCCCAGGAGGAGAACCAAGAGTAGGTCAGAGTCAGTATCAGGAACAAGAGCAGGCCAGGATTAGAGCTAAAAGATAAGAGGATCATCACCCAGGAACAGGTAAGTTCCAGGAACAGTGACCAGTAATAGCCCTCGGATCTCTTGACATCTCCTGGTTCTGTTTACAATCAGTAGAAAAGAACAAAACATGACATAATTTTGGACCAAGGAGTGGACAGAAACTAAGTAAAAAGTTTTTGCCTAGAGATCAGTCAGGAAGGTTACTTTCATAGATGGTGCTGCGAGGATGTGGACTGTCTTACCCTGTCCTAACCTGAAGACAACCGCCACATGCTTATATGTAATGTGAACAGTTTGAACAGTTATGCATTTCATCTGTAATATGTTATGGTAAAAGGGGCAAATGCCCAAAACCCCATGATAGTGTATAAAGATAAGTGTTTATAGATAAAAGGAAGCAAGGATTGTTAGTAATATGCGGTAGAGATAAGGAATAGTTATGTTAGGTACAGGCCCACAGATAGGAGGGGAATAGTGTTAGTAAAAGGAGAAGTACTTCATGGTTACAGTGAGTTGGTAATAGTGGAAGGTTTAAGCAAGTTCTTTGTGAGCTTAAGTGCAGTGGGCTGCTAGGGCCAACATGGGCCAATCACTCGGATAAGTGGATTGCCATACAGCTCCTCCATGCGGATCCACTCGTCGGGCTCAGGATCTCGAGATTGGTGCCGGGGCCATCTGGCACATTGCACCTGCAGGGGAAGATGGATACGGATCCTCTAAGGCGGATGATGAAAGAATCCGGTTGCTCCGCATTGGTGGAGACATCCCTAGAGGTAATGGAGACAGTAGGAAAAGGGAGGCTTTATCGGGAATGAGTGCTAGGGCTGAAGTTATGTTGAGGACCTCAGGGAAAGATGTTGTGCCTTATCCTACATACTCCACTGTACTGACTGTGAACTGTTCAGTAAAAGTTTGACTGTTGAAAATCACTTGGTGCCTCCTGGTGGTTCCTGAAGATGAAGGCCTGGAGTCAGCAGAGGCCTATGGCCCACAAGGGAGTGTCATGCTCCCACACCTAACAGCACACCAGGACTAGGACCCAATTTTCCAGTAAGGTGCAGAACTAGCAGCTCGTCCACGACTACCTCGCTCGGCACCTTACAGTGTGACCTGCTCTCTTTTCTTTTAGTAGATAATTGATTTGTACTTTTTTCCTTTTCTGGACCATTACTCATCGGTATCGTATTTAGTTTCACTGATCCACTCCCCAAAACAGGTTTATCAAGAAATGGATCAGAACAGGAATTTTGACCCTTAAAACAACAATTGAATGTTGGCAATTCCCTACAAATATTGTGAATATCCAGTCTTGAAGACAACGCTACATTGACAACGGTGAGATATGAATATAAGGTACGTGAGAATTATGGGAAAACTGAACATGGAGCTTAAGGGGAAAATTAGGTGAACACATCAAGATAATGAGTTTCACTGGCAGCACAGTGATTGCATGAATGTTACAGAGTAGAAGATGCGCGATAGATGTTATCTATGAAATGGAAGCTACTACTGCGGCGGCACACATCTCCATTCTGGTCAAACACGGAACACATTATATCCAGATAATGTTGCCAAAGCTTTAACAGATAATGTTACAGAAAATGCAATAAATTGCTCAACTGACAAGCAGAGCTGTACGGACAAGTCCGACTGCTATCCACAGTCCTATAAATCATTCAGCCTTATAATGGTATTTACTTAAAGGGTAGATCCAGTAATGACAACGCCTTATTAAGAATAGAAAAGATTAATAGTGGGAGTCCCACTGTTCAGGAACTTTTTCTCTTGGTATCACTCCCTCTGGAGGACCTGTCCGATCACACATCCTATATACACTATGTAATACTGCATTTCTCCTGTAGGAGCACTGCAGGGAAATGTAACATTTACTGCCAGGTTTGCCAGTCGATTACAACCAATCCTAGGGATTATCCAAAGAGCAGATGAGTCAAAATATTCACACGTGATGATGGAATCTGTCATATTAGGGCAGCAATTTCCACCGGGGTCTTAGAATTCCTAGAATACTGTTATTTCAGGTCAGAAAATGAATGAACCCCAAAGAGTTAAAGTGGTTGTCCACTTCTTAAATTCTCCACTGCACAAAAACAGAATAATAAAAGGTTATACTCCCCTCCTGGGCCGGCGCTGTTCCTCTCGTGCTCTGGTCCAATCAACATTGCTGAAAACCTAAATAGGATGCCAGTTACAGCTGCACCAGTCTGTTGACTAATGCAGAGGGTACAGGTGGTAATAAAATCAATAAGTGGTCATTGATAGGTGTGCGTTATAGGCATAAAATTATTAATACCAATTCATTTAAGTGGGTTATCCACTACTGGACAAACCCCTTAAAAAAGTTCCATGATTCCAAACAAAGTAACAAAGTGTAATACTTAGAGTGCAGCACTGGTCCGAGAGGTGGCACTTTGCAGGCACTTTCAAGTGACCGCTGCAGCCAATCACCCTCTGCAAGTTCAGGTCACTAGTGGACAGTGATGGCACCATTTCTGGCTCAGCCAGGACCGTCGGGGTGGCATAGATGGAGCAGAGAGAGGAATACAGGGGTGAGGGGAGAACGACTTTAATTAGTTGATGCTTTCTAAATTCCATATTTATAGTGGACATTCACTTTGTGAAATGTCTTTGGCAGATGACTCCCCTGACAATAATTCGATCATAGGGTATGTTATTTTTTAGACTAATTTCAATCAAAAGGAACCTGACGAAGTGCTCAATATTTCCTATAGTGCCCCCGCTGGACAAACAAAGAATTACATAGTATCTACTTAAAGGCTATCTTTATAATGCAGGCATTCCTATTCCTCGAGAGAGAAATACACTCTAATAGATGAGAATCCGCAATAGAAATCTCCTCCTCTGACCCTAAAATTTTATAGCAGAATTTAGTAAAATAGGTTGATTTAACAATAATAAAAACCCTTTAAACTGCGTCTTTCTGATGACACCTGATCCATACCGATGCCTCTAGAGTAAAAAGATTAAGATCCTCTCCACTGTTTAATTAATTTGCTTTTACCTGTCAGTGAACATCTTCCAGCTTAATTAAAAATCAATCAATCCACTCATCAATCATATCACCAATCTAGAGAAAACCTGCATTTGAGGTTAAAAACACCTTTCCCGTTGCAGGTTGAGCTCCTTAGAGAAGAAACTGGTGTATTAAATATATATATATAATACAGGTCACCACTTTTCTTGGGGTCTTATGTATTGTTTATACACAACATTTATGATTTATTTCAAAGTTTCTTCCAGACAGAAAAGTTATTTCACTTAGAAATTAAAAAAAAGAAGTATATTTGGTCTAACAAAAAACATGATGTATCCAGATTCCAGAGGTGCAAATTGAAGCTCACAGGCCCAAGCAAACTCAGTAACAGGGCTAACGCTTCCCACCCTATAATAAGCCATCAGTATTCTGAACCTTGAAATCCCTTTAAATTCAGAGTGCCTAGCGCCTAAGCTCACTCTAGTGGCAGCATTAGAGATTGCAGTCTGCAGAAAGCTCCAAAGCTCCCTCTAGTGGTCATTACAGGCAGCTGGAATTTGTATTATGTATCTCAAAATCAATGCGCTGGATATGGGGTTCCTTCTAGGTAGCTTAATAAAAATAATGGACTTTTTTTTGAGGGGGGGGCGGTAAAAAAGAAAATTTGTGCTCAAGCATGAACATTCAATAATTGTATCTATATTATGATCTAGATTTAACATCTTAACAATTAAAAGACTTGCCCCAACTACACAAGCCCTATATATATATATGCTCTTGTGGAACACATGGATGTCATAGAGGATGGTCACCCACTAGGAATTCCCATCTATAGCTGCAGGGGGAGCCTCTTACTCTGTCACATGTCATAATAGAGAATATGCAGCTGTTTGTCGGACATCTTTGAGAATCCACCATTTAAGTCAACCAAAACTACTATCGTGGGGTTGGAGTTTTAAGTAATTTTTTGTCATTTGCAAATCTTCAAATTCACTGCTCAGTGCTATGGAAAAGCTACTTTCGGCCACTCACAGGTCAGGCGATATGTAATTTTGAGAACCCTTCAATAAAAATGGCTTTTGTGACCAACGTTGCTATTTTTCTGGACTTCTGTGCCAAAATCTACATAGGTAAGTCACCTGTTATCATTCCCATTAAGTTGTCAGGTTGGTAAAACCTCTACTCATCCGTTTTTTGAGTTGTATCGGTCTCTGGGAAGCTTTACTTACAACTCTTTTAAGTGCCATATCAGCAATATCTTTGGTTGTCAACTCAATTTTCCACAATACTTAATGACAACCGGTGATGCGTGCCAATAACGATCTGAGTCACCACTGAATCAAGGCTGCTACTTATAGTTTTAAATCTTGAACCCCATAATCACAATGAACAAATGGTTACAGATTCCTCCAATTTTGTGTTTCCAGCCCCTATACAGATCTACATGTTTCCATGGTCACAGACTACAAATAAACCCTTTGTAGTCTGACCCTGAAGTCAATGTTTCTTTTAAATCGTTCTGGCATTGGATCTTAGTAAGAAATCATCCTCAGATACACTTTTTCAAGTGGGCTATGTAAGAAAGCAAGAGATAAGGTCCTGAATGGCAAGTACGTGTTACTGAGAAGGATTAATTTTGACTTGAATTTTGGTTCTGTGATTTAGGAGCGACCAAAAGAGCCTTGGTGGGAAAGGTCGCTCCAATACTTCAGTCTGGGTTTTACTGGCCTAATAAAACGCACCAGGTTTAGCTCAGGTGATAGTAGTGTGCAGAGGCTGGAGGAAGACAGAGCTGGTAGATATTTTGTACTGCAGCCTGAGATGTTCCTGCAATACCAAGTTGGTGAGAATGTTTCTTTTCCTCTGCTTTACCCAGAGAGTGCACTGTTTTTGTTATTTATTTGTGCTGAAGAAAGGACTGTTTGGTTCTTCATTTGTGCTGAAGATAGGTTGTTTTCATTTTGGAGCTGTAAAGTTTATGAAGGACACTAAACTTTATTCTTTGTTTTATATAAAATCCCTGTGCTTAGCTACCAGATCACTGAAACCCCTACAGCTGATAAAGCAAGAGATCATTTTTTTGGGACATTGGTAATTGTGGCAATTAGTGAAAAATGATCTATGAAAACTTGTCAGGAGAACAACTCAAGAGTTTCCACTTACTGCTGGTGTTTTTTCAGCTGACTATACCCTATACAGACCCATCAGCCTCTGTATACATTACTTCTGTGTTTATTATGGTGTTTGCTCTTTTATACATTTTGTTTGGATACTAAGTTACTGTAACTCTATGTATAATATCTCCTCTCCGCTAGTGATATATTATCCGTCCCATTATCTTCAGAATAAATGTCCCCATAGAACCATCGTTTCCTTCATCCCATTTCTGCCATCATGTTATGTACACACAATCTATTTTATTACTTTCTTTGTTTTATCGTTCCCTTATTTTCCACTCTAGAATGTGGAGGAAAGAATTGCAAGAGGCCGTATAATATCTGAAGTTAGTGGAATATCTTGGAGTCGCATTAATGGCACAATTATATGTTGGCAATATGTAACCAAGAAAAACTTACCTTTAGTTTACTGCTGTTTGCTTTAGTTATAAGGATGAGGGGGGTCTTGTACTGAAAATCTAAATTCGAGTATCCATTATTGCATATTGCGTCGATGGGGATGATCTTTTATGGACTTTCATCTTTTCCCAGACTAAATATGGAGGACCCAACATGGCTGTGCATTATACATGGGCCATTCACTCCAATGGTCACTATGTAATGCCTCATATCCAGAGCCGTATTTAGAGTTTATGCTGCCCTATACACTTTTCGTTCTGCCTCCCCCATTGTTGAGTATGACTAATGCAGACACTGTCGTCAGTGACTTAGGCTACTTGCACGTCAGCGATTTTTGCCATTCGCAGCAGATCCGGCAGTGTTTCCGCATCTGCCACGTAACGGATCACTTATGGCAACACTGCATTCGGCCTCATTCATTCCCTATGCGACTTGCAGACATGTGCGACACTTGCGGTTTTAACGCGATCCCGCAAATCCGATACTTGCAGCAACGGAAAAAAAAACGCTACTAGCAGTGTTTTTTTGTCTCACCGCAAGTGCCGCACATATTTGCAAGTCTCATAGGGAATGAATGAGGCCGAATCTATGCATATGCCCATGTAGCTCTTTCAAAGACAGTGGTTTCCTATGCTTAGATTGTGAGCCCCAATGGGGACAGTGTTGATGATGTATGTAAAGTGCTGTGGAGTTAATAGCGCAATATCAATGAATAAATATTATTCTTAATATTATGTTACAATACCAGGATCTGAGGATTTTCTGTTTCGAGGTCAAGAGCTCTCTGATGTGATATTGCTGCCTGTCTCGCTGTCTTCCTCTTTTGACACTGCAGTGTGGTGGACAAGAAAACATTAACTGGTTAACAGCAAGAAGTCTGGTGTCTGTGTACTAACTGAGCTAGAAACTCTCCCCACACCATGTCCAGCAGACATTGGAGGATTACTAGATGGATTTTATTATTCTACTAATGCCCAGTCTCTGACTAAGGCCTTATTCATATGTCTGGGTGTAAACAGATACTTACATATAAATCTGGACAATTTATCTTATAGATCTCCCGGTATATTATTTATTATAGATCTATAATATATAATGTACAAGGAGACCTACAGTATAAAATGTCCAGAATTATCTGTAATATATGATGTACAATCTATTATATAGAATGTCCAGGGTGATCTATAATATATAATGCTCAGGTAGTAGATTTATAATAATGTACAGTCCAGGCAAATCTATACTATATAATGTCCAGAGGCAGAGATATATTTAGGGCACGTTTCCACGTTCAGGAAACGATGCGGGTTGGACGCTGAGAACAGCGCAGAATCCAATCCGCAGAGTCCAATCCGCAGCGTCCAATGTTACAGCATAGTGGAGGGGATTTTATGAAATCCCATATCCACTATGCGTACAAAGATGCAGGTGGCAGACCTGCGTATACGCACGTGGCGCGTCTTTCTACACCGCAGCATGTCTATTTATCTCGCGGAGATGCTCAGTCTACGCAAGATAAATAACACCGTCCTATGTACAGGATGCGGTGATTCCACACGGTTCAATGAACACATGTGGAATCACTGCGCGTACAAAAGCCGGCAAAGCTTTGGACGGAGCTGTGTCCTCTCTGCAGCGTTCCTGAACGTGGAAACATAGCTTAGGGTATGTGCACACATTGCAGATTTGTCTGCAGAAGTTTCCGTACATAATCTGCATCTCTTGGCAGAAAACACAGGTGCGTATTTGATGCGTTTTTTACATGCGGATTTGTATGCCTTTTTGTAAGCTAAATAAAGATGTAATTTAACAAAAAAAAGATTTTGATGTCATTTCTGTCCAACCGCCTCTTTTACATTAGTCCAGCGCTCATTCTCCCCAGCGCTCATTCCCCACCTCAGCGCTCATTCCCCCCAGTGCTCATTCTCCCCCCTTTGATCATTCCCCACCTCAGCGCTCATTCCCCCAGTGCTCATTCTCCCCCCTTTGATCATTCACCACCTCAGCGCTCATTCCCCCAGTGCTCATTCTCCCCCCTTTGATCATTCACCACCTCAGCGCTCATTCCCCCAGTGCTCATTCCACCCCAGCGCTCATTCCCCCAGCGCTCATTCTCCCCCCTGCGCTCATTCCTCCCCAGCACTCAATACTCCCCCCTGCGCTCATTCACCACCTCAGTGCTCATTCCCCCCAGTGCTCATTCTCCCCAGCGTTCATTCCCCACCAGCGCTCATTCCCCCCTCAGCGCTCATTCCCCCCTCAGTGCTCATTCCCCACCTCAGCGCTCATTCCCCACTTTAGCACTCATTCCCCAGCGCTCATTCCCCCACCTAGGCGCTCATTCCCCACCTCAACGCTCATTCCTCCCCAGCGCTCATTCCTCCCCCCTGCGCTCATCCTCCCCCTGCACTCATTACCCCCCTGCGCTCATCCTCCCCCCTGCGCTCATTACACCGCCTGCGCTCATTCTCCCCCTGCGCTCATTCCCCCCCAGCGCTCATTCTCCCCTTGCGCTCATTCCTCCCCAGCGCTCATTCTCCCCCTGCGCTCATTACCCCCCTGCGCTCATTCTCCCCCCTGCGCTCATTCTCCCCCTGCGCTCATTACTCCCCTGCGCTCATTCCCCCCTGCGCTCATTCCTCTCCCCCGGCCCCGCTCATTCCTCCCCGGCCCACAGCGCTCATCCTCCCCCCGGCCCACAGCGCTCATTCCTCTCCCCCCGGCCCACAGCGCTCATTCCTCCCCCCGCCCAGCGCTCATCTCCTGCCAGCCTCATTCCTCCCCCGCCCACAGCGCTCATTCCTCCCCCCGACCCACAGCGCTCATTCCTCCCCCCGGCCCACAGCGCTCATTCCTCCCCCCATCGCTCATTCCTCCCTCCAGCCCACAGCGCTCTTTCCTCTCCCCCCGCCCACAGCACTCATTCCTCTCCCCCCCGGCCCACAGCACTCATTCCTCTCCCCTCCCGGCCCACAGCGCTCACCCCCCCATCATCATATACTCACCTCCTCCTGCTGCAGCTCCGAAGGTCCAGCGCCGACATCCTGTTCCTGTATGAGCGCGCGGTCACACGTGGGTACCGCTCATTAAGCTCATGATTATGGACGCCACGCCTATGAGAGTGGAGTGGCGTCCATATTCATGAGCTTAATGAGCGGTACCCACGTGTGACCGCGTGCTGACACAGCTGCAGTGGAGCTGCAGCAGGAGGAGGTTAGTATGATGATGGGGGAGGGAGCAAGGGGTGGGGTGGGCCGACCGACCCCCCCGGACCAAAATAAAAAAAAATTCTTGCTCAGGTGCCGCCCCCCCGCAAAGTCCCGCCCTAGGCACGTGCCCACGAGTGCCTAGTGGCAAATACGGCCCATATCTTCTGTGTTGGTGCTGCCGGAGAATCAATAGATTCTTTCAAAAATTATTTTGATTTTTGAAATTTTAAACTGATCAAATGTTTTTTTTTTTTTACTTTTTCAATGGCGGATGCTGGAATTATCTACTTTACCTTTTTCGCATCCTGGGAGCCGGCCCTCACCCATAGTCCATGCACCATGCACACAACAAGCTGCTATTGTTACCTTGAAGTGAGGAGCTGATGAACTTTGTTTTATCATTTTTTAGGTAACCATCTAACAAAAAGCTATGGCTACATAGATATAAATATATTGTCATCTACCAATTATGATTCCACCGTTCCACCACCCTTCTATAAGATTATAATGCCAGAGTCTTCTATGGTCCTGAGCCCTGAGAGACCACAAGTTACAACTTAGGACAACTCCACCTGAGTCTGACAGTGGAGAAGTTATGGCAACGTCACATATATAGCCATTCCTGACTTAGATTCTAGCCAGAGATGAAACTTGTAACTCAAATGCAAATTATGTATCAATGTTCCCCGACTATCACACTGCAATAGATCTGGGGATCCTTTAGCCTCTCCGAGGCTTCAGGTCTTTACAGCCCTTGTTTCACTTATGAGTCCACCTACATCTCCAAACACCTGGTGGGACATGCAGATTGACTTGAAAATGGAAAGCAGATCAGACCAAAGTGTCGATGTGCCAGGGGGACCAGAGATACTATTGATTGCATTGTTCTCTGAGTCTAAAAGGTCTTGGCAGGCTCTAACAGGAGTACAAGGAACAAGGATGACAGGCTCCTGGCCATCGTTGGTCCAACATCTAACCGCAGCATCTGAGGGGTTAAACGCTAGCATCGTTGCTTGCTGCAGGCGGGTGCTAGCTATATCCCCAAGTGTAAGAGCTACTATCCAAAGCAGAACTCCTGCGCACGTGGACATAGACAAGGGAGCACGCAAAGTAATTGAAAGGAGGCCATCATGCAGAGAATCATTGGCAAAAAGTTTAGAACTGCTCTGGTATTCATGGGAAGCCATATTGGCACTGGCTGAGGACATGTAGTAGGCAAGAAGCCATCATGGTATGCTTTTCAATATTTAATTAACCAATGAAGGAATCCGACTTCAGACTACACACTGTAGTCTGTAACCATGGAGACACATAGATCTGCATTTGAGCTGTATAAACAAAATATTTTTTTAGATGCATTTAAGAAAAAAAGTCTTTGTTTCGATTAATCAGATCATCTTGAGTATTTTTTTTTCTCCAATGTAGAGAGGAAGGGCAAGAGGTAAACGGATAGAGGAAATGATCCCATGATTTTGTATGGAATGATTGACATTGGTCCGGCACATCAGACATTGTTCCAATCCTGTTTCCTGAAATCTCCCTTTGGATACACTTATTCATCCTTGTCATTTCGCCAAATTGTTTTTAGAGCCCGAATAGAAAACGCTACGTACTTTTTTTTCTCATCCAGCTACGGACGCATGACTGAGACACAACCTTGCATCACCCCTGTCCCACTGACCGGACACAACAGAGAAATGGAAACCCCGACTAAGACTATTTCCAGGGACAAATACATACAATCAGTATTTATTTTATGATATTAATATGATTACTCTAAAAATGATCCAACAGTCTCCAAATATCAGCGTTGGGCTGCAGATTGAATAGTTGTGCGGATCCAATATATGGAGTCAGGAGGGCTTCATAGGACGTGCGTGAGATCCCGTCATGTCTACATTCTTCCTGGATTTCAAGTGAAATTTATAAAAGTCTACCACCTCTCCTTTTCAATATTTCAATGTTATGCTATTACACAGTTTCCGCACTCTTCTAGAATACTAATCCTCTGTGCACTGCAGTAAAACATTTGATTCATTCTAGAATTTAAAGAAAAATCTACCACAGCCTCCTGAGAAAACGGGATAATAATGAGCTTGAACGGCACATAGATTGTTTTCTACGGGAATTTATTCCGTTCAATAGCAGCATATTGTTCTTGCGGAGTTAACCCCTTCCTTTGCCCCCAAATTTGGAGATTTTCCTAAATAAACGTTGTACCGAATACTTTATAGATCACCTTCAGACCGTGGGCATGTGAGATAAAATTTAGTGCAAAGTTGGATCCAAAAAGCGGCAACAAAATAAAAGTCAAATACAGATGGAGCAGAAATATTGATGCAGATTTATTATTGGCAGCATGACTATCGGACGGGAAATTGCAGAAATTGCAGAATCTGTCTTTTTACATTATATTAATATTTCTAATACAGAAGTAATAAGAAAAAAACAAGTGGACAAGGTGCATGGACCACACGGTCTGTGTAGCAATTAAGAGAAATGAAAAAAAAATCCAACTTCCTTGATACAACAAAATGCTTCATTGAGGATTCCACAAAAACCGGATAAGACACAAGTACAATAATGCACCGCATTTTGGATCACTTATGATCTTCTTCCCAGCATGATTGTCATGAGGTTACCACGACAGTTTGGAGCCAGAAGACCACAGCGTCTGATTGCTCCTACTCCAGTGCTGAGAAGAAGCACTTCTTCATTTTAATTGTGTTTATTCCTTCTGGCAGAACATCGGTTAATAAGCTATGTTGAAAATCCCCGTGCTCACAGCTGAGCTCGGTTAGCCACTCCTTTTCCCTTTATAATCTTGGCTCTGATACAAATCCTTGTCAGAGCTAGCTTTATTGCTGCATGGCTAATGGAGTGAGATGAGTTCTTTATGAGAACGAGAGTTGGAGGAGTTATTAGTGACTGTTGCATGGTTTGTATGCATGGTAACTCCTTATCCTTCTCTATTTTGCTTTATTCCCCTTCCTTCACACCTTTGTGCATTCCTCTGTTATATGTGAGTGAATATTTTGTATTCCTGGAGTTTTCTGTTAACACTTGTTTGTGTTGCCTTGTTTGTCGGGTTGGTGTACTGCGGTGCACAGTAGCGCCTGTCTTCCCTGGGTGGGGAAAGAGAACAGCTGGAGGGCTAACTCAGGAGATAAGGCAAGGGTGGAGGCCCCGGCATCTTCACCTTCAGAAGTATCCTGGGGAGTAGGGCGAGCTAGAGCGCCCCCTAGTAATAGGGACAGGGAAGGAGCCCCTGGTTCCGGGCCACCTGACAGCTGTGTCGTAACAATGATCCATAAGTGATCCATTACATGTTGCATTATTGAATTTAACCTTTTTCTTGGAATATCTAATGAATCCGATTTTACCTTTCCTTGGATCATAGGAGCTGAATTTTATTTGGTCTTAATATTGGGGTAAGATTTAACTTTTATTGTAATGGTAATTATAGATATATAATATCATTAAAGATATGTAGGAATGGCAACGACCAGACCCCACAAAACCTGTCAGATCTGGCACGAGATGTTTGCAGCAGATCCTAGAAATCCTGTAAGTTGCTGATTGTGGTGTAAGAAGAAGGACCGGACCACGGGTACCTGTTCTATGCCGGGTCCGGAACTGTCTGGGCTGTCTCCTCTGTTGTCCGGGGGAAAGCTAATGAGACTGGACTAACCTACACATCTAGGAGTAGGGGGCGTTGCTAAGCGGCTGCAGCAACAGCGCGCGCGGAAGTACTTAATTGTGGCGGCAACAGACAGTTTGCGGCAGTTAGAAGTGAGAGCTCTGGCCCTCGAACACTGTCACAGAGCAGACCCGCGCCCACAAATCCCCACGGTGACTAGCAGCGTTCGCCAGGAAAGACGTGCGGGACGCCCATTGGTCACTCTCAGGCGAGGTGCCAAACGCTCCGGGCTCGTGAGTACCGCGCACGCTTCACCTCAGAGAGATTCAGTGTGGGACCATAAGCTGTGCTCTGATTCCCCCATATATGTCTACCGGTCTAGGTTGAACCCGGAAAGAGTAGAGTCCTATACCCTCTTGGCTGCATCAGTAGATGGACTAAAGGCTCAGTGGAAGATACCGGAAGCCAACCGCTGCCGCCAGAAGACGGATTCTCATTACCTATAGGACTTCATCGGATCATCATCGTGTCAGCCGTTGTTGGCGCCATTACTGCTTCACAACACCTGAGGCCTGAAGATCAGGATAAGTTAACCCCACAAGGAGTGTCCCTACTGTCTTCACTGTTCTTTAACGCTACCCACAAATTCACCATTGAACTGTTTTATTCCTTGTTTAACCCTTTACCTCCCTGCGTGGAGTATCCCACTGTTGATTAAAACCCAGTTAACTCTAGCTCCTTCTCTTGCCTGTCACTGCATCACACAACCTGCTCACACTGTCTTCCATGGATGAGACATGTTTTCCTACTGTATCCAACAGAGAATAGGTCCTATTGAGAATTTGGAGACAAGTCATTATTAGACTTCAGTGAATCATCCAGTTTTGGACAATTCAATCAATTCTGGGGGAGAGAAGGGAAATTTGACTTGCATCGAAGACGTTTGATGCAACTTGAACTGGCCCTTGTCCATCTCCATACTTGTTCTGATTAGCTCTACTGAACTCCATCTTCTATCTTCATCTCGGGCCATCAACCACTACCAAACAAATCTTCCGCTATTTAGCCCCCATGTTGCCATGTGGACGCCAGTGATCACTGACTGGAAAGGTATGGATAAGATTTTTTTTTTAAACTTCTTCCCATCCTCTATAATGGTGGCCGGCCGAAGTGCATTGCAAAAAAAGTATGGACATGAGTCAAACCCAAATTATTGGTAAAACTAGATGAAAATTTGATTTACTTTGAATATCTCTACTCATCACTTTGATCTCATTTTTTCAGTTTGGTAGGAGCCTTACTCTGCTGAAAGTGGGCACTGTCATAAGGAATATTCCTGCCATGATGGGGAGAATTTGTTAGGTAGGGGTAACGTATTACAAGCACGAGATCCCAGGACCAAAGGTTTCCGAGCAGAACATTGCCCATCACACTGCCTCCACCGTCTTGTCTTCTTCTCATAGTGCACCATAGTGCCACTTCTTCCCTATAACCGGCACTCATCTTGTCATCCACATGATGTCTAATCTGTGAATCTTCAGACCAAGCTGCCTTCTTTCATTGCTCTATTGTCCTGTTCTGATGATCATGTGGCCATTGTCGGGCGAAGTGGTCACCATGGACACTCTTACTACTCTGCGGATACAGTGCCCCATACATGGCAAGCTGTGTTCTTGGCGTAGTCTGAAACCTTTTTAACATGGCATCAGTATCTTTTCTAAGAATTTGTCCTACAGTAGCTCATCTATGCTATTGGACCAGGCAGACTAGCCTTCTGTTCCCATGCATTAATGGGCAACCATGACACTGTTGCCTGTTTACCGGTTGTCATTTCTTGGACCAGTTTGCCCATTTTTCCCATCAGTGGTGTAAATGGAGTTTTATGAGTGTTGGGGCAAAATGTGAACCTGAGCCCTCATATAAATGTTGGTTAGATGTATGGGATCTTGTAGCATTCTAGATCATATAAAGACATGCGTGTTTGCACCCCATGTAATAATGTCCCCAATTCTGGCTCCTTTTTGTAATAATGTTCCTCATTCTTGGCCACATCCTGTAATAATGTCCCCATCCTGGCCCCTTACAATAACAATGATCCCCCCGAACCTGGGCCCCTTCCTTGTAGAATGTTCCCAATTATGTAATAATTTTCCACATCCTAGGCCCTTTATTTAATAATGGCCTCCATCCAAGGCAACTTCCAGTAATAATGTCCCATTTGGACACCTTCCAGTAATAATGCCCCCATCCTGGGCCCTATTCCATAACAATGTCCCCCATCCTGTGCCGCTTCCTGGTATAATGTCCCCTTTCATGTGCCCCTTCCTGGTATAATGCCCCCATCTTGACCCCTTCCATTCTTCTCCAGTACATTTTAAAAAGAAAACAATTAATTATTTTTGCCTTTCCCCGCCCCACGACTTGGGATGTTCTCCTCTGTAGCCCATTCTGAAGCCAGCAGCTGACTTCAGTGTGCTGACACAAGCAGCTCAGGGCGTCACTACCATGCTCCGCCTGTCACGGACACTCTGACATCTGCTGCCGGCCTCTAATTGACCGGCAGTTTGTATTGCAGTGTAGGGAACCTGCGGGTCTCTACGTCTGTGTTGCAATACATGTCCGCTAAATGTACGACCCTTGTTTGTTGCTTCCAACACATCAGCTTCAAGAATGGACTATTCACTTGTTGCCTACCCTCTGATAAGCATCATAGGCACAAAATAATCCATAGTATTCAGATTACCAATCAGTGGTTTTAATGTTGTGGCTGATTTTTATAGAAAATGCCTTTTTTTGTAATGAAAATATTGATTGTGGTACCAATTTCACAGTCCCCAGTGGAAAAGGAAAGCTTCTTTACATCAATTCAACCATCACTTATTGGCAATCAGCTAGAAGAACATTACAATTAATGCAATAATTACAGTATCTAGAACCATTTCGGAGTGAATCACCGATTATAAGCAAGGTGCATGATATGAATAAACATGGGGCTTCGGGAAGGTTAATTATACATGATTCAACCTTTCAGATTCTGGCTCCCAGGTGATCTTGGCTTACTTTACGCTGTACAATTCCAATTCTCAGTGTACGATCATAACTCTGAGCCCTATGTATAATTAAGTCTTGCTGGAAAAGTTGTTTTTCTGCTGCTGCGCTGTAGCTCAGGGCAAAATTTGGATAGAAGTTTCATTTGGGGTCTCTACAGATTAAAAAAAATAAAAATCCCCTAAAGAATATGTGAGTCCTTGAGTCGTCTTCTTCTGTGATGCAATTTAGAGGATTGTATGAGATTAGAAAAACATGACCAAAGAAATGGTGCCACTGTTGTCTAGAGGTTATGTATGGTATTGCAGCTGAAAAAGTTGTTAAAATCAGTGCTCTCTCATTTTTTCTTTTTTTAATGAAAGCTGCCATTATCTTTCATACAAACCTTTTAAAGGGTCGCTGTATTTTTTGACAACTTGATATTATTTGCTAGATAATTTATAAATGAACAATCTGCCAATCACTTTATTTAAAAATTATGTCTTACTTCTGAAAAATCCATCGAAAGTGCCAACCACTTTCTAATTCCTGTTGCCAAGGTCTCTGTACAGGAAGTGGGTTGGGTCTTTGTCTCTTTATTGAACTAGGGGCAAGCTTTTGTCTTTCTCTATAGGAAGTGAGGGTCTTTATCTCTCTGCAGGAAATGGGGGCTGGTCTTTATCTTTCTGCAGGAAGTGTGGGCTAGTCTTTATCTCTCTGCAGGAAATGGGGCTAGTCTTTATCTTTCTGCAGGAAGTGTGGGCTAGTCTATCTCTGCAGGAAGTGTGGGCTAGTCTATCTCTGCAGGAAGTGTGGGCTAGTCTTTATCTTTCTGCTTTCTGCAGGAAGTGTGGGTTATTTTTTAATTCTCTGCTGAAAGTGGGGGCTGGTCTTTATCTCCCTTCAGGAAGTGTGGGCTGGTCTTTATCTATTTGCAGCAAGTGAGGGTTGGTCTTTATCTCTCTGATGCAAGTGTGGGCTGGTCTTTATTTCTTTTCAGGAAGTGTGGGCTGGTCTTTATCTCTGTGCAGGAAGTGTGGGCTGGTCTTTATCTCTCTGCAGGAAGTGGGGGCTGGTCTTTATCTTTCTGCAGGACATGCTGCCAGGTCTTTACAAGATGTTTGAGAGGTTTTATTTCTTTGCTCCTATTCTCCTCTCTTGTCAAACTACATACAGCTCTGGCAAAAATTAAGAGACCACTGCACAGTTTTATAAAAATCAGCTTCTCTACATGTCTGACAGCCATTCCATTCCAGTGTGTCAGTTGAATTCCAACCAGAGTGCACCTCATTCTACTTAATGTGTTTCTGATTAGGTGATCACCTGAACCAAATCTTATTTAACGAAGCAAAGTATAAAAAACACTGCTGTGGTGTTCACAATCCTCTTGCAATAGGACAAGCTGGATGGCAAAACAAGTGTTAGTAATATCCCAGAAGTAATAGGAATGAAAAAATAACTTTTAACCATGCCAAAGGAGTTGAAAAGAAAAGTCCTGAGTGAGGAAAAGAAGGGCAATTCTGGCTTTACTAGCAGAGGGATAAAGTGAGAGTCATGTTGCCTCCATCCTTAAAATTTCTAAGATGGCAGTCCATTACAACAAGGTCAAGCAGCAGACATTGGGGACAACAAAGCTACAGACCGACAAAGGGTGAAAATGACTCTCCACTGACCGGGATGGCCGTCATCTTATTCGAATGTCACTCAGCAACCGCAGGATGACATCAAGTGACCTACAAAAGAAATGACAAATGGCAGCTGGGGTGAAGTGCACGGCAAGAACAGTTCGTAACAGGCTCCTAGAGGCAGGGCTCATGTCATGTAAAGGTAGAAAAAAGCCTTTCATCTATGAGAAGCAAAGGAGAGACAGGCTAAAGTTTGCTAAAGACCATAAGGATTGGACCATAGAGGACTGGAGTAAGGTAATCTTCTCTGATGAGTCTAACTTTCAAAAGACAAAAAAACCTGACTGGCACATCCAGACTAATGTGAACAAGGTGCAAACCAAGGGGAGCTATCCCCATGTAAAACATACGAAAAAAGGCTGCACTCAAGCATACTGAAGCATGACAACATAGAATACATGAAATTTTGAATAGCAATATGGCTTTGGAGTATAAGGAAAAATTTGAGACGCTAAGTATAATCATTTGGCCAAACATTTTAAAGCCCACCAACCATCGTCAAGGTGGTCTCAATTCTGGTGAGTCCCTGACCTAATGTGAACATACCTCTATTAGGCTGATATCTGAATTTCTGGGTGAATATGCACCTCTGTCAGTAACGCCTGTATTTATGGGTAAAGTAGGGACCTGGTGTAATTAAAATCCCCACCTGGTGGGGGCGGAGTGCTCGGGCAGTAAGCTAACATTCAAAAGACAAAAAAACCTGACTGGCACATCCAGACTAATGTGAACTAGGTGCAAACCAAGGGGAGCTACCCCCATGTAAAACATACGAAAAAAGGCTGCACTCAAGCATACTGAAGCATGACAACATAGAATACATGAAATTTTGAATAGCAATATGGCTTTGGAGTATAAGGAAAAATTTGAGACGCTAGTATAAACATTTGGCCAAACATTTTAAAGCCCACCAACCATCGTCAAGGTGGTCTCAATTCTGGTGAGTCCCTGACCTAATTTTCAGCTTTGCCCAACACCTGGTCGTCTAATGGTTAGACGGAGGGAGACCTGGAGAGGCGTACAAGCCACAGTGTCTTGTACCCACTGTGAAATTTGGTGGAGGATCGGTGATAATTTGGGGCTGCTTCAATAAGGCTGGAATTGGGCAGGTTAATCTTTGCGAAGGACGTGTGAATCAAGCCGCATACAAGGTTATCCTGGAAAAACAGTTGACTCCTTCTGCTCAGGCAATGTTCCCCAACTCTGAGGACTGTTTTTTCCAGCAGAGCAATTCGCCATGTCACACAGCTAGGTCAATCAATGTGTGGATGAAGGACCTCCACATCAAATCCCTGTCATTGCCAGCCCAATCTCCAGACCTGAACCCCATTGAAAACCTCTGGAATGTAATCAAGAGGAAGATGGATAGTCACAAGCCATCAAACTAAGAAGAACTGCTTACATTTTTGTACCAGGAGTGGCATAAGGTCACTCAAAAACAGTGTGAAAGACTGGTGGAAAGCATGCCAAGACGCATGAAAGCTGTGATTAAAAGTCATGGTTATTCCACAAAATATTGATTTCTGAACTCTTCCTGAGTTAAAACATTAATATTGTTGTTTCTAAATGATTATGAACTTGTTTTCTGAGCATTATTTGAGGTCTGCAAGCACTGCATTTTTATTTGTTATTTTGACCATTTCTCATTTTCTGAAAATAAATACAAAATTTATTGCTTGGAAATTTGGAGACATGTTGTCAGTAGTTTATAGAATAAAAGAGCAATTTACATTTTACTGAAAAATATACCTATAAAGAGAAAAATCAGACAAACTGAAAATTTTGCAGTGGTCTCTTAATTTTTGCCAGAGCTGCATATGCATAACAGGGAGGCGGGCATTCAATTTAAGGCAGACAAGTCATTGGGTAATGACAGGAGTCATGCATGTTGGGAAATGAGTGAAAGAGAGATCCAGCACCTATAGCGCTGTCAGAATACTACTGAAGAGGAACTGCTCACTCTACAATAGTGGATGGCAAGTCAAGGAGAGCATGAGAATAATGACAAATCAGTAGAAATCTGTTGCTTTGGCAGTAAATGTTCATAATTCTTATAGTTTATTGTTACTTGTCTGTTATGTGTTTTTGATATTCTTTGCTATTAAACAAAGGGGAGTGGTTTAAATGAAATTTACATGCAACAACATAAACCAGTGCTAAAATTTAAAGTCATTTTAGGTTGGAAATGTGAAGGAGAGACATGACTGTTAAACTCCGGTGCGTGCACGGTACATGCTTGCACATCAAGGATAGGGGAAGGGAAAGATCAGCCAAACCCCCAGTGATCATACATTTCCTGAAGCGCCTATTTTAGCATTTTATGATTATTTACTGACCACTTTTTTTTGGCATTTTTCTAGTATTTTTGACAGTTTTCTAGTGTTTTGTGCATTTTTCTTGTGTTTTACATTTTTTAACTCTACTCACAATAATAAAACCACTAGCTGTTTTTCAGGCAAAACCGTCAATTTTGCCCGAGTGCCCTCTGGGTGTTATTTGAGCCTTCCCATTGACTAGTAAAGTACTACAATTCCTCACACTACAAATTGAATATATTATAGCCACAATATATTAAAACCCTGAACACACTGCAGTTAACATACTAGTTGCTAAGTGGCCAAATATTACATTTATGGCATAAAGTATCACAAAAATATCACAAAATCAAGAGCAGATCATCTCATCCCACTGGATAAGTCGAGCCAAGAGGAAAAGTAAGGATAGCAATTTTTACAGTGGAGACACACCATTGGTACAACCTTTGCAGTCACACAGGGGCCCAAGAGGGAAGAGTGCCACTTCCACCTGTGAAGCAGTGACCAGCTTGATAACAGATGCATTAACCCCTTCATGACCTATGACACATAGGTACGTCATAGGTTGTGTCTTCCCATTTATGCAGGGTCTTGCGTTGAGCCTACATCTTTCACAGCACATAACAGCTGATTTGATCAGCTGTCATGTGCCCCTAACAGCCGCGGGTGGAATCTCAATCCACCCGTGGCTGTTAACATGTTAAATGCCGCTGTCAATCTCTGGCAGTGGCACTAATCTGCAGCACACCGGAAGCTCGTCATAAGATGTGCCCATCGGCATCCCTGTCACATGATCGCGGGTCGCCTATGGATTGGCATGACAGTCGGGGGTCTGTAGAAGACCCCTGTGGTTGTCATTGCACGTCTTCTATGAATGCCAGCCTGTGGACAGCATTGATAGCAGATGATGATTTTTGCTACACATAACAAAGCTAAAACCCTGCTATGCGTAGCACAAGCGATCGGATAATCGCAGCTCCTAGACTCCTATGGAGACTATTGAAGAAAGCAAAAAGTAGGAAAAAAGTTATTAAAATATAAAAGTTACAGTCACCCCTTTTTTGCCTCATTCAAAATAAAACAATAAAAACTAAAAAACACACATATTTGGTATCGGTGAGCTCGGAATGCCCGATCTATCAAAATATAAAAACAATTAATCCGATCAGTAAACGGCATAGTGATAAAAAAAAATAAAAACAACAGAATTACGTTTTTTTGGCGCTGCTACATTGCAATAAAATGCAATAAGGCTTTGTTGAAAGCAGAAAATCCCATTTTAGCATCCTGTCTATGAATACAATCGCCAGGTAGATTATTTCCAGGAACAGCATCAGCCATTAAATATAAATGATAAGGGGTTTTCTAAGGTTACAAAAAACAGCGCCACACCTCTCTACAGGTTGTGTCTGATACTACAGCTCAGCCTGTGTTCACTTCACTAGAGCCACTAGGCTGCAGTACCACTCACAACCAACACTCAAGGGTGGCACTGTTTCCTAGCAATTTCTTTCTTTTTAATGCTATGTGAACCTTTTAAGTATTTTCCTTGTAATTTTTATTTTATTTCCTGTTTATTTCACTTATGTTTTCCAAACTGAAGAATTAAAAAAACTTTGTACTAACTTTTCTATTTTTTGATTGTTTGTATAAAAAAAAAAAATATTTGACACCTTTTAGTTTTCCATTTTGCAAACTTCATGCTTGTTCACCTCCATTTGCAAAATATTCTCCCCGCCTGATCTATTGTGTTTCTTCTGCTTTCCTCCGTCCCCTTCAACTTCTTCGGAGAGATTTCCCCTTTTCCTCCCGGTACTTAAAGCTTCATTGGCCACTTTGTAGCGTAATTGTCATTTGTCGTCATGGAAACCTTTTTCTCCCTGAAACGTTCCGTAATGTGCTCCCTGTTTTGGCTGTTACTCGGCAGACTGCAGTCATCGCTGCTTCCCACCTCTTGCATTACTTCCAGCTTACTACACTGCATTTTTCTCATGAGTCACGTCTGCCTTGTACGGCTGCCGCTCGCTCGGTCCCCCAATTCCCCGCTTCCCCTTGTGCTGCTTTCATTACTGCACAGATACGTTCACTTTCCATGGCAGAACGCGGTAGACGGTGGCAGATTAAAATGCCGGCGACATGTGACTTATTGTGCTATAATACTTCCTTAACAGTAAAAGTAGTGGAGAATCTGATGGGTGCATTGTTCACGGTACCCCGCCGGTCGGTCCTCCATGCCAGCTGCTGTTTTTGGTGACCCTATATTTTATCACAATAACCCCAAAGCTCCTGCTACGCTCCAAGATTTATAAACAGGATTACACTTGGAGCTGACGCAGGTGCCTGGCGCATCTTTGTGAACAGAAATGCTAATTGGCGCCAATTAAGTGCACATTTTAAGGAAGCGACAAGCGGCCTTTTTTATGTGGGCGCTGCGGAGGCACTACCCTGGTGCTACAAATTGGTGAAATAACCTGTTTAATGTGACAGGGCATTTACAGCTTTTTAGAAACGCTTGTAATTCCTATATATTTAGAATTCCTTCACATGTCCTCCCCCTCACATTTACAGAGCGCTTCCTCGCTGTGGCCACTATAATATATGAAACCTACTTTTGGAGCACACACCAGTCTAAAATGTTTAGGAAATGTTCTGATTTGTATGCTCTGTAAATCACCAGCCAGTGGTTTTAAGTGGGCGGTCCCTTTCAAAATATATTCTGCCAGCACTATCAGTTCAGGAACTTCTTTTCCCTTGCTTCCTAGCATGAATTACTCCCATTGTTGTTCAATGTCTTGTCTGTCCTAAGCTAAGCTGGCAGACAGGGGAACAGAAGCAGATAAACCCACCCCTACTTCTTCTAGAGAGGCAAAGACCCACTCCCACTTCTTGCAGTGATAGACCCACCCCCCACTTCATGTGGAGAGCCAAAAACCCCCACACACTTCTTGTGGAGAGACAAAGACCCACCCACTTCTTATAGAGAAAGATCTGCCCTCACATCTTGTAGAGAGACAAAGACCAGCCCCGCTCCTCGTGGAGAGATAAAAACCAGCCCCTCTTATTGTAGAGAGCCAGAGTCCCGCCCCATCTGTTCTGTTCCCTACTTAGTGTAGAGACAAAGACCCCCCCTGCTACTTGTGAAGAGAGAGAAACCAATTACACCAATTTCTTGTAGAGGAACAAAAAAAGTCACCCATACTTCCTGTGGGGAGACAAAGACTCACCCTCACTTCCTGCAATACCTAAGTGTCTCTGCTGCTAGAGATGGATTACACTTTACAACAGGTAGTAGATAGCAAGTAGACAGAGGGGAGACACCTAGTGGCTAAAGCCCCCGTCACACACAGCGATCTCGTTAGCGAGATCGCTGCTGAGTCACTAGTTTTGTGACGTAACAGCAATTTCCCCAGCGATATCGCTGTGTGTGACATTCAGCGACGATCAGCCCCCCTGCCGGGTATCGCTGATCATCGCTGAATGTCCTGGACATTTTTTTTGCTCGTTGGTCTCCTGCTGACCAGCATGCATCGCTGCGTGTGGCAGGCAGGAGACCAGCGATCAGCTGGTAACCAAGGTACACATCGGGTTACCAGGCGCCGGGCAGCGCCTGGAAACCCGATGTGTACATTGGATACCAGCGCGCTGCTGCAGGGGAGCTGGTAACCAAGGAACACAAGGTACCGATGTGTACTTTGGTTACCAGCTCCCTGCACCAGTGGACTGGTATCCAATGTACACTGCGGGTAACTAAGTGACGTTACCCGCAGTGTCGCTGTCCTGATCGCTGCCTGAGCTGCCTGTTTGGCAGCTCACCAGCGATCATGTAGCGACACACCAGCGATCTTGACAAGTGCATATCGTTGTCGGGATCGCTGGTGTGTCGCTAGGTGTGATGGGGCCTTAACACTCTGGAGCAAATGTAATTTGGTGGGATAGGTTTTTTTTTAAGAAAATTCTTTGCATGTTGCTGTCTGAGTACAGTAAATATTTCAGAAACTCATCAGGTTGTGAAATTGCTCATTGTCTAAATTTTGTGTTTCTGTATTTATCCTTCTTTTAAACCCTTAGTGACCGAGCCAATTTTGACCTTAATGACCAAACCAAATTTTACAATTCTGACCACTGTCCCTTTATGAGGTTATAACTCTGGAATGCGTCAACAGATCCTACTTATTCTTAGATTGCTTTTTCGTGACATATTGTATTTCATGTTAGTGGTAAAATTTATTTATGAAAAAATGGAAATTTGGCAAACATTTTGAAAATTTAGCAATTTTCAAATTTTAGTTTTTGTGCCCTTAAATCATAAAGTTATGTCACACAAAATAATTAATAAATAACATTTCCCACATGTCAACTTTACATCAACACAATTTTGGAAACATAATTTTTTTTGTTATGACGTTATAAGGGTTAAAAGTTGACCAGTGATTTCTCATTTTGACAACAAAATTTACAAAATTATTTTTTTAAGGGCCACATCACATTTGAAGTGACTTTTGAGGGGCCTATAGGACAGAAATACCCCAAAGTGACACCATTCTAAAAACTGCACCCCTCAAGGAGCTCAAAACCATATTCAAGAAGTTTATTAACCCTTCATGTGCTTCACGAGAACTAAAGCAATGAGGAAGGAAATAATTAAGATTTAACTTTTTTCACAAAAAACTTAATTTAGACCCAAACTTTTTTTTACAAGGGTAACAGGAGAAAATGGACCCCAAAATTTGTTTTTCAATTTCTCCTCAGTACACCGATGACCCATATGTGGGGGAAATCTACGGTTGGGTGCTTGGCAGGACTCAGAAGGGAGGCAGCACGGTTAGACTTTTTGAAAGAAAAATTAGCTGGAATCGATGGTGGGCACCATGTCTCGTTTGGAGAGCCCCTGATGTGCCTAAACAGTAAAAACCTCCCACAAGTGACCACATTTTGGAAGCTACACCCCTCAAGGATTTTATCTAGGGGTATAGTGAGCATTCTGATCCCACAGTTACGTCACAGAATTTATGACACCCTCGTGACTGCACTAGATGCACGGCCAGATGATGAGCTGACACTAGAGTATGTTAAACGCAAATGTGTGGATGTATTCAAAAACGCAGCCTGTAAGCAGCAGTAATGAATCCAGAGCAGAAACAGCATTAAAGACACAGGATTTCTCTAAATATAAGAGCAATCTAAGAGAAACTCATAAATGTTTTGTCTGTAAAAAGCCCGGCCACCTTAAAGCAGACTGCAGAATTTGGAAAGCAAGAATTAGTCAGTTTATAAGCAGAACAGTCATCAAAGGGTTAAAACAGTGGTAAAGGAAGATTCTGCATGTGCTGAAGCTGCATTTATTGCCAGTACAGGACCATCTGCAAAGCATATATGGAGTATAGATTCTGGTGCAAGGGAAGGAGCGCCGTTTGACTTTTTCAAACCAAAATTGGCTGGAATTGAGATTGAACGCCATGTCGCATTTGGAGAGCCCCTGATGTGCCTAAAGAGTGGAAACCTTCCACAAGTGACACTATTTTGGAAACTAGACCCCTGAGGAACTTATCTAGATCTGTTGTGAGCACTTTGAACCCCCAAGTGTTTCACTAAAGTTTGTAATGCCTTTAGTCCCCAATTTTTGATTTTTCCCAAGGAAATTGGACCCCAAAAGTTGTTGTCCAATTTGTCCTGAGTACGCTGATACCCCAAATGTGGAGGGGAAAAACTGGGCACACGGCAGGGCTTGGAGAGGAAGTAATGACATTTTGGAATGCAGACTTTGATGGGTGTCATGTTCAGTTTGCAGAGCCCCTGATATGCCTAAACAGTGGAAACCCCCCACAAGTGACACCATTTGGAAACTAGACCCCCTAAGGAACTTATCTAGATCTGTGGTGAGCACTTTGAACCCCCAAAAGCTTCACATAAGTTTATAAGGCCTGGGCATGAAACTAACAAATCCTATGTTTTTCCCAACCACATTTTAGTCACCTATTTTTTATTTTCCCAAGGGTAACAGGAGAAATTGGACCACAAAAGTTGTTGTCCAATTTGCCCTGAGTACGCTGATACCCCATATGTGGGGGGGAACCACTGTTTGGGCGCATGGCAGAGCTTGGAAGGAAAGGAGCGCCATTTCACTTTTTCAGATCCTGTGGGGAAAACCACTGTCTTTGGCGCACGGTAGGGCTTAGAAGGGAAGGAGCGCCGTTTGACTTTTTCAAACCAAAATTGGCTGGAATTGAGATTAAACGCCATGTCGTGTTTGGAGAGCCCCTGATGTGCCTAAACAGTGGAAACCCCCCACAAGTGACACCATTTAGAAACTAGTCCCCCTAAGGAACTTATCTAGATCTGTTGTGAGCACTTTGAATCTCCAAGTGTTTCACTAAAGTTTATAATTAGTGTTGAGCATTCCGATACTGCAAATATCGGGTATCGGCCGGTATTTGCTGTATCGGAATTCCGATTCTGAGATCCGATATTTTTGTCATATCGGATACCGGAATCTGAGTTTTCCTCTAAAGTCTATGGGGAGTTCCTGTGTCACAGAACAAAGTATGTGACACAGGAACTTCCCGAAAGTGTCACTGTCAGTGTCGGTCTGGTCTGTCAGGTGTCAGCAGCACTTACCTGGCAGAAGATCCCCGGCGGTCACGTCCATCCATCCATCCAGGCCGGCCATTACCCTCTCCCTGGCGGTCACGTGCAGCATCTCGCGATAACTGCACGTGCTGCCGGGTACTGGGTAATCTCGGCCAGCTGTACTCTCGCAACAGCTGGCCGTAAACCAGTCCGAAGACGTCACCGCTGGGGAATCTCCTCAGGTAAGCAGCTCTGCTACATCTGGATGCCATGCTCAGCCTGGCTGTTGTGAATAGGCTGGAAATGAGTTCTGAGCAGAAGCTCCCTCTGGTGGTTACAAACGGTACTGGACTGTCCAGTGAAGATTGTGAGGAGTGGGAATCAGGTGTTACTGACTGGTCTTATATAAGGGAGTCGCCTTCCCATCAGGGTTGCCGGTGATCAATTGTTCTGGTCTCAATCCTTGATTCCTGTTTCCTTGGTAGCCTGCTGTGTCGTGTCTGAATCTCCTGCTAACAGATAAGACATTTTCTTCTTTTTGTTTTTGTTCTTGATTTTTGCATTTTGTCCTGCACTTCTGTGGGGCCTTCAGGGTCCCCTCTGGGGTCTTTTGCCCTCTCAGTTCAGTTCAGCCACTGATGTTTGTACATTTGCTTTTTCCAGTTTTTTCAGTGGCTGCTGTTTTTTTTTGGTTGCACCAGAGAACTAATTTAGGTGGTAGAGGTCGTGTGATCTCAGGTGTCTTTGAAATTAGTAGAGTTGGTGCTTTTCAGGGTTTTTTGGGATTGCAGTAAGTGCCCTTCCTATCCTTTTCTATTTAGTAAGTTTGGGCTCCAACGTTTGCTCATACTATTTTCTGTCTGTGTCAGTATTTCTTCTTGTCTAACCGCCATTACATGTTTGGGGGCTTTATATATTCTTTGGGGATCTGCTCCGGGGCAGATAGCTTTCCTCTTTCTATCTTTAGGTGTAGTTAGTTTCTCAGGCTGTGACGAGGCGTCTAGGACCAACGTAGGAACGCTCCACGGCTGCCTCTAGTTGTGGTGGTTAGTCAGGGTACTGCAATCTCATAGTTTCCAACTGCTCTGGTGTATTTCCTTTTTTGCCTGCTCTCCTCAGCTACCAAATCATAACAGTATCACCGGCCTAAACTGAAAATTATATGGTACTCACAGAAGGGAAAAATATTGTGGAAAGAAAAAAGTTGTCAGAGTTGTCAGAGATTTTTTTTTTTTTCTGTTTGTTGCATTTTTTTTTCCCTCTGTATCTCTGGGTGCTGAGGATGATTTTTTTCTCTCTCAATGGAGTTTGCACAGTTGTCTGGCCGTGTGGATCAGCTTGCCACTGAAGTTCGGAGTATTGCTACCTATCTTGCTAGGTTGCCTGTTGTGGAACCTAGGATTCCCATGCCAGATTTGTTTTTAGGGGATCGAGCTAAGTTTCTGAATTTCAAAAATAACTGTAAATTGTTTTTTGCCTTAAAATCTAAGTCCTCAGGGAACGCAGCGCAGCAGGTTCAAATTGTCATCTCTCTCCTGCGCGGCGACCCTCAGGATTGGGCTTTTTCCCTGACACCTGGGGATCCTGTTTTGAGTGATGTTGATGCGTTTTTTCAGGCTTTGGGGTTATTGTACGATGAGCCTAATGTCACTGATCAAGCTGAAAAAACTTTGTTGGCATTAAGTCAGGGGCTTGAGGACGCTGAGTTATACTGTCAGAGATTCCGTAGGTGGGTAGTCCTGACCAAATGGAATGACGACGCTTTGGCAGCTATTTTTCAGAAGGGACTGTCAGATAATGTAAAGGATGTTATGGTGGGATTCCCTGTTCCCTCTGGTCTCAATGATTCTATGTCATTAGCGATTCAAATTGACAGACTTTGCGTGAGCGGAAAGGTATGCGTGGAATAATGTTGCCTTGTGAACCTGTTTCTGAATCCATGCAGTGTGATAGAGTGGTTTCTGTGGCACAGCGTCATGAATTTCGAAAGCGCAATGGGTTATGTTTCTACTGTGGTGATGCCTCTCATGCTATTTCAGTCTGCCCTAAGCGGGGAAGACGTTTTGCACGCTCAGTTGTCTTGGGTAGTGTTCAGACTAAGTTTTTATTAACTGTTACCCTGATATGCTCTCTGTCCTCATTTTCTGCTCAGGCTTTTGTTGATTCTGGAGCAGCTATTAACCTGATGGATTTTGATTTTGCTAAACGTTGTGGGTTTCCCTTGATACCCCTACGGAAGTCTATTCCCCTACTGGGGATCGATTCTACCCCTTTGGCTGAGAATAAACCTCAGTTCTCTACTCAGGTGATAATGAGGGTAGAACCTGATCATCAGGAGAGTTGCAAATTTTTGGTTCTGTATAATCTGCATGACATTATCGTACTGGGTTTCCCTTGGTTGCAGTCTCATAATCCTGTTTTGGATTGGAAATCTGTGTCTGTTACCAGTTGGGGCTGCCAATGTGTTAATACCAACACTCCTGTTTTTTCTGCCTCCCCCCAGGCTCAGGATGTTCCTGACTTTTTGATTGATTTTTCTGATGTGTTTAGCGAAAGTAAATCTGCATCCTTACCTCCCCATAGGAGCTATGACTGCGCTATTGAATTAGTGCCTGGTAGTAAATTCCCTAAAGGTCGCCTTTTTAACTTGTCTGTACCTGAACATGACGCTATGTGGTCTTATTTCAAGGAGTCATTGGAGAAGGGTCATATCAGACCATCCTCTTCACCCTTAGGTGCCGGTTTTTTCTTTGTGGCCAAAAAGGATGGTTCATTAAAGCCGTGTATTGATTATCGTCTCTTGAACAATATTACTGTGAAATATCAATATCCTTTACCCTTGATCTCTGATCTGTTTTCCAGGGTGAAAAACTCTACTTGGTTTACCAAGCTTGAACTCAGGGGGGCATATAACCTTATTCGCATTAAGCACGGGGATGAATGGAAGACGGCATTTAATACCCCTGAAGGGCATTTTGAGTACCTTGTGATGCCCTTTGGGCTCACTAATGCTCCTTCTGTCTTCCAGTCCTTCATGAATGACATTTTCAGGGATTTTGTGGATAAATTTCTGATTGTTTATTTGGATGATATCTTGATTTTTTCCAATGACTGGGACTCTCATGTAAAACATGTTCGGACTGTGTTCCAGATTTTGAGAGAGACTGCTCTGTATGTGAAGGGAACAAAGTGCCTTTTGACGTTCAGAGGATCTCATTTCTGGGATTCATTTTGTCCCCATCTGTTATTGAAATGGACCCAGTCAAAGTTCAGGCCATCTGTGATTGGGTCCAACCTACTTCATTAAAGACTCTTCAAAGATTCTTGGGTTTTGCCAATTTTTATCGTAAATTTATTGGTAATTTCTCTGTTATTGTTAAACCATTAACTGATTTGACCAAGAAGGGTTCTGATGTGGTGAATTGGCCTCCTGAGGCAGTCTCTGCATTTCAGGAACTTAAGCAGAGATTCACTTCTGCTCCTGTTCTACGGCAGCAGCCTGATGTTTCTCTACCATTTCAGGTGGAGGTTGATGCCTCTGAAATTGGGGCAGGTGCCGTTTTGTCCCAAAGAGATCCAGAGACCTCTAAAAGTAACCCTTGTGCCTTTTTCTCTCGAAAATTTTCTCCCACTGAACGTAATTATGACGTGGGTAATCGGGAGTTATTAGCCATGAAGTGGGCTTTTGAAGAGTGGAGACATTGGCTGGAGGGAGCCAAACATCAGGTGGTGGTCCTTACGGACCATAAGAATCTAGTTTATCTGGAATCTGCCAAGCGACTTAATCCTAGACAGGCCAGGTGGGCCTTGTTTTTCACACGTTTTAATTTTGTGGTTTCAATTCTTCCTGGCACTAAAAATGTTAAGGCGGATGCCCTCTCGAGGAGTTTCCTGGCGGACTCTCCTGAGTTATCTGATCCTTCTGTTATTTTGAAAGAGGGTGTAGTTCTTTCCGCCATCTCGCCCAATTTGAGACTGGCTCTGGAGGGTGTCAGGAGGATAAGCCCGAGCGCTGCCCTGTTGGCAAATTGTTTGTCCCGGACCAGTGGAAAAAGAGTGTAATGTCTGAGATTCATTGTTCCGCGTTGGCCGGTCATCCCGGAATTTTAGGTACCAGAGACTTGGCTAGTCGGTCGTTTTGGTGGTCTACCTTGTCTCCTGATGTCAGGGAGTTTGTGCTGTCCTGCGGGCCTTGCTCTCGTTCTAGTGGTTTGTTGATGCCATTACCTGTGCCCAAGAGACCATGGACCCATATCTCTATGGATTTCATTTCCGACCTCCCTGTTTCTCAGAGAATGACCGTCATCTGGGTGATTTGTGATAGGTTTTCCAAGATGATACATCTTGTGCCATTACCTAAGTTGCCTTCCTCCTCTGAATTGGTGCCTTTGTTCATTCAGCACGTGGTTCGTTTACACGGCATTCCTGAGAACATTGTGTCTGACAGAGGAGTCCAGTTTGTTTCCAGATTTTGGAGGACCTTTTGTTCTAAAATTGGTGTTCAATTGTCTTTCTCCTCGGCGTTTCATCCTCAGACCAATTGTCAAACTGAGAGAACAAACCAGACATTGGAGACTTATCTAAGATGCTTTGTGTCTGCTGATCAGGATGACTGGGTCTCTTTTTTGCCTTTGGCTGAGTTTGCTCTTAATAATAGGGCTAGCTCTGCCACTTTGATGTCTCCATTTTTCTGTAATTCTGGGTTTCACCCTCGATTTTCTTCAGGACAGACGGAGGCTTCTGTCTGTCCAGGTGTTGACTCTGTTGTGGAGCGTATGCAACAGATTTGGGACCAGGTAGTGGAGAGGTTGTCCCTCTCTCAGGAGAGGGCCCAGCGGTTTGCTAACCGGCATAGGACTGATGGTCCTCGGTTTAAAGTGGGGGACTTGGTCTGGTTGTCCTCAAGAAATATTCCTATGAGAGTGGCATCTCCTAAATTTAAGCCTAGGTTCATTGGACCTTATAAGATCATGGACATTCTTAATCCTGTTTCTTTTCGTTTGCTTCTTCCAGGGACATTTAAGATCCATAACGTGTTCCACAAGTCCTTGTTGAAGAGGTTTGTTGAGCCAGTGGTTCCTACTACTGTGCCTCCTGACCCTGTTTTGGTTGAGGGCAATCTGGAGTATGTGGTTGAGAAAATATTGAATTCTCGTTTTTCTAGACGGAAACTCCAGTATTTGGTTAAATGGAGAGGTTATGGTCAGGAAGACAATTCTTGGGTGTTTGCTTTGGACATCCATGCTAGGAGACTCATCCGTTCATATCATAGAACTCATCCTGACCGACCTGGTTGCTCAAATGAGGGTTCGGTGACCCCTCCTCAAGGGGGGGGTACTGTTGTGAATAGGCTGGAAATGAGTTCTGAGCAGAAGCTCCCTCTGGTGGTTACAAACGGTACTGGACTGTCCAGTGAAGATTGTGAGGATTGGGAATCAGGTGTTACTGACTGGTCTTATATAAGGGAGTCGCCTTCCCATCAGGGTTGCCGGTGATCAATTGTTCTGGTCTCAATCCTTGATTCCTGTTTCCTTGGTAGCCTGCTGTGTCGTGTCTGAATCTCCTGCTAACAGATAAGACATTTTCTTCTTTTTGTTTTTGTTCTTGATTTTTGCATTTTGTCCTGCACTTCTGTGGGGGCCTTCAGGGTCCCCTCTGGGGTCTTTTGCCCTCTCAGTTCAGTTCAGCCACTGATGTTTGTACATTTGCTTTTTCCAGTTTTTTCAGTGGCTGCTGTTTTGTTTTTGGTTGCACCAGAGAACTAATTTAGGTGGTAGAGGTCGTGTCATCTCAGGTGTTTTTGAAATTAGTAGAGTTGGTGCTTTTCAGGGTTTTTTGGGATTGCAGTAAGTGCCCTTCCTATCCTTTTCTATTTAGTAAGTTTGGGCTCCAACGTTTGCTCATACTATTTTCTGTCTGTGTCAGTATTTCTTCTTGTCTAACCGCCATTACATGTTTGGGGGCTTTCTATATTCTTTGGGGATCTGCTCCAGGCAGATAGCTTTCCTCTTTCTATCTTTAGGTGTAGTTAGTTTCTCAGGCTGTGACGAGGCGTCTAGACCAACGTAGGAACGCTCCACGGCTGCCTCTAGTTGTGGTGGTTAGTCAGGGTACTGCAATCTCATAGTTTCCAACTGCTCTGGTGTATTTCCTTTTTTGCCTGCTCTCCTCAGCTACCAAATCATAACACCTGGCATGCAGATGTAGCAGAGCTGGACTCGTCGTGGGACACTCGTGATTTTGGACTGCGTCGGACAGGGAGTATTTGTGTTGGTTTGTTATTTATTTATTTTTTTTTACAGGAGATCGATGGCGTCGCAGGATGAGCGTACAATAAAAATAATGAAAACTGTGTGGTGTTTTATT